>VZTJ01006359.1:113363-293172 GCA_013397795.1 Orthonyx spaldingii | reverse complement strand
CCCCGCGCGCCCGCCGCCCGAGGCGGGGCCCTCAGATCGCCGGCGTTCCGCGGCGCCGGCGTTCGAACAGGGGAAACATTTGTTCAGCCGTCAATCAAAGTAACGTGGGGCCGGTGTCGGCTGTCGCCGCCGCCGCCGCCGCCGCTGCTCCCACCGCCTCCTCCTCCTCCTCCTCCTCCTCCGCGCGGGGCGGTGGCGCGGGGGGCGGTGGGGGGCTCCGCCTTGCGCCCCGCCCGCGGGCACCGCCGCAGACGGGCGCTAATGAGGGGCAACGTCGCCGCTGCCCTCGTGGATTCGCGGTGGGGACGGGCGGGGGAATTACCCCGCGCTGCCCACTGCCTGCCCTGGGCTCCGCAGGCCATGCCGGGCCGGGGCCGGCGCCTCTTCTAGCGCCCGTGTACCCCGGAGGCGCCGGGCTGGTACTGCCCGACGGCTCCCCCCGTGACCGGTGCCGCTTGGCCGGCGGAGCGGTGCCGTGCCACAGTCGCCGAATGCGACGTGATTTAAGTTTTGTTGATGGTCTGGTTTTTTGGTTGTTTGTTTTGGGTTTTTTTTCCGGCTTTACTGAAGGAGCTCCGCCTTTGCTCGAAGAAGTGATGGCAGGGACAGGGTGTTCTCCACTGGCAAGAGGAGCGCTTCAAGAGCTGGTCGTTAAATGCTCCATTGTAAGGCCACGTTTGTGTTCGACGGGGCGTTTTGTCCCGGCTTCACAGGGCGGTTGTGCCCTCTGAGTACTGCACGTTTTGGAACGTACAGTAAACACACCTGGAAGCGACCTGTGGAGAGGAAAGGACACGAGCTACAGCTTTGTCTCTCAAGCAGCTAAAGCTGCAGCTGCCGCGGCTCCTGCGTTTTGCAGGCTGGGGAGCAGGCTTCAGAAAGTGCCTTCCCAGCCCTGAGTGTCGCGTGCTCTCTGCAGGGCTGTCACTGAGGAGCTGGAACGTGAACACCTGATTCCACACACAAACCCCCCCCCCCCCCGAAATAAAACCGGATTCTGCAGGTAGTGGTGCTGTGTCCTAAAAAGACCTCAGAGCAATTTTTCTGCAGAGCCCTGCTCTAGACAATGCTGTGCACTGACGCACACATGAGGTATAGGCACATAGTTTGGTTTTTCTTTTTCTTCGCTGTGTCTGTCATGCTTAGGCTTGCCTTCAAGCAGTTTGTATTCCTGATGAGCTGCAGTTTAAACCTGCATGCGAAATAGATGTGGTTTAGTCATGTCATTTTTGATGCCTGTATACCAAATCTATAGTCTCAAAACATACACTCAGCAATTAATACCCTAATGATGGTAGCTAAATTACATATATTTACAGGTTTGATTGTAAATTCTCTTTGCTGACTACAGATCTGGCTAAGGCCTGCAGCTACTGAGCACCTTGAGGCCTTGATGGGACATGCCACCCAGGTTTTACCACTGAGGTTTTGCTTTGCTTTAAGTGACCGTCAAGGACTGATCCAGTGAAACAGTCGTGGTGGTGATGATGATGAAGGTGGTAGTGACACCCATCTTCTGCCACTGCCCAGGACTCAGCTGCAAGAGACACACGGTGGAAATTCCACCTTTTTCTAAAGTTTATAACCAAAATCTGCTCCCCTATGGTGAGTGCTATGACCACTAGCATTTGGAGCAGTTTGTCACAACAGATTCTTAATCCTTTTGAAGAAAGATTTTGCCCAAAATGACAAGTGCAAAATGGGCCAAAATATGTCCATCCTTCTCACCTTCTGTTTTTATACCACCAAAAATGTCTACATGTTATGTTTTGCAATACTCAGCCTCCAGCCTACTTGCTTGTCTAGTTTCTGCTGTAATTTTCATATTTACCAAGGTCATAATCAGATTTCCATAGGTATTTAGACCTCAAAATACTGTTTAAAGATTTCATGATAGAACATCTGCCTAATTATGAAAACACTGCTTCTAATGTGTCTAAATCTTCCAGCACCAAAAATGCTTTTAAAAAATCAATCATGAGCACTCCTCACGAGACAGCGGAGCACTTCCAACTCCTCTAAAACAGAGGACATTCACCATATGCCTGGACCAAGTCTTGACATGGAGAATTATGGCTGCCAAACCTACAAATGCTTAAGTGGCTGTCACCAAGTGTGTGAAAGCTGTCCATGAACAGAATAGAACAATTCATTCTGCAGAGTAGCAGGCATCTCTGGAAATCTGATAGGTGTGCACAGTGGATATTAGCATGAAATCCAAAAAGTGGAGAAGGATAAGTCCAGTTATAAAATAAACAGTATATCTGAAGAAATTGAATTCTGAAAATAACAGCAGGATTTATTGTTCCCTGTCGCCCTGCATGAGTTTGGCATTAGGTACACAGCTCCAAACATAAAGGTATTCAACACTTTAGAAGGCAAAAGCGTACAGCTTTTTGGCCAAAGCAGCGTCTGGTCTTCTTCTGCCAGTCAGTTTACTAGCAATGTTCATCGAAGCTTCACCAATGTTGGCTCTTGCTTTCCCAGTGGTCTTCAGTGAATTTGTGTAACTAAAAGTAAGGCAGAGCTTGGTTTGCAAAGCTTTAGCAAGATGTATGTATCCATGTACTTAACTCTTTATGTAACTAATCACTGTCTATTTTTGTACAGTTTTGCAGCATTCTGACAATATCCATGAGACCCAGAAGTTTAAGAGAAGTTGTGCTATAACTTGCCACTTTTAAATTATGTGAATTAAGATCAGAATGTCATTGTCATTCTGTTTTCCTGTCTTTTGTCACTTCTGACACAGCTTTGATGGATCTTTAAATATGGGCTGTTTTGTATTTAAAGTTCCTTGTTTTTTCCTTCTTTTATGAAAAATCCTTTGTGCTAGGTTATATAACCTGTACCATTATCTAGCAAGTGGAGAAGCTACCTTTTAAGTGTTTTACGCATATTGCTAAAGATTTTTCATAAGTGAACCGACTGCAAGAAATATTTAGGCAGTTTTGCATGCACAGTAAGTGTGCTGAGTTTTGACTGGTGTAGAAAAACCCTTATAAAACATCTCAGAGGAGCCAGAGGTTGAAAAACATCACATCCATTCTTTTGTCAAGAAAGGCAACTGGTTGTTTCAGTCCTTATAGTTCAGAACTAGCCTGCTTTTGTTTACATTCAAAATTTAGAGTCTGAAGTGAACAGAACAGTGTGTGCTTATATATGTACTTTACAGAATAAATAAAAAAAAACCCCTCTGTTTTCCATGCAAGATTGTCTAACCCACTTTCAGACTCTTGTGTTTCTTTTTTTTTTTTTCCAGTCACATCACATCTTAGTACAGATTGTATCACTACTACAGGACCTTTAGGAAAGGGTCCAATCCTGAGGCTGTTTTATATGTAACCCCACATATTCCCTGTCTGGAATGACTGTAGCTGAAGACCAAGACAGTTGTGCCTAGCACTGCAACTTATTACAGAGTTTATTTTGGGACCAAGTTACAAGGTCACCATACTTTGACAGCTGTATACTGACACACACAGAGGCACAGAGACTCACAAAAATAAAGTGTTAAACTGATAATCAGTTCAGAATGCCCCAGAGTAAATCTTATATCTGTACACATATTTAAGTTCACTGTGTAACAAGTGCTCTTCTTAGCTTTCAGAAAGATAAACTCAGTGAGGTTGTTAGTTGAATTGAAACTAAGTTCCCTCTGCTTAACAATTTTAATTATGGTATTAAGTCAGGTTCTACTGATAGAAGAATGTAACAGCATGACACACAGATTACGATCTGGTGTTTTACAAGTGCTATCGAGTGACCCTGTCTCAGCAAGTTTTTGAAACACTCCCTACCTACAATTAGTCATTAGTGACCTTAGGGATATGTTGTTGCTGGTAAGCACATTAAGAGAATTTATGATACTATGTATAATGCAATGATTTATATGCCAATTTATATGTAGCTCCCTTGCAGAACAAGAATTTTGCATGTTCCAAACTATTTTTCATTGAAGTCTTTACTTTTTTCTTTTACATTGCCAAAGTCACACTTTATTTAGTTCTTTTATAGGCATTGGTGGTTTGGATTTATGATCTTACTTTATTTCTGTTTGATTCACTACATGCAGAATTCTTGCAATGGCACAATTCTGCTTACAAGAACTCCACTTGGGATGTGGCAGGAAGACCTGTGTTAAAGTACACTGACGTTCTCTTCTGCATGAAGAATAATAGTTACGTTCTCCTGTACTGCAGGCTGGATTTGCAAAATTACATGGTGCAAAATGGCTTAGGCAGATATTTGAAATTAACGTAATTTTTCCTAGTCAGTTCTTCTTTCTGCATTAAAATCTGTGAACTAGCAGTAATGAATATTTTTATCCATGGCAAAACCACAACAAATACTTTGGGAGGAAAACTATAACTCTCTTAGAGAAGGCTCATAAAGTCCTCTGCCATCATTAAGCTGTGTTTAAGCCTTTTATCGTGTTTGATATGTGAATACTACCTAATCAAGCAACTTAAGTCCTGAGACCCACCTGCAATATTTGCTAAATGCATATAGCTATAAGGCTGTTTATTCTACATTTTGTGACATTACTCTTAGTTGCAATAAACATGAAATGAATGTAATAAGGCTTAAACTGACAGAACTGGACCTGAACAAAACATTTTCGTACAGTAATACCTTATAGTCAGATTGCGGCTAGATCGCAAGTTATATGCCTGATAAGACTACAATGTTTCTTAGTGCGTTTATTCGTAGGAAGCATCTTAGTCTCAGTAACTTAAAATCCACCATGTGATTTGCAACATCCAATACAAAATTGTCTTAGTTTCCAGAAAACTAATCAGATGATTCCATAAGAAAATATATGGGTTGGTCTAAGTGCTAAAATCTAGAGTTATAACAAGGAAGAAGTCAACCACTCACACAACACAGCCTCCCTTGCATTGACCCCCAGTATAAGAACAAGGATTTCCTTATCTGGAGTGATAACTGTAGTAAAACACATGACTTATCATTCTACCTCACCTTTCAATCTCTCTAACCAGGTTTCAGTGCTTGCTGCAATGTTAGGAGTTTGCTAGCCATATTAGAAGATGAAGAGAATGGACTTAGCTTTCCTTCTTGCTAGTCAAGATGCAGTCTGTGACCCTGAAAGTAAAGTTCTCCCAGCCCTTACAATACCATTAACAAATGCCATTATTTAGTCCCTGGCACATATTAATTACTAAATAAATCAAATTCTTTAGCTCTTTAACTCATATTTTCTTACGTGTAATAAATACTATTCCACATTTTTCAAAATTTTAACTTTTTGAAGGTAAATACTAAGTTGAAAAGGGGACTTTTGTCATATAATTTTGATGAAAGTGAGACCACTGTTGATTGGAACTTAACATTTTCTAATGATTTATATTTTGACATGCAAGAGAACTATACAAACCAATTTAATTCTACAAGTTCAAAGTGCTTTAAGTAGGATGAGGAAAGGATACTTCATACTGAAGGGTAAGAGGTCAAAAGAAAAATAATTTTAAATTGATATAGTATGTCTTTAGCTTAGTGTTATTTGTAGTGGCCCTATTAATATTAACTTTTGCAAAACTAGGTAAACTGAGCAGCACAAAAATATTATCAAATACAAAACCTCAAAAAATATTTTTAACTTATATTCAGAGTATAAATAAGACTTTGTACTTCTCATTTTCTCATCCTATACTGCAATTTTCCTCATTGCTCTGAAAAGGTGGAGACACCATTTCTCTTTTAATTTTTAGTTATGTATTGAAATTGAATTGTATGCTGTCATACTGCAGACTCTGCCAGCACAGGAATCAGGAGTTTATGTATTGTGAAGCAGCTTTATTTCCTTCAGACCTTCCTTAGGAGCATCGTTCAGAAGTAAGATGTACATGCCTCTTATAGTAGCTATGGAATTACTATATGATAAAGATAAATGTGTTTAGCAGAGACTGAATTCAGGAACTAGCTGCTGTATATATGTTTTTTCTTCTAAACCCATGGAAAACTCTAATTCGATGGCAGCATGTTTTCATCTGATGAACAACCAGGATTATTTTCTAAATACACTTTTGCTTCCTAAGGAATGCAAAGGAGAATGTCTCTCCAGTTACTACTCAGAATGGAAATAGTGGAGATTATGTGCTTCAAGTAAGTTTATTAGTTGTAATGTAAGTTTCCTGTCTTACAGTGCAGGCAGTTTTGAATTTTTAGTGTATTTCAGCATTGAAACTTTTAAACTGTATATGGATTTTGAGAATCATTGAATGCATTCTACTTCTATTTCTGTGTTGAATGGATTAATCTAGAGTGACCCTGTATTGACAGGGTCATATTCATGACCTGGACATGGACATATCCATGGAGTCATTTCTTAAGAAAATGGTCAACATTAGGCTTTTGTGGATTATATGCATATTTTGCAGTGATATGAGAACTATTGCCAAGACATCAGATTATGTCAAATCCACGTATGAGGTTACCTTTCCGTTATTCCTGTTCAAGCAGCTTTGGTGAGTTGAGAGCTCATGCTCTCCTAATTATGGCCTTGTCTTTCCTGACATAAGCACATTTTTCTTTCCTGCCCCCAATGCAAAAGAGAAGCCTAGTGGGGACTCCAGAGTATCTTCTGTGGGGTGCAGAGCTGCTGTCACTCTCCTGGAGTGGAGAAGAGCAGATGCTGGAAGTGAGAGACTCTGTTATCTCTTCTAAGTATTCTTTACATTTGGGGTCACAGTCTGGTTTCCACGAAAACTAAACACAAACAATGCAGTTCTCTTCACTGGGTGCTGACAAATGGACATTCACAAACCATAAATAAAGAAAGTAATGAGGAAATAGTTGTTATTTGAAGGGCTCCTTCTATTTGTATAACTGGGTATACATGCAGTGATCATCACTCCAGGTACTCCAGGTATCAGCCAGCCCTTTAACCCACACCTGTCTCAAAGGTAAACAAGGTAAAAAAGGACATTTTGTTCCTGATAACAAATCCTTTCAATAGGGTAATTTCATGAACCTCTGTAAAGTTTACTTAAGGAAACAATGAATAGAGATTTACTCCCTACTTTCTTGTAGCTCAAGTGACTCCATTGGGTTATACAGCACTGCTTTGGATGAGCACTGGTTTAAAAGAGAGAAAAGATAAAACCCACAGGGTCAAACTGATTTGGGCTAAATTTGAGGGGAAATTAAATTGCTTATTTTCAGAATAACCTACAAGATATATTGAGTTGAACTTGATGTGAGCTGGCTGAAAACAAAACAGGGAGTAATTTACTAAACAAACTTTTTTAATGACTTTTTTTCCCTTTATGTTTTAAGACAGCACCTGACATAACAGCGTCCCTATCAGAGAAAGGAGGGATAAAGGTGAAGATAGCAGATTAATAGTACCCCTTTTAAGAACAGTCAGTCACTTCTTGCAATCAAAACCACCCTAACATGTGGCCTTTTCAAATAAAAATTGCTGGACTGGAACCAAACACTAAAAAGTAATTGATAATAGATTTTTTTCAGAACCCACTCATCCATCAAATGAGTCACTCCTCCATAATACTATATTGCTCCTTGTTGCATTAAAATTAAGAAGTTTGGCAGAAAATAAACACTCTTGCTTTCCAGCTGGTCCTCAGAGTTCAGAAGGGTTGGATGCAACTGTGCTAAATTTCTGATTAGAACTAATTTGGACTATTAAGTCTGGTCACATTCAATAGGAAGTTTCATGACCACAGATTCACAAATAATGTGGTTTACCAATTCAACACCATAGGTCAGGTCATGTTCAATAAGAACTTGTGCAATCACAGATTCATGAATAGTGCAATGAACCAATCTGGCACTATAGGTCTGGTCAGAACCTTGGGAACAGAGAGTCACAAATAGTGCAGTTTATTGAAGCAATGGAAATACAGATTTGGAATTGCTGTTGACAAATGCATTAGCTGGGATAGAACTCTAACAATAACACTAACATTGTGTTAACCTGGGTAATAATAATTAGAAACTTACCAAGAAGGCATCCCCATTCAGAAGAAAAGGGAGGAGAGTAGCCAGTTGACTGTCTCAGTCTATTTGGGTCTTCCTCCTGAGTGAAATTTCTGCTCTTCTTATATATAGTCCAATCTCAGTCCCTTCCTCATATGCTATATGTAGCAGATATAGGTAGTGAGTTGTGTAAAATAGTCATGCATGTCGTAGCATGTAATTAATTAAGCTTGTTAACATATGCAGAGTGTGCATTTTAGAATTTAAATAACCCTTAGTCAGGCAAAAGTTAATTATCCTTTGTTCCAAAGTTCCAGTCATAGGACTCCGCCATTCTGAGTCATTCTTCAAAGCCAAAACAGGACCATCCTCCTGTCTCCACAGGACTTCCTCCTTCAGTCAAGTCATCCCTTCTTGATACCAACTTTGCAGATGTCCATCTGCAAAGATAACACAGAGGGTACACCGTGTAGGCCCTATATGATAAGCCTTAGCCCTTTCCTGGATCCTTGGTCATTATCCCATGCCCTTTCAAAGAAAAATCTTTAAAATTCGTTGTGTGTACTAAAAACCAAAGTGTCCTTGTCCCGCTTTATAATGATTGTCTTTTAGATTGGATTTGTTTTGTTATTTAATTGTATTCTCTTATGTTGTGCATTTTTAGACAGTTGCTGGAAATTTCTGCTGCTCTTAAACAAAGAATCTTTTGTGCTGCATCAGCTTGCATTTTTCTTGGATTGTGTTGTGCTGGTGGCTTTTCACTGACTTCAGCAGTGGAGTATTGTAGTCATAGCTTCACTAAGTAGACTATAACAAACAGACTCTTTGGCCCTTTCTTTATGCTGCATCCTATTAACTGATCTGTGGGAAATGCTCTTTATGTTGTTAAGGCATATGTGCTAATATAAACAATAAATTAACTTTAACTGGAGGAAACTTTGAGACTCCTAATACAGTAACCCAACAGAAAACAGAGTTTACAAAAGTTGTACACCTACCAAATTCCATGGATATTTTTGTTTAAATGTTCTGTACTAATTTTCTGCACCAGCCTTTTACTATTGGCTTTACCTAACAGATACTATGAAAAATGCTCTGTAATTTCTTAATATGAGGAGAAGGCAAAGGAGAAGTAAATACTGGATTCATTCAATTGCATTGATGCATTTCTTTTTTCCCTACATTTAAAAGAACAACAGTGAACACAATTGTAGGAAGATTATTACTCTGAAATAGAAGGCAGTGTGCACAACTCTATTGCACTAGTTTTATAGGGTCTACTAATAATAACTCAAATTACAGACTGCAGCCTAGTTAAGAGGTCAAGTACTGGAGTGCTAATTGATTCATACAGAAGCGCTTTGGATTCTAATGTTTAGAATGCTGTTTCATATTATAAAGTGTTAGAGCTCACAAGTTGTGTCATGAGAAGAATGCAGATTCTCATGACAATGCAGGAGAAGCAGCATTATAAGCAGGAAGAGCTGATGGTGGAGGTGCAGTTTTGGTAAGAATTAGTATCTAGAAGCACACTTGAACAAAAATAGACAATCCATACCTCCCTCCAATAAGATGTGCATTGTCCCTAGACCCTCGAGAGGCACTGTCTCTAGCCCATTCTTTCACTTAGGAGTCCTATAAATTGATACTATGTTTCCAAGTGAAAAAGTTCATCACCTACTTCCCGCCCTGGAATCTAAAAGAGTAAGAAAGCATTTTAGAGCTACTCCACCTAGGGCTGATTAGCTTAAATGCAATAATCTCAGCCTGAAGTCTGATTTGTCAAATGAGAATGTTTAAATCTTTGAATCAGATAGCAAATCAAAGTGGCGATCAAATAAACGAGTACTAAAAGCTTGATACCAGGTTCACCCCTCACTGTCTGGATTTGCACAATTTATTTTCAGTTTCGTTAAGGAAGTGTGCAAATACTTGCTGTAAGTGGCATTGGTACAGGGCTGTGGAATCTGTAAATTCTTTATTATATTCCAGAAAGAAGCTCCAAGGTTAGCATATGTAAATTCAGGGACCCCTGCAAAGGAATGCAATTTGTGTGCCCCCTGGCCTGACACAGAATTTCAGGGGTTTCTTGGACATCAGCACTTGTTCTAGTCTCACAATAACTACAAATCTGAGAGTGTCTGAGAAACAGAGGGGAACTCTGAACTTATAGTTGAAACTGAATCCATAAAATGCTTTAAGCATTTGCTTAACTTTGTGCCCATGAGTTGTGCTATTAATTCAGTGGAGTTAATCACTAGATTAAAATTAAGTTCATGCCTAAATGCTTTGTTGGACTTTTAGCAGATTGTTAGGTTTATGATTTAGGTATCTTTTTTTAAACTTGCTTAAGTCAGATCTCCCAATGTAAGAATTTACGATCCAGCTGAAAGTGGTGGACTTAGATTTCTGTGAAAGTCATTGTGGGGCAAGAGATCTCTCAATATTCAGAGGTACCATTACTTATCTAGAAACTGACTAATTTCTGTTTAGTTATCCAAACTTTTAAAATTCTACTGTGTATGACTCATATTCTTGTGACTCACATTTATTGATTTTATTTTTCTCAAGGCTGAAACCTATAGTGCTATAAACCACCATGCCTCAGGCAGTTGCAGTGAGGCTACTACATGTTACATGTTTGAAGTTCTCTCTCCTGCTCAATACTACTTTTAATGTCAGTTTATCATTTGTAGTACAGTGCACAAGAAATGCATGTAAAAATATAATGCTGCATCTTCCACTTATGGAACAGTCTCAAATTAATTGCAAGGAGCCTATTGGAGATAATAGGCACTGCTAAGTAGTGCATATTGCCTTGTAGTATTGGGCTTATAGTCTGGGTTTTAAAACTGAAAGATAAGGCTTTTTCTTTAAAGTAGATGTTTGGGTGCTTATCTCCATAAAAACAAATCTCTACATATCCATAAGATTTCAAAGTGTAATTTAACACAATATAAGGTAAGATGTATGTTTTTTTGGGTAAAAACAATCCTCTGGAGTTTTACCTAATGTCATTTCAAGAAGTGGTCTGAAATTTACTGTCACAGGTCAATATTCAAAAGATGAGTGGTTCATTTGTACTAGAGGTTGCTTTGTTTCCTATTGAATGGGTAAAAAGTAAATGTCTGTGGTATAGGAATATTTTTACTGAAAAGTTGAAGATTC
This sequence comes from Orthonyx spaldingii, assembly GCA_013397795.1. NCBI lineage: Eukaryota > Metazoa > Chordata > Aves > Passeriformes > Orthonychidae > Orthonyx > Orthonyx spaldingii. The sequence continues at coordinate 282,042 of VZTJ01006359.1, read as the reverse complement.
TTTTTATTAACACATTAACATATTGATCATTCAGTATGCTGTAAACAATTTCTCATTTTTTTCTGATTAGCTTATGGGAATATATTATTTACATTCAATATGACAGTTTAGTTTTTTAGAAATGTGCACTATGGCCACAATGAATCAAAATTTGTTTCAGTCTTTTGGGATAAAGGGGTTTATTATTATTCTAAACAATAGAACAACAGTTATAACAGAATAGAATTTTTTCCCCAATAGCAATCTCATTTGAATGTTTTCATTTATCAAAGCATTTCATGTTTACTTAAGAAACACATTTTCCACTCCCTGGAGAAGTCCATAATGTACTCAGTAAAGACTGAACATCAGAAAAAAATTTACCCAGTTACAGAGTAAACTTCAGGGAAAACTGTTCTGATTTTTTTTGTTAGATATACATGTTATTCAAAGTTAGTTATATAAAATTTTTGCCTACACTAACACAATTCCCGTTGTGGTGATCTGAATAACATACCTTTTACTTGAAGTCTAGCATTCAAAGATACCACTGCTGTGTATTGTAATATTAAAATCTTAGATATTTAAGTTGAAGAGAAGAAGTAGAACTTTAGAGAACCATGATTCTTTTCACCTGAAACTACCTGAGAAGTTATATATGACTAAACTGGAATTAGGACATTTTCTTAATGGTTAATTTGATAAAATTCAGATAGTTTATGTATGATTTAAGCTTTGCCTGAGTGGAAAATGGCATTGTTCATTAACGAACAACAAATCTACACAACAGCTTAGGACAGGGATTGAAAAATTCTATATCTATATGAAATTACAAAAGAAATTCAGGGAGCTAAAATCAAATTATTAGAACTGGAACATTGCCAAGATCCTTGGGTTAACTTCTCTGTTCTTTTCAGAAGCTATATATTAGATCCCATTTCTTGTCTGTCTGTACCATGCATTTTCTCTATTTTTTTAGAAAATTCTGATTTTTTTTTCTCTTTTGTTTTTTTAAAGAGAATGACAGTTTCTGTGGCTGGACATATATGTGTAAAGACATGTGGCTATGTTTGGTCTTCAGTATTTAAGCAACTTGTATTTAAACAGTGCTTCTAGTTTAAAAATACTATCACTGAGAAGTTTCTAGGGCTCTAGTAGGCAAGCTGAAATGAGCAGATATGGTCAAGACTAACATAGTTTTATATCACCTGTAAAAACATAGCATGAAGTCCTTTGCCTGTCAGGTCCTCAGTAAAACTCTTTCTGACATTGGTGAAGGGAGGATTTCAACATGACACTGTTGGTGCTTACAATTTTACCACCAGCCTTGCAGTACTTGGTATTTTTATTATATTCTCAGCTCCAAGTCTTGTTTGTCATGAAACTCTCAACTTCATTTTAAAAAAGTCTGTGCTAGCACCAAATCTACAAAATAGTGTTGGTCCCAGATCCTATTAAAAGATTTCATGGCCTGTGATGATGCATTTGTGCATTATGTTTTTAGATAGGCACACCTTGTATCTTGCTCCCCTGTTACTCTCTAAGTCCATGATCAATTAGCTGAGCACTTGCACAGCTGAAGCAGGAGTTGCCTCTGCTCCCAGCTTGCTGTGCCCATGGTGTACACACACACACACACACACACACACACACACACACACACACACACACACTCTCTCTCTGTCTGCTCATAGTTGCCCCAGATACACCAAGCAGTACCTCTGTAGTGGCAGATCTAGAGAAGCTGACATGCGCATTCCACACAAACCTGATAGTTTCTAAAGTAAATGAGCTGCAAATTACTAAGAGAAGCAATATTTAGGACAGTTTGGGCATTTGACACTATTTTTTTTTTAGATAATTTTGTCATATTGACTGTAGTGAACATCATCATGGCCAAAACACAGCTCCACTGTAGGCACAGAAGCAGTCCCTAACCAGAACTAGGAATACAAGGACACATAGTACAAATTCAGCTCTGGTAATGCTTTGGAAGAGTGCTGAACTGCGCCGAGTACAGTTACAAGTGGGGGTTGGTGTGAAAGCAAGATCTCAAGGCTCATGCTCCCATTCTTTAACCTTCTCTACATGCTGGAGACTAGGGAACACATTCAGAGCTATGGATCTGCCAAAGTGTCTACAATTTTTTTATAGAGCAACCTTTGATTCTCTACTTGCAGAAAAGAAGTTTCCACACAACCTTCCTTCTCTGAAGGAGGAAGCTCACAGGGCATCCAAAAAGAACCTGAATGGTGCATTTAAACAAAGGCTCCAAGAAATCTTCATTATTTTAACACTAGTAGATAATGTCTTGGCCAAAGTAATGATTTTTCAGTGTTTAACATCCAAAATACGGAAAGTACTTAACCCCCACGAGGCTTTTTCTTCTCTCTGAGGTGAAGGTATAGGTGTTCCAGTGCAAACTGGCTATAAAGAGTATAATCAGCATCCTTAAAAGATTTTCCATCTTTGTACAAACTGTCTTATGAGATTTCATAGGATCAGGAAAATGTTGGTAGAATGTCTGGTGGCTTTATGTTATTGCATCAAACTCTACTTTTGGCACTAGTGAGTACCAGGAGATTTTGCACCATTACTGTAAGTGCTTTAAAAAATGAAATTTCCTTTCATCTTGATGCACTATTGTGGAGTCCAGCCAGAAAAACATAAGTCTATATAATAATGTTTACCTCTAGCCAGTAATGAAAACTCAGAGTATATATAGGAATGCCATTACAAGCTCAGTTCACTAACCCAGAAGTAGTTACTTCCATTTAATCCAGTTATCTCTATATGTATTTTTCCTTCTGTGACAACTGAGAGAATTTCCCTGGAGTGCAATCAGGTTCCTACCATTGATATGCATATCTAAAAGGACTTGACGTTTTTAGCGTTCCTGTAGCAAATACTTCACTTTTAATTGATGCACATCTTCGCCATGAGAACACTCATGGTTTCTGGTTTAGAGAACAGACAAAACGAAGGATTGAAAACTAAAGAAAAACAGAAGCACAGATTTCTTTATACCTTATTTGAGTGAATGTGTATGGTTCTTTGATCATATCAAAAGAAAACTGTTGATGACATGTGCTGAAAAATAAAACAACATAACATATGGCTGAAAGCATATCAGCATAGTATTTCTGGTTTTACACCAATCTCTACAGAGATTTTCTCAAGCACATTTGCTAATACTTTAGAAAATATATTGAATTGTTCAAGTTTTTGCTATTTGCTGTTATGGCAGCTTTGGAAAAAACTAGTTTTTTTAACAGTCTACCACAGTTGTACAATTTTTTAACTTCTTTGACAATAAACTGCGTGCTGCGTTAATTGCAGAAAGTACTAATTGCAAGCCAAAAATACACTGCATGAGTTTTAAACAAAATTTATGTCCTATACCATATTCCCGGGAGTGGCTGACTACAAAAGTGCAACACAAATTCAGACACCGTGATATTTGTGCAATCTTGGAAAGGTTTATGTGACAAACACCATTTCTTAAGCTGGTTTTTTTTACACTCTTATGCTGGATATACTAATTCCTATGGAAGCGTGAAGACATAGACTGTTCCCAGTCACTGTGGTTAAGCATGTCTTTACCTGTTGAAGCTGAAAGACATAGCAGGGATCTCTGAACTCTACAACAAGACTCTGGTCTGTGACCCTTCTAAACACTATAGGTTTTATAATTTTTATACTGTTCTCCCTAGTCTAAAGAACTTAATAGATAATTATATAGTGGATGAAGTTCATAAACATAATGTATTAACAGGCACTTTTTAGAATCCCTCACCACACTTTCAAAGACATGGTAGCCTCCAACAACAGGAGCAAATTTAAATGACAAGTTCATTTGGTTTCACTGTTAACTTTAAATGAAGTTATGAAGTATAAGTATTTTATACACTTAATGAGAAGTGCCAATCTAAATAAATTATACATAGTTATCTGCATTTAAATTCTTATTGAGAATAATATTTATTATAATGAATTATATTTCAATAGAAGTACTTTCATAGACTTCAATCTTGAACTTCAGAATCAGTCTAATTTTTTAATAAGTAAATCCAATTCTATTCCTCAGAAGATTTTAAAACATGGATGAGTGGTTTTGTTGCTCTTTGCGTAACAGGGAGCCAGAAGTAGCCAAATGGAATGACTTGTTTGTGGCAACATAGGGAGCTAATGACATAGCCTGGAAAAGAAATAGAGCATCTCAAAGATCCATAGCCTGTTCCATGGATGCTGATGTTTTTCTTTGTTATATTTTCCATTTATGCAAACTGTAGTATTCAGGAATCATTAAAGAAGCAAGGAGATTAAAACGAGGGAGAGTTTACATCTCGCAATGGTTGGGCTTAACGGCTGTATATGGAGGAAACTCATCTATTTCATACTCTGAATTTTAAAAATTCAGATGCCTGATCTACAAGGAAAGGTGGGAAAAGCATGGCCTAAATCTATGTTTACACTTCTGTGATTATGGGACTGGCAGAGGCCAGATTGAGTCTGGCATAAGTTAGAGCCATCTAAAACTGTTCTGTCATTGCTGACTACTTGAGACTCTGTGGGATCACTCAGTACTGAAGATCAGGTATTGTGGGCCATGCTCTGGGAAGGTCCTTTAACAAATGGGGAATCCTCAGCAAGTCAGCCAGATTCATTTTCCAGATGGTTGTACCACTCAAACAGAGGCACAAAGTGTCACACTCCAGGTATGACAGCAACATTTAAAGAAATGCACAGTTCTGCTATGAATAAACTTACTTGAATAACAAATAGTGTTGCTTGCAGTGGCTGTCTGGAGTTTAGTGCAAAGTACAAACCATGGGCAAATGGGTATGGTTCACGCCTTTAACCAATTAAGTTTGCATTTCTACAGCTGCACTGCCATTGACATCAGAGTTAGTTAAATCTAGCTTAACTGTATCGACACAAATTGCAGTTGTTTCTCATGCAGTGGTGTAAACTCAGTACTAGTCAGGCAATATCCACTACCTTTTTTTTTGGTGTGTGTGTGTAGGCCAATCTTGTCCCTTCCACTGAAATGAACAATTGATCTTGTTATCTATTCTGTCACTAAGAGCTACATCACGAGTTGCACAGTGTCTGGTAATGCCCATATCAATTTATGTGTCAACCTTACAGTTAAATTTCACCTGCAGTTATCAGTAATTATCAGGGGAATTTCTTGATGCCTTTTCTCTCACTCAGAATTTTTAGCCTTGTTTTCTAGTTAAACAGCAGCTTTGTGTTGCTAGTAATGATAATGAGTAAGAGAATTTTTATAGTCTTGAAATTTCAGTGGACTTCTAAAGGTGTGCAGCACTTCAGGAATAAACCCCAAGAGACAAACCAACAAAAAAACCCAACACCCAAACCAAATAAAACAAAACAACAAAACAAAACTAGAAAAACGTGGATGAGCATAATTAATCTTCAATTTCTCCACTGAGATGCAGCTACATACAGCACAAGACAAAATGAGATAATGATTATCTCATTTTAGCCATTCAGAGCTGTACTGCATGGTCGTCCTGGAGAGAAAAGGAAAAAGAGAACAGCCTCAGACAAACCACATGGGGAAGTTTAGGTAGACCTCAATACCCAAGCTACAGTTTAATTTTGACGTTGACATTCACAAGCATCTCCGTAGAAAGTCCCATAGTGTCTTTAGTGACCACAAACAGGTATGTATTTTCTCTAAGCTAAAAGGCAGTGCACCCACAGCAATTGTTACAAAGTTGAACAAAGGAATGGTTTACACGACCAGATATACCATTTCAGTTTCTACAGAGAGCTCCTTAAGTGGTTCTATCTGGCAAGATGAAAAATATTTGCATTATTTCACTATAAGGAGGTAAATTTCTGCATGTCAGCTCATATGAATGTGGAAGAGAGATACCACTTATTGTCTGCTATACAGTTGTTACACACACTCTCATATAGGCTGTGGTGATACACAACGCATTCAGTTTGGACATAAAGATGAAGAAAGACTGTGAAATATTCACAGACAACATGAAACTAAATGCTCATTTATAAATAGTTGAGGCATTTCCTTCATAGTCTTCTGCTCTGTTGCTCTTAGTTCATTAATGTGATGAGGTCTCTGCCTTTCCTCTGTTTTGAATGTTGTGTATTTTCTTATGTGCAGTAACCAAATTGTTTGGTTCTAATGTTCTAATGCAGGATCACACTTTGCTTCCTGACTTGCCCACTTGTCTACTTTGGGCTAATGTTAGTAAACATCCGTTAGAAACAATCGCTTTTAATCTTGTCAGAGATGGCTGTGTTGTGAGGGTGAAAATTAGTTATTAGCTTAGCTTTTCATCCATGCATAATAGGATGTTAAAATCAGAGATGTTTGCTTGGGGCCATGAGAGGCATCCCACTCTGAGCTTACAAATTTTGAATTTATAAAATGCAGCATACTTAAAATAAATAAGCAGAAAGCAAATGCCAGTTTTAAATGAGAAAATTCTCTTTTGGTATTTTCGTCTTTGTGCAAAAAGTTTAAGGCATCTTCTTGACTGCAGGAAAAGAAGAAAAATAGCTATATATTTGCTGGTTTTTTATCTCTCTCTCATCTTTGTTGTAATGGATAATCAACAGAGGAAACTGTGCCATGTGCTTCTTATAGTGAGGACTTTCCATCTGAATGGCATTGTCATTAGCTTGGTTCCTTCAAAATTAATCAGCCTTGGTCCTCATGCTGTACCTTATCAAATTAAGCTCTAAAAACTAAAAATATCAAGACAAAGTCAGGCTGAAAAAAAAAAAATTAGAAACCCAAAACAAAATTATGACAAAGTCTCTTTGCACCCATATTGCAAGGTAAAGCTGACGAAATTTAGAGATCTCCCCTTCATTCTGCACTGAACCATCTGTGGAAGGATGGGAACCCAGGATCCCTCTCTGCAAATATCCACAGAGCATTAACAACTTCCCTTTTTTTCTTTTTTTTTTTTGTTTTTTGTCTCTTATTCCACTTGAGTTAAATCAGCCAGGGAAAAGGATGTACAGCAGGTGATAGTTCCCTTAGGACTACCTATGTTAGAATCATAGTAATTGGCAATGAAGGCAATCAGTGAGTTCAGGCACTTTCAGAGAGACCTCTAGGTGTCTCAGTGCTCTCCTTTGTCATGCCCAGTACCTGCATAGTAAAATGGCTACCACAGAAATACAGGTGGACATCATGGTTCTGAATACATATAAAATGCAAAATGCAGAGTTGTATACCAGTCTGCTGGATGACAGGCTTGAGTCTTTGGATTGCCTACCAAGTGTTGATGAAAAGCCACACAGATTCTTAATTCAGAAACTCCAATTTTTTCTCTGTTCCTGTGTTCATTTTCTTTATCAGCAGGGGATGACTTACACTTTCATATCTAATTAACATTTTAAAACTGTGGGAGCACTTTGTGTGGCATTTCAAATTATTTAACTCTTTAGCTCTTTGCTGGAGCTCCTCTTTGTTTAGGTGTTTGGGGTTTTCTTCTTTCTCTGCTTTTTTTTTTTCCTTTTGGAATACAGGTTGTACCAGCTTGTCAGCACTTTCAGAAAGTATTTTGCATTGTGCAGAAGACACTGGGGACATCAGTTACATTAACTAAATTTGGGCAGTACAAACACATGGAGGTTTACCAGCTTTCACCTCATTGTCTAACCTACCCACATAAGTGGAGGAAACAACCTTGCCATAAGCTTTGAGAAACCCAATAGTTTTCTTAATCCTTTCCATGTCCTGTTTGTCCTCAAAAAATGTCTTCAAATGGCTGTTTAAAATCAACAGGACCTATCCTTTTCCCCTTAATCTCTTTTTTCTTGTTTTGCCCTCTCTCACATGATATGTGGGTAAAGCAGGGACCCGCTGGTACACAAAGAGAGGTCTTCCAACTGTGCTTTTTCTCTCAGCCAGTTGAAATTCATCCTAAACCAAGGCTGAGGAATACTATTCACTTAAAAATAAATACTGTATACTTGGAGGCATTTTTCCATATCCACAGAAAAACGTCTAGCTGCAATGTACATAGGATTATCTGCAGCTGAGGAAAATTATTAAGCAATGCCTACAGATGTCTTCAGCCCACTCACAAGGGCTGCCACCTGTGATTTAAAAAGGTCAGCATCTGTTGAAGTCCACTAATCGTATTGATAACATGGCTAAAGATACATCAAAAGGATTCAGTTCCAAGGTCATTTGAGTAAGGATGAACCCCACTGACCTTGGTGGAACTTGTGTTTGAGTCTCGTGACTCCAAATATGGACGTGGGCATTACTCCCCACTGCTGTTCTGCAGTGTTCAGCTGGACACTCAACTCTGTAAATATTAGGTTTTTTTTCTTCTTACTAGCTTTCAGCAAACAGAAGTCTAGTAACAGGACAGTTTCCTACTCCCTTATAGTTAAGAGTGCGGAAACAAAACTACATTTCTGGTTTTCTACAATATATTACGATAAAAAGCTAGGCATAGGTATCCTATTTTCTAGGTTATCAGTTTAGGAATTCAGAAAATATGTGAATGGTCCAGTAGTGAAGGACAAGAAGGAAGAAAAGACAAAAAAGACAGTTTGTCTGCATTTGAGGCTGAAATATCCATTTCTAAACCTACATTTCATCTAACTTTTACTGCTTTCCCTTTCTAATTCTGCTTTCGCTGAAATTCCTTCCCTAACACCCAGATTTTCCCACAGGATTCCTTGGGTTGGAGATATCTGTTAGTCCTGGGATTGATTTTAGAGTGTATTTCTGTAAGTGATTTGATAATGACCTGCTACCACTCTTCGGCACAGGTTAACCAACAGACACGGTAAAGAGAAATTTTTACAGTCATGGCAATAGAACAAATTAAAATGGCAAATGCAAGCACTATGGAGAATCAATCAGAAATGTATTTAGTGTTCTCAAAACTCACATATACTTCCTGAAAACGTAACTGTTTTGCAATTGGTGTTAGAAAGAAATCTCCTTCAATTTTACTCTTTTCCCTGTAGGAATATACAGCACGGAACATTTCAGTCACTTATCTTTGTTACATTAAATAGGGTCAACCAAGAGTAAGAGGAAATAAAACAATTGTGCTAGTAGCATTGGAAAAGCTAGTGGCTTAAAATATCTTTCAATATCTGAAAATCATTATTATTTCAGAAAAGTCTAGCTGTTTATTATTTTATCTTGTAATTAGTATTCTGAAATATGAGTAGCTTTGCAAAAATGAGTAGGTTTTTTTGACATTTGATTAACAGATGCAAACAGCACTTTTTAAGATTTGGAGGCAGGTAATTTGCAGTTTATTGTAGGGGAAATGGAACCAGAGAAAAGAAAAGTTGGAATGCTTCATCTACATTTCTTCACCCTTTCTTTGAAGTTTCCTGTTAATATTCAGGAACAATTTCCTTTTTCCAATGTTCTTCCGCTAGTCATACTTTATTTAATTATCTTGGTTGCCCGTTGTAAATAAAAAGTGAAAAACCTGCCAGAAAATTCCTTTTGATCATGGTTCTGTTCTTTTCCCCAACAAAACTTACACACAGAGGGGTTTTGTTTTTTTCTTTCTTTCAGAGGTGAAAAGCATTCCTCATTAGGAAGAGCAGATGCATGCTATCATAAAGGGTTGAGTGTTATAGATTCTTTCAAGTAGTTTCCTTTCTCCCGAGGTACAAATTGTTTAATCCCCAAGCTTTGTCAGTGTTCCAGTGTTCACGTATTTAGAATATATTGTCACTGGAAGCTCCAGGCAAAACATGTGTAAAAATAGAAAAATGTATTAAAGCATAAAAACTAATGAGTACACAGTGCAAATACGTCTCATAACCATTGCCCAGACAACTTCCTCAGGGGAGTCAGACTATAGTAGTCACATCAGGAGAATAGGCATGCTACAGGTGGGTTCCAGTGTTTTCTCTTCATCCCTGTATAGAACAGAAACACAAAACCCAACAAAAATTATTCCTTTACCTTTTTGATAATTCTAATCTGTTTGAAAAATAAATGAATCGATATTCCTTTTAATGCTGATTCATATTTTGAAAGTTTTTTTTCTAAATCCCTTTTTCTTTTCAATTTAAACATATTTCCTGGGGACGTATCTATCAATTCTTTTGAAAGTTTACAAAAACCAACAGTGCAAATATTGCAGGCATTTAATAAACACAGGACTGAAACAATATACTGAAATTAGTTGTCATACAAGATTTTGAAACAAGGGAAGTGTTGTACTCTAATCAGAAAACATTTTCTTGAAGTTTGCATATATCTCCTCTCCTTTCCTTGTGAAGTTTTAAAGTTACACACACACATACACTTGCTTGAAGCTTTATGAAACTGAAATGTCAAGTGAGAGTTGCATTATATCATGTTCTGTCAATCAAAGTAAGCGAGGCTTTATGCATCTGTTGCTAGTATATTGGCACTTTTTGAAGAGTGTTTCGGAGGGAGCGAGAATAAATAAAGATCCTTCAGGCACTTTCTCATTTATGGATGAGGAATCAAAGCAGTCTGAAACTTCATTTTCAGCCTGATACCCTGAAGATTGTTGGCTGATAATTCTGGATGGAACAGCTTATCTGGGAGGATTAGGGAGAACATGGACTTCCTATTACTGCTGGCTTCAGCCTATTCAGCTGGCCAGACTCTGCCACACATTATCTGTGCCTTTACATATGTCACTAATCTTATCTATATCTTTTCAGCTCCTTCTGTTGGAGCTGTGGTTTCCTGTACCTAAACCTCCCTTTTCTTCATTACACTGGCTGTATAGGCATTAGCCTTCTCTAACAGCCTTTCTGCACCATGTCATTCAGTAATGGCTAGTAATGCAAAGGTATGAGAAGGTAATGGTTGTGCTTTATCTCTGATCTTACAGGCCTCACATCAATATATTAAATGCACACCTCCCTTCCTCCATTCTCCCCCCGACATATTTGACCAAATCCACTTAATAAAATAAAATCACCCCAACAATAGAGTACCTCTGCAATCATTAAAAATAATAGAAGCAGGTAATTTGGGGGCAAGTAGTACAAAGTAGTTTATAACCAGGAGAAGCAAAACATCAGCACCAGAACTAATCTGAAGCTTCTGCCATTGCTAACTGGTGTTACAAATTTAGTGGTATTCATCACTAGGACAATATTGCTCAGAAGAAAGAAGTCTTTGAGTCTTCTGAGAGTCCCTGCCCTTTTTAAATTTCACAGGGAGGCCCCTTTCCCACAGCCACTCTAAAATACTTACCTGGCTTCATCTGGCTCCCTGTCTGCCACCTAAGTTCCATCCTTCCTCTCCTATTCTGCTTTTGACTTTTGGTCCTCCTGCCGCACCTCCACTCTGGTGTTCTCTTTCCTTTCTAATTAATTTTCTGCTGTTTCTCATCTCCCTCAGCCATTTTTAACTTTCTCATTCCCCATTACTATAATAAAAATTACAATAAATGAATTTTTAAAAGTGAAGGAAATGAAACCACAGAGATACTACTTTGCCCTTTTATTATCCTACTAACTGGTTTTGACTGTAAGGTCTTTTGGGCAGGGACTGCTCTTATTGTGTGTTTTCATTGTGCCTAGTACAATACATATCAGCAAAAAATTAAAAATGATAACTCAGTCCTTATCTTGATGACTTTTTTGGGTACCATCAGAATGCAAACTAGAAAACACGTCACTGACCTCTGACTACTACCTCCTTCAACAGTACTACCTGACACTTTATTTCTATTTAGTAACTCAGCCAGTTCATTATATGATTAATTTTAATTACATTTAAGTAAAATTTAAATTATTTTAAAGCAGTGAAATTGTTCTTCCTGTTTTTGCAGCCCTCACGTTTTGTTTTACTTTAAATTGACAAGTTATTAGGGATCTGTATAGTCTGTTCTCTTGAGGTTGAAACAATAAGCTTTATCTGAACTTGACAAACATAATTTTTCCTCTTCATAAATGAATGCCTTGAATGTTATAGTTTCCCCACCCCACCACCAGAAGTCCAGTCAGGGCCTTGCCATTTAACACGATACATTTTTTATTCAGTGACAAGCAGAAGCAAGAAGAATTGTAACATCTATCCTGAAGCTATACAATTACTGCTGAATTACATAGATGAGGCAGACACAGAGAGTTGTGTGAGCTTCAGCATTGATGACAACTGTAGGAAATTATGTGTTGCAACAATGGAACATTTTCTTGACTATTTGCATTCTTTCAGAGATTTGGAAAATCTGCTCACTGTGGATCCTGCAAGAACTTCTGTTTTTCAGCCTACACAAGGCATTCATGGTCTCTTAAGGATGGAAGGAAGAATTTCGTTTCAGATGCTCCCATGGAAATTGTTTTCACTCTTTTAATCTAATTAACTTGTTCTTCCCTATGGTCTTGCACACAGACTTTTTCAACAAGCACTGGGATCAACTGTGCGTTTGGTATACAGTTCATTTTGCCCATGCAAGTTATGCATGTCACCCATTGAAAAGTATAGAACTAAAGAGGACAAGGCTATTTCTCAAATCAGAGAATCCAGTGTTTCATCAGGTACACTTGAACCCCTTTATGATACACACAATATGAAGAGCTATATAAAGAATCTCTTAAATGCTTAATTTATAGTCAGGCCTCGTCTGAGTATGTGCCATTTTTGAAAGGATAACACGTGGCATGTGGACTTGCCATTAGCCCAAGGTAACACAGGTTATGACTTCTAATTCTGTTCTCAGCCCTGCTACAGAGTTACTACATGACCTTGCACAGATCACTTAACCTTTATATGACTAATTTTATCCATCTATAAAATGGGGATAGTAAAATTTTTAGCTACACACAGCAGGATGATGAGAATTAATTAATGCTGTTGAAATCCCTGAGAAAGAAGACTTTATATACAAGGCCTAATTCCACAAGTATTCACACTCTGACTCTCTGTCTTGAGCAGCTACTTCTAGCTAAGCAAAATTAGTGTAAAAACCTGCCATCTGGATTTGTTAGCATTGTTCTGATTAACTGTGCTTAGATATGAAGCTCACACCAAACACTCTGGAAAATCAACAGAAAAGAAAGCTCAAGTGATTCATTACTAATATTAGTTGAATATCCATATACAAAGAGTATGTTATAAATGTTTTAGCTCATGTCCCAGGTTGTACAGGCTCAGGTTTGTTATAAGTGTTACCTTTTAATTCGTGTTCCGGGTTGTACGGGTTCAGGTTTAAAGTTTTATGTACCAGTTATGTAAGTTCGGGTCTGGAGTTTTCTTGTGAGGCACTTGTCACGCAGTTAAAATTCAAAAGGACTGCTATGAGGGGGCATATCCAGCAGGTGGTGCTGAGGCTGGAAGGGAACTTTGGAAGGGTAGCAACGGGACTGCGGGAGCTCAGGACTTCTGAACAACGAATCAATATGATTTCGCAGAAGCCATTTATTGTTTACAAAAGACTCTTATTTATACTTTTACAACTGCTGTACACGCGACCACACATTACATGTTTGGTCCCTCTAGCTTGTCCACGCGCTCTGCATGCACTTTTCAGAAAATATAATTGGTTCTTGATTTAGTGCAGCACAGTCTTTCTTTATCTATTTCTTGCTGTCTTGGTATTCTGTTTTTCAGCTTTTCCTTTCCCAGTTTAGCACAGCTTACATTTCAGTGGCCTTGACGAATTCTTGAGGGCTTTGATAAGCATAACTACAGGTGGTTTTGGCTGGGGCACACTGTCAGTGTTCAAATGCATTACAACACTGGACTTTTACTTAAGTGACAGCTAAGTGGACCAACCACCTATGAGAGCTAAGCCCAAGCAACAACCAATCGTTCGACGCCCCATGAGGGAGAAGGTGTACCCTAGAGAGCGAGCCAATCAAGGATCCAGTGGCAGGAAAAAGGCTCCAATGGACATTGGACTTTGGGGGAACCAATGGGAGATGGACATTGGGACTATAAAAAGAGGAACCCAGAGGTGTCTGGGTCCTTCTCCTGGGACGAGCTCCAGGTGGAAGGGCCTCTGTTCTTGTGGGGGAAGGGCTACTCCCTTCTCGTCGCTCCCTGGCTGTAGTCACTCTTTTTAATTAAAACCGGTTAATTCCTTTAACGAGTGGCTGCTCTCTCTGGAGTTTACAAGTACAACCAACAATGTTTGTGCATTCAGAATTTCATAGCAGGGGCTCCAAGTAGCATATGCAAAAATTGACATATGATTAAAAGTGCCTATGTTACTAGAGCTGCAAGCAACAGGCAGATGAGCAAATGCCCATATGAATGTGGGAGAGAGTATGCGCTGTTCATGCACTTCAGCTTCCATCTTTTTAAGATTTGACCCTAAAAATTCACTTCTTCTGAATTGTTGACCAATTTCCAAAAATAAAACCAATAGGATTTTCATTAGAAAACTCAAGTTGGAAATGTGGTATCATGTCACCTACCAATAATTGGAACTTTATTGGATATGACTATTATAAAATATACAGCATAGAGAGCTAGCTAGTATCTATGTCTAGTGGTGGGATAAGGGGGGAGTGGTGAAGTGAAGGTGACCAACCTCACTTCACTCTGCTGCTAGCATGTTGTTTTACAGTGGGCAGCCCAAATCAGTTCTAATCCAATTTCCATTTCCACATACGGAGACCTAACAAAATCCCTGTATGGTATAGAACAATCAGTCTTCAATATTCTTATCTGTTGTTTTACTTAAAGCATGCATGGGTTTATGCTCAAAACAATCAGTTTATTTCTTGCTACGACTAAGGCATTTTCAAGTTACTATAATTTTTGCAAACTTCATCAAATGAACAATGAACTCATATTCAAACCTGAAGATCAATCCAAAGTTACAGAACTGTCAAGAAGGCAGAAAGCACCAATCTGGTCGGTAGGTATCGTAAGACAATTGTCTTATCCTAGACTAGCAACAAACCAAGAGATTTAAGGTTCAAGGTCATGTGTGGTGTAACCTGAAGCATTCCATGGCAGGCCCTAACTCAAGTGCACTTCCAAATTAACCTCCAAAGATTCTTCATCATAAGGTAAAATGAATTCTTTATGCAATGGAAGTGATTAACCTTGAACCTTGAAAGTCAAGATGAACGGAAGATGTGCGTGTGGACGTGAGAGTGATTCTGCAGTCTCCAAGGTGTTTGAAAACGGATACATCCTTGAGAAAATAAACACAATAAATACAACTTTTTCCTTAGTCTGCTGCTGCAAAACATTCCAGCATATTTTGCTGTAAAAATCTTTTTGCTTTTAAATGATCAAAGCAGCGTATGATCCAATCAGTTAAACAACTGCAACAAGCTGGAACAACACAAATACACTTAAATGTCCTGTTTACTAAAGATGCTCATTGAAGATAATGATGCACAGGACCCAAGGGATTTGGAGAAAAATAAGTAAATAGAAATTAAACCCAGCTTAATGATGCCTAGGATAAAGTGTGTAGGGTGGAGGAGAGTGGTGGTTTTTGAGGAATACGCTCAGTGCAGGTAGCCCTGGGTGCAGCTGCAGTGGGAGCTGCAGGTTGAACTCTGGGGGGCAAGAGGCCTGGGCAAGAGGCTGGGAATGGCTGACCCTTTCCGTAACAAAGGGCTCCAGGCCCTGTAGCCTGGCTGGGTGGATGAGCACTGAGACACAGCAGGAGCAGATGTGTCACAGGTTGTCCTTTCCTTAGACTGTGAGGGTATAAAAGCCCAAGGGGTTCTTTGTTCAGGGTCCATTCAGAGCCACCCATCTCAAGCTCTTATGTTATAATTTAGTTCTTGAGCCATGATTAAATTATTTTAAGGATCTAGATGTCTGAGACTCTGCTGTGGAAGGGTGGGGTTATGCTGGTTAAGAAAACTGTTCTGGCTGTGTGAGTGTGGGGTGTAGCTGCGAAGGGGCCTCAGTCCCATTTCAGGTGGCAAAAGAGGGACTTCTAGAGTGGCTCCTGGACGGTTGGACAAGGAAATTCCCTTAACAGTGGTGACACTTTGGTCTTTTTTATTTTATTAGGGCTAAGAAAACTTTACACTGCTAAAATAATTTTGCAGCTTACACATTTAAATTTATATAAGCACAGCAGAAGAATATGACGGAAAGAGCTAAACACTGGCCAAACAACTTACCTTTAAGCATACTTTTCCCTAGGTCAGAGAGAATAAATGTGCTTTTCTGGAAAAATGAAATAATAATAAACTAATAGTAATAATAATGCAGCACAGACTATTTCTGTAAGAAACAAGTCAAGCTAAGCCATGAATAAATAAATGCAAGGTATTTCTGGGATGCTTTGGCTTTGCATGTTTGTTTGTTTTTTTTTGATAAAATAACCAAAGCATATAATTGCATTGACTAATTTCTTCTCTGCCTTCTCTCTTTATTCTCTGTCTGGCATCCTTTATTTCCTGTATCCTTGACCCATTTCAAGAAAGGACTTAAGGAGGTGCTTATTATTAAATCAGATGAATTTTTCAATTGACTCACATAAAACATACACAGAAGTTTTTCAGATGTGGGGTCATCTGTGAGGACCTCCCAAGGAGGCACCCACCTGCTGGCCTTGCATTAAATTCTACTGCTCCCACTTTATCATGCCATAGCCTGAGCCAGTCTTCACAGGCATTCACACTGAGTCACTCAGCCTCAAAGTAGTCTTTTTCTGGTAATATCCAGGAACAGTACTGCCTCCAAAGAAAATACTGCAGCTCTAGAAATTCCCCTTTGTCCTAAACACAGAGAGAGCTGTTCATCTCTTCTTATCTTTCCCTTGCTCAGGCTGGTTTGCAGTCTTACCTCCTGTATTAACCTGACTTTTAAAATGTGGCCTTTAAAATGGCAGGAACAACTTTGTGCATGCAGGTAGTGCTCAGGAGACTTTTCACATCATGACGCTTATTGCATGGACATAGCTTGTCTCTCCCTAGGTTAGGTTTCTTTTTAAAACTTCATTATTAAAACCTCTAAACATTTTAAAGGGATTTTCCTGTTCACTTCGTCCTGATGTAGTCTTAGCAGCAAGTCTTTTGTAGTATGCTGACATGGAATTGATGGGAGGATATGTTGTTTGTAATACCCTGAGGTGTATTCCGACGTGCTTCCCATTTCATGTAGTGAACCAGAGAATACAGGTGGTTCTTAGTATATTTTTATCTTAAAACAACATTTTTTTCAGTTACAGTCAGTCTTAGTGAAAATTAGTTTATCTGAAATGATAATTCATATATATATATATATACACATACTTTGAATCCAAAATTAGTAAGACACAGTTCTGTACCACTGGATGCCTATTTTCAAATGTCTCATTTTGATAAGTGGGGCTTATTTCTCTTATCATGAGTCAAAGAGCAGTATTACTGAGGGTAGAACAAGATAAAGGTGATTCATCCCACCGGAAGTCTCCTCATGCACTTCATAAGCATTTGATTCTTATAGATGATATTAATTAAATAAATACATCTGAATGAATGAGTAAGAGACCAATACACTCTGTGCTCAAGTGCCTGGAAATACTATACTGGGAACTAGCACTTAACTATGTTGGCTAGGAAAGATGCCTTTTCACAGTTAGTGCTTCTGGATGTATCTAGAAAGGTGGCCTGCATCTATCCTAGTAAATGCTAACAATGCTGGAGTGATCCCAACACCAGGATCCTGTTGTCATTGACAGTAAAATGTTAGAACATCTTCAACAGACACAAATGACCAATAACAAAGCATTCAACACAACAGATCAAGACTTAGAAGCCACCTTCTAGTATTTCCATCTGGTAAGTTACTAACTGTTGCTTTAGGATTTGTGTACACACTTTAAGCATCTTCCCAAATGATTAGACAGACATTTTTTTCCACACTGTCAATATATTAGAAAAAAAGAAATTGTAGAAGATTTTTTCCTGCCTCTTCTTAATTTGTAGATTTCAGAAGTCACATTTCTGAAAAACTGGGAGGAGGGGTTGTTTGCCAGAAAAATTCTGTGTATTCACAATTAAATGCTCTAAAAATATGTATTTTCATATTCAGTAGCACATTTTATTCACTACTCACCAATACTTGAAGTAAAGCAGTATAATTCTTTATGTGTTTTACAAAAAAGGTTGATGTTATTCTGTTAAATCCATGCTGCATTTCCTATCAGAGTGTCACTATGTGCAGGATTTCTTATTAAAAAAGCAATCTTTAAAGTGATCTGCTGGACTTCTTCTCTCAAGAAACCTGTTCAAGAAGGCTGTCTATCCCCCAATAAACACTTTTCTAGCCTATCATAAAATATGATCACTTCCTATAAAGAGATCAGGAAATTATGTATTCAGATTTTTTGTGGTTAAACTTCTATTGTGGAAAACAATCCACAATGATGATGGTTTAGGTCTGAAAAGTCAACAATTGTATATTCCACTCTTAAATATTAAAAACAATTGCCAAAAATATGTATTCCACTCATCACAATGTAGTCAAGGTGCTTGCAAAGGGATTATCTATGTAGGTGTATCTTTACTGTACTAGGATCCCTAGGAAAGTTCCCAGCTATTTTTACATACATAAGTCCTAGCACCTTGGGTAAAGTTTCACCAGAAGAAAATAGCCCAACACCCTGCATTGAGGACAATGCATGCCCTCAAATCAGGGCTCAGTACAGATAACACAACTTCTACATGTGAGTAAATTAATTCTATAAAATTACAAGGATTATTAAGATAAATTAATATTTATATAACACTTCCTCCTACTTACATTCTTTTTATTTAATATCAGGAAGGCTGGATAGTCTTCTTTGTTGTTGGAATCATATGCACTGGGAAGAAATTATCTATGTGTTCTAAGAAGTATTAATCTATGTGCAACAATAATATGTCTTTGAAGTAAAGCAATAAAACAGAACAACACAGATCTATTGGAAATATAGATTTTCTTTAACTGCTGAATAAGTGTTAATTCAGGATTTAAACATAAAATATGCAGAATCTTGCAAACTCATGAATATATTTTCATAGGCAGAAATGCCATGACCAAAAAAAAAAACCGATGCAGCAGGCTTGGTAAATTTTGTTGAATGTTTGATGAGTTTACAGATCTTTTATCTTAACACTTACTACAGTTTGAGACTGGTGAATAATTCACAATGAATATTTCATCAGACACATGTTGCCTTCTTTTTGCAAACAGCTCATTGTTTTCCAGATTTATTTGTTATTTGGAATTATTTTTTTAAAAAAGTAGCCATGTAGATTAATCCAAAACTATTAGATGCAAATATTTGACAACTTGCTTGGACTGGTTAGTTGTGATGAGCCAGATAAGTCACAAGGTATTCTTTCTATTCATGCAGTAGAACAACAAGCATATACTTCTGAAATAAATACTTACACATGCAACTATGACATTTAGTTTTTGGTGAATACCCCTGCATGTGATAGGGGAGCATGTGTTCTATGACCATTTGTGCCAGTAAAAGGCAATCATTCAAATGTCTGTAGAAAGCAAACACAAAAGGGGATTGTCATTATCACATAGCCAACACAACATACAATCTCATTTTTAGACAGGCAAGTGAATTAACAATATGCTGTTGGTAGGGCAGATAAGTGACACTGAGGACACAAAGACAATCCCAGGGGCAGATATTTGCATACTATTTGTCTGTGTCCCCTTTTTGTAATTGTTTGATTGTGTTGGGTACCTTTTGTTAAGACAAAAAATAGTTCCTAGGCAGTAGCAAACTAGGCTGATGACAGTAGCAACAACCATCCAATAGTCGTCCTCAAAATTGATTTTGTTCCATGCTGTGCTGCCTAACTATTGTCCTCAGGGTTGCTTGAGGAGGTGAAAATCACTTCTCACTTTGTAATATACTTCTATGACAAAGGCTAAAAGGAGCTGTGTCAGAGGAACTGTTGTGGGGGCTTTAAATAAGTGGAGGATCCTTCTAACCAAGGAAATCTTATATAACAGTATCCAATTAATTTATAACCATTTAACCTATTGGATGCAAAATTACAGTAATCGATTTTAGAAGCTGGCATGGGTTTTCATAGAACAATAACATACTGAAATCTCTAAAATCTTAATAATTCTTCCCTTCCTGTCACATTTGCTTTTACTAAGCAACTGATGCAAAGTGGACAATCCCCAGTGTTCTCTTTACACGGACTGGCTTCTCACTCAATCACACCTAACACCCAACAGCCAGTGTGTTTTGTCTGTAATGGAAATGGTGAACACCACAGAGTATGCTGTAATGAGCCAGCTGTGCATAAACAGAGATTAGGAATACATAGATATCACAGTCAGCTGTGCCTGAATTCTATCCAGGCACTTGTCAAAACTGGTTTTGCTAGTACTACTTTCCTCCACATTATACTAAAAGCATGTGACTGTCACATGTGTTCAGCCCAGACAGACAATAAAAGTATGACAATAGCAGGTAACACATTTCAAAATCCATTGTTGGCAGAAGTACAAGCATCTTGATTTACAGAGGTATTTGAAGTACTGTCATTCGATTTCAGTGGGAATTAAGTACCTGACCTGTTTAAGCATTTAGATAAATCTTAATAAACACCCATCTTCACCTCTAGGCAGTTAAATAGCTCTGTGTGTTTGATTTATAGCATTTAAAAGAGGTTGCTGAGGCTTTAACTCAACTCTGCCAGCACATTAAATACAGATGCTAGTCAGCATAAGACTCTGCAAAATAGTTAGAAAGTATTAGCTACCATAGGCTATTACCTTCAATCTTTACTTCCAGGGGTTCTCAGAGGGTAATAGAATTTTGCCTGTCAATGGAAGTGGCAAAACCAAGATTAGACTGTCCAAGAGAAAGAAACAGAAACCACAAAATCTTTTCTCAGCCATACTAAACCCAGTGATTCTCTCGCCTGTAACTGAATTCCACTATTAAGCATGTGGTTGAATAAACATCAGCCAAACTTGAGCATGTTATGATTATTTGGGGATTTCTCGTTAATGACTATTGTGCAGACCACCCAGCTGCATAGACAAAGTATGTAGATCTGAAAATATCCCTGTGTATAGTGAAATAGCAGTCATTAGGACCACAACAGCATACCATTTCCCTAGCACTGACTACCCACCTCGTGCGTCCCTCATTCCCCTGGTAAAGAGAATAGCTTTCAATTAATTCCTCACAAAGGGAAAAAGAAATAAGAAAATAAAAAAGCAGCTGCAGTGTGCACATGGCATAAGCAGTTTACTAAGACACTACAGTGCAGTGTCATGGAGGCTGTTAAAGAAAATCTGGTACTCTGGTGATAATGTGTATATTCATTCAGTAAAAATGACTAAGTTCAAAAAACTGTACTATGAATCATGGTTGCAAGGCTGGACTTGCTTTGATTAACTACACTTGTATAATGAAATCCAACAGAGCAATCACTGAAACATTTAGCTCCAAATGTAAATCTTGAACTCTGAAAAAAACATGTTAGGCAATAAGAGGGGGTATATAATACAGCTATATTTCATATAATGGAAGTGGAAGCAGTTGGAAAGAAAAGGGAATGTTAAAAAGTTGTTATGCTGTGTGTGGCAGGAATGAGTAACTCTGAGTATGTCAGTCATGATAATCCAACAAATTTGTATTCTAAAGGTCAATAGAAGCATTTTTTATAGTGGTACAATAGTTATGCCAAATACAAAATAAGCATTTATAAGACATTTTCAAGTATTAATATGGTACCATAATGTGTCTTGGGGAATTAATCTCAGCTTTAAATTAAGGGCATAGATTGATCAACGTAAGAGGATTTTATTAAAAATGTACTGATATAACCCATGGCACTTTCATTTCAGCAAGACTGTAATGTTGAATTCCCATATCTCAGGCTTGTCTTAACTGTAGAGATGAAAGGTATCTTTTCTACCAAGAGGTAGAATGTGCTCTGTCTTTGGAAAACCTACTGTTCCACTATGAGCGTGATGATTTCCTCTTATGGGTACTGGATATGCTTCTGGACACTAAGGTATGTAATTTTTCCAAAGAAACTTATCTGCCAAGTGCCATTAATGCCAACAAAAGATAACCTGCACCAGTGGGAAACCTAGACCTGAGGAATTCTTCTCAATACACAGCTCAAAATGTCACAGGTTTTCCATATGTCATAATTTCCCTGCTGTTCTGTCCCTTTTGCCTGTGCAGTTGATTACAGTCTGATATGACAGTTTTTTCAGTGGTCAGTAGAATTTCTGTGAGCATAAAATGCAAAACATGAGCAAATGGAACAACACAACCAGCAGGAAAATCTTTTCCTTCTACTCTTGTTTGGACAGAGAATTTATTGAGAGGTCAGAGAGCAAAAATTGTGGTGAAGAACTCTTTTGTCACTGTGAGAGAGACTAAGGTTGAGGGCAGCAGTGCTGGTGTTGTGATGCTGTCCTCCAGGCTGCGTGTGGCCAGGGGTAGGGAGTCCCTTGAGGATGTACCACAGAAACACAGCATTGGGGAAGCATCTTAGTGGTTTTCTGGTACTTCTTCCTGTGTTAGGTGAGGGAGAGAGTTCCTCTACCCTTCTCTTCCAACTTTTCCACCACCAAGTTAAAATATTGGGCTTGCCATGGAAAAAATATGTTCTATTGCATATGTATTACATATAGACCATAGATTATCTCATATGAAGAGATTTGATGTTATTGCCATGGGCATGGTCAGATTTGGTAAGAGTGGATTCAATTTCCTCCAAGTCAGTGAAGCTCTGCCCACTTACACTGGATCTAAATAGGATCTACAGCATTCACCACTCCAGTATTTAAACTAATGTGGAGCTTGGTACACTGAAAATGCTTACATAAAGCAGTCACACAGAACATTACAATAGTCATTATAAAATCCATATGGTAAATCTCAGTTTTCCAGACTGCTTTTGTAAAATATTACAGCTATAAAACACAACTCATAAGCTACAGAAGATTTCTTCAAAATTATTCCATTCAAAGAAGTGAAAGTCTGAACAAAAATTCTATTTCATCAATAGAATACCGCATTTCATGCAACAAGCCATAGCTCTCACAGCTGATGTGAAGATTACACATTATTAATTTGAAGGTGTATGTGCATATTAATTTGTAAGATTCAATAACCTTTGTCTTGGCCCAAAGGCCTTAATATAATATCAACAGGAGGCCACACACAGTGAGTAGAGTGAGAGTTGGGACAGAGTGAAAATTGCTTAATCACCTTTCAGTGATTAAGAGGGGATGACACTCTTCTGGAAAGGAAGGACAATTTTTTAGGGTTCTTGTTTTCCTAACATTAAATCATCTTTTTACAATGAAATATCAATGGATTCAAAAAATACATTTTAACTTGTTTGGAAATCACAGTCAACCTCCAAGCCCCAGTGTCCATAGACAGACACTGAAATCCATGTTCCAACACTAACATAAGTATCTTGATCAAAGTTGCTCATTCACTGTTGCCACCAATTTCTTTCAAAACACTGACTAGTAAATGGAAAACATACTGCTTACTGCTCCTAAAATGTTTTCTACTATGATTGTAAAGTTCTAATTCGGTTTTTCTTCTTATCAATTATCCTAGTCAATAGGGAGCTTGAGACTGAAAAGAGCTAAACACTCTTCTCCCAGATCTCTGCAGACAGAGTTGTATAACTTCACAGCTTATAAGGAGAAAAAAATGAGCTTACTTTGAAAGTATCTTTTCCTTAGAAAATTTTGTAAAATGGCACTGGCTACAAAATTATCTGGATCTATATGCTAAGTTCAATACCATAAATGATTGCAAAATATTAGAAAAATTAAACACTATTTTGTTTGTTGCACACTTTGAGGGACAGATATTCTATATATTCTATATATGGAATTTTAAGCAGGCTATACAAAGTTTCCTTGACATACAAATGTCCTCTGAGTTTTGGGAGTGTTGCCTTCCCATGAGCAGGAAAATGGTGGGAGCAGATTCCCCAGGACAGGGAAAATAAGACAATCAGGGAATTCTTCTTATACAGACTGAGTGATAGCCAGCTCTGCTCAATAAAATGTTTAAGCATGTGTGTAAGAGAAAAAAGCATGGGTAAGTGCTCTGCATGATTTGTAAATACCACAAGGAGGGTAGGAAGGCATGGTTCTTTTTGCTTCACATGCACACTTGGGGCACGTGAATGTTATTTATTAGAAATAAAGCAAACCAACTCGGTCAGGCTGTTTTAACAACTTGATTAGTCTGTTTCTAAACACAGAAGGATTTCCAAACCTGTCTCTAATTTGTATAAATGGTAGCATGTGATGAACCTGAGCTGCCTACATCCTAACCATAGAGCTGAGTTGCAACATACATCAGGTGCTTTTTGCCAGAGGGGAAAGCTGGGACCACACAGAGGGAGTCTGCCCAGCCCCTCCTGCAGTAGAGCGTCCTGCAGAGACCTCTCCTGGCAGAGCTCAGGAAGTCATGCTTGGCTCCTCTCCTTGGCCATGGTGAGCTCTCTAGACTCATAGACTCAATCTGATTGCTGAAAGACAGAGAAGCCTTGAAAAAACCCTATTTTTTTGGTAACCTGTTTTCCACAGCTCTCTTATGGAGCTATTTCTACAAAATCACAATGGTTGCTTTATTTCTGAATGTAGTTGGTGATAATGGACAACTCTAGATTGCAAGTTTCCATAAATCATGTGTTGCAGTGTCAGGTAGGTAGATTATGCCTTTGGCATGTACCCCAACCAGTGAAGACTGAAAAAGTATCAATATTTGAAAATTTAAAAAATACATTAGGATGTTTAGACCAGAGGATTGCAACATTATTGAGGTAATGCACAGTTGAATTAGTGTTTTCCAATTTTATACTGACAGCAGATTAAAGCAGTGGGAAAATTGTCCCAGTAGAATAAAATATCTTGATAAAACTTCAAGAGCTCCAATGGCAGAATAACCTCACATCAGGCACTAATTTATGGGGCAAATTTTAGAATACGTATTAGGGGGAAAAAAATCAGCATGAGAGATTTAAGTAACACTGTCTTCTGCCAGCAACACTGTTGTATATCCCACAGTTCCCTTGAGTGATTGTGCCAGTATCTGCAGCATTGGGATTGGTCACCTATTAATCAGAAGTAGAAAACCTTCACATTTCTTCTGTGAAGAATCATGAACTGGGGAACTAAATGCAGGCAAACAGATCCAATAACTTTATTCTTACAGCAGAGTGACATAAGCAAATATAAATCCCAGTAGTGTTATTATAATGCCTGCTAAGCTAATTGAGAACATATTCGTTTGCTTCAACTAAATAAATTACTGTTACAATTATATGACCCCAAGGTCATCTCCTTTAGGAGATGTCTAGCACTTGAATTAACTATTCAACTCTTCACAGTAAGTGGCCTCAGCCAATCAATGCCAAATAAATACAGCTGAAATATGCATTTAATTATCCTAACACTTTAGCTTCTAAACACTTTGCTTTGCTAGCAGTATTTTTGTTTGCTAATTTATTCTGGAAGGGTGAGAGTTTTCTGAATCTAGTCTGAGCATCATCTTTGTAAACTCCGATCCCAAAAGAGAGCACAGCCAACCATCACTGATAGAACTGGTTAAAAAGAGACATTCCTTTGATATAGTGGAGAAAATTTCTTATTCCATATTCTTTATATTGTAGGTTGCAAGAGGCAAACACAGCCAGATAATTTTCATTAAGTTTCAAAAGCATGAGCCTCCAATGTGCTTTGCCTGGTTACCTAAGGACAAATTGCCTCTTCTAATGAAGAATCCATGTTTTGCCCAATTCAGAGTTACTACAGATGAATTAAAACTGAAATGTAAAATGTCAGTGAGCTCACTACAAACGACTTTATTTTTGAAATTATATGGTACAATTTACACATCAACTAAAGCCTGCTACAAAAAACATTAAAAAAATAAGTTCTTCTGAAATTTAAAAGCTGCTTTCCATCCTCCTGACTTGCTAAAACTAATCCTAATGAATCTTGGGTTTGTAAAGCCTAGGCCCGTGACTATAAACACAATTTAAGCCCTTTACATAAGTACTGCAGTGGACTCCTCTACTGGAGCACATCATCCCTCGAGGAACACACAGTAAGTTGTTATTTAGGCTTCTCACATTATGCATTAGTCCCTAGAAATAAGAAAGCTCCTGACCATTCTTCTGTAAATTGGAGTAGAATTAAATTTGCCATTTATTTGCACCAGTGTAAATAAGAGCTCAGCCTGGTCCTGTGTATAGAATAATCCCTGCATAACTGAAAATTACTTGTCTGTTATTCTTGTACCCTTTTCTGGATGTTGCATGGTTTATCTTTGTAAATAAACAAACATATCCAAATGCAGTATAAAAAAGACTCAATTTTTGCAGTTATTTGTAATATAATTTTAATGAATATTAATTATTTTAAAGAGAAGAATAAAAGTGATGACATCCTGCAGACTAGTAGACTTCATACCTTCAGAAAAAAAATGTTTCGTTAATTTTTAAACAGGAGGCATTCGTTATTATGCCTTCTGTGGCAAGCCTGACTTTTTTTGTAAATGATGACCATAATTAAGCTTCTCATAATGAACACTGCTATTACTAAACAGTACAATTTATATAAAGTCTCCACTGTAGGAGACTTGTCTTTTTTACTGAGGAGAAAAGGCAGATAATGACTGAGATTATAGTTTAATACTATTATTTTTAAGGATATTGCAAAAAACATATACAGACTATATTAATCTTTAAGCAAAATTTAATCAGACTGTGTCTGTTTAGCCAGAAAAAAACCTGAATTATTTGTCCTGACTCTAATGCAATGTTGATGTTTCTCCTAGTTCTAGAGAAATATACAAATTAAGTTATACTCAAGTGATATTTTTACACAGTATAAAACATTTCTATGTCATTCATGTACTTAATTTGGGCCTGCCAGAACCATGTATAGACAAAAATTACTTGAAACTGGTACTAGCCAAACAATGAATGTCTTCACAATTACTTCTAGCTCTAAGAAGCCTTTTATCCAACTCCAAATATAAACTATTTGCAGCCTTGTCTGTGGAGATCTTTAGAGATGGTCTGGTCTTGAAGTCAACACAAAATTGTTATCAAAGAAAGGGATTTTATCTACATATGTTCTTGTTTTTCCAAGCAGAGGAAAAAGACTAACATGACATAGGTGACCACTTCCAGAACTAGCATTCTAAACATCAACACTTGAGACTTTGTGCAAAAAAGTACCTAGAGAATGCTGATTATTTGCTTATAATATTTTCTGAATATTTTCAGCTGAGTTCAGAAGTGCATCATGAAACAAAAAGAGGCAAATTTTGCTGAGTTTAAATACTGTTCAGCTAATGGCTGATTCTAGGAAAATGCTGATTTAGCCACAGTTCACACGTGGCACATTCTCTTGCTGTTTCCCTGATTAAATATGTGACTGCATGTTCCTATTTGTGTTGTAAGACGGTTTGCAAAATTATATAAATTTAGTTGGGTTTTTTGGTAGTGCCTAAATGTTTTTGGAACAAAATTGTTTCTCATATTGCAAGGAATCTATCCTTCTAATTTATCTTAAGGGTAATGATTTATGAAATCCCACTGAAAACATTTGTACTGCAGCTGTATGATTTTTTCCTACTACAATTTTAGTGAAAAGCAACATTATTAGAGGAACAAAGCAGTGTGATTTAGTGAGAACTTTCTAGTACATGGATTTGATTCAAAGTGGCATTTTAAAGTTATACCCCAGGCCTGCTGAGTTTTTGGTCAAGCTATGCAGGTCAGATTATGTTTTGTTGCATCAGGAAGTCAGAAAGGGCAGAGGAGAGGGCTTTCCAGCCTCTCCAGAGGGCTTTCCATCATTTGCAGTCTAAACATGTGCCTTATCATGACATTAAACAGAGATTTCAATCCTTAAAAAACTGGAGGTGGACAGATATTTTCTAACTGGATCTTTGTAGGTATTAGTAAACAGGCTCAATAAATGTCTGTAGGGGAAAAAAAAGCCCCAGAAATTGCCACTGAAGGAAACAACATTGTTTGGTTTTGAATAAGAAAAATTAAAACAGAATGTTTTGTTTGAGGCCAACTCAGCCCAAATCAAAAAGTCATGATCTGACAAACTGAAAATAAGCTTTTCATTTCACATCAGTTTGACATTAATCAATGTCTGTCTGAAGTGCTGTTACGTGCCATGAGATTTGTAGTTCTTTGTGCTGGTGACCTGAATGCATGTTTCAGCTGTCAAATCCAAATACAAGTCCTAGCCCTGTCCTAATACACCTTGTCTGTACATGATCCACCTCCCACTATTTTCCCTTCTTCTTTGCTGTATTTTCTCTAGGAAAGAAATGTAAAAAGAGAAACTCTCACAGAGAAAACCATGACACAAAAGCATCAGTCCTCTTGCCTTGCCAGCTGTGGGAACAACACTGGAGACCTTTCCATGGAGAAAATATGCTCTTTGGACAGAGCCATAACCTTGCCAGATAAACCCCGCTTTACTTTGCCCTCTCTCCATTACAGAAAAAGGATACCTCTGGGAGACAGGATTATTTTCAATATACCAGAATATGGTCTATTGTCTATAAAGGATTGTATGTTGATGTTCATTTTTTAACCTGTAAGTAACTTTGAAGAATTTTGTCAGACTATTGTGGGACAGGAAGTTCATTAACTGTGTAATGAAGGGAGAAGAGGCTTCCCTATCTCCTGATCTAGCTCAGTGATGTGTTTTGTATGTTAACTGCTGATACATAATACATCTTAGCTACAACTAAAACATTTTTGAAGTCAAATCCCTAATTAAAAAGGGTAGTTTCCTACAACTAAAGAATAGTTACTGCTACAAGATATTTGGATATGTGAACAAAAATCTTAAAGACTAACTCTAAAAAGAAATGAACTAACATTGCTGGGTACACATTTTTGCATTACCTGTTGTACTGGTTTAGTTCGAAACCAGGCAGAAACACTAATTTTGTGTAGCGGTTTGAGTGATAATGAAAAGGTTAATTTCTTTCTTGGGCCTCTGCGACAGCCCCATTATCTCTGCCGGGTTATTTAAAAAGTTTGAGCCAGGCTGCAGAAGCAGTCAAGAGTCTCATTAGCCTCGCTCTGCGAAGCTGGCCCGGCCCGGCAGGGCCGGCCTGGCCTGGGGTGATAAAGCAGGGCCTGGCCCGATGAAGCCGGCCCGGCCGCTGCCCACTGTAACTAAAATGTTTGCTGAGCTGCATCCGAGCCAGAGCGCTCAGACCAGGTCCTCCCCCACGCTTAATTACACTGTTGCTCAAAACTTCCCTTCACCCCCTCCCCTCCTCCCTCTGAAGGGGCGGGTGGGGGAAGAGGCAAGGGAGAGGCAAGGCCCGGTCTTACCAGAAGGCGAAGGAGAGGACCTGCTTCTCTGACAGCAACAAAACAAGAAAAAAGGTTTTTTCTCAAGTGTCTCTCCCTTAAATATGTTTTTTTTTTTCCTGAAGATGGAACATCTTTTAATTATATTATATACCTATTATAAAAACTAGCTGGTCACTGGCTGTGTTTCTCAGGAAGCAAATTGCACTGCTTCCTGCAGCATAGGTCACTTGCAAAACTGACCCTTCCTAAGCAAGCCCAAAACACCTGTGTTTCCATAAAAATGCACAGACAGCTAGAATGAAAGATTCTTCTTGAAAAATAGTTTCTGAAGTGTTTTACATTTTGCACAAGACGCACAGTCCGACAGCAGGTCAAGGGAGACTGTAGATCAGCCACTGTTAGCCCTAGTTATGGAGCACGCACACCAACTTTCTCAAAAGAAAATGAACATGCAGCCTCATAGCCCCAGCCTGCTTCTCGCTGCATTTCTGTACATGTTTCCTGATCAACTTTGGTCCAACTCAACTAGTCATCTAGACATATCCAAAATACACTTTTCCGTGTATTATAAAATTGTGAGAGTGCATGACAGTATTTTACTTAAAAAAAGAGATCAGCATGTATTATATATATCACACTGAAAACTGGCTTCTTCTTACCAATGAAATATGAGTACACTTTGAAATAGCTGTCCTTTGCTAGGATTTAAAGCCAGGCAGAGAGCTACAGCCCAGACAGGCTGTAGACTATTTCCTTCCAGACAGGAAACAAACCTGTGCCACAACAGCGTAGAGCCCTTGCTGAGGGTGGTAGTGTTCATGCAAGCAGGTTAGCTGTAAGTACAGCAGATGCAGACAGAAAAGCTGTGTCTTGGTGCTGTGTATCTTTGAGTCAAGTTGTGCACCTATGTGCTGAAGCACTGTTTTCACATGAAAGTAGTATACCTTAAGAAGTTCTCTTATTCCTCTGTCAACTAGGAAGCAGTGTGTGAAAAAGAGCATCCCTGGAGTTACCTTTTACCCGGGGATGGGTCAGGAGAGTTGACAGAGCTTCCTACATCATCAGGTCTAGCTGCATGAGAGATGTGCTTAGTGCCTAGTGCTTACTCCAAACTGAGGACAAACAGTAAAACATAGAGTGATTCCTATTTGTGCTGCCCCTTTTCAGGGCTGATGGCAAAGTCATGGTTTTCCCCTTTGGAGTCTGTGTCAATGCTGCTTCTGCATAATCATTTCACCAAGGAAACGGAAGGTGGTTCACTTGGAAAGGCGAGGGCATAATAGAAATAAGGAGCTGCTGTAATCAGGCAAAAAACTCCAAACCTTTGGCAATGTTTTTTGTAATGGGAGGATGGGAGCCTTTGTAATATGCAGAACATGGAGTTCTGGAGGCAGTTCAGATGAGAAAAAAAATATTTAAAAATTCATCTCCATTGATTAACAGCTAAATAAAAACCTAAGACAGACATGGGAACAGCAAAAGAACGCATTCCTTGTATTCAACCAGAAGTTCTCAGCAACCTTTGTTTACATTGCTGAGCATGACTGTCACATTAGCACAGCTCAAGTGAACCAGTTGAATAAAATTTTCTTCACTATGAGGGTGGTAAGAAACTGGAACGGGTTGTCCAGAC
Organism: Orthonyx spaldingii; assembly: GCA_013397795.1. Taxonomy (NCBI): domain Eukaryota; kingdom Metazoa; phylum Chordata; class Aves; order Passeriformes; family Orthonychidae; genus Orthonyx; species Orthonyx spaldingii. The sequence continues at coordinate 251,147 of VZTJ01006359.1, read as the reverse complement.
AAGCTGTGAAGTCCTTATTCCTGGAAGTGTTCGAAGCCAAGTTGGATGGTGCTCTGAGCATCCTGGTGTAGTGGAAGATGTCCCTGTTCATGTCAAGAGGGTTGAAACTAGAAGATCTTTATGGTCCCTTTCAACCCAAAGCATTCTGTGAATCTATGATCCTGTGAAATAAAAGACAAGCAAAACCATTCTTCTACAGTCTCTTACAGACAGTAATCTTAAGAATAGTGTTAGAGACCACACTTGTTCACGTCTTGTAAACCAGAACACGTATGCTTGCAGCACTCTTTCTCTATTTTTATGGAGTAAAACCTCTAGTTTCAAACACCTTTTGTTGTGTCTTTTCCAGTGAGATTGCAACTATTCACTCTACAGCATTAACTCTGGGGAAAGGTAGCCGTTTCTGAAATTGTAGTATTTGGGGGATTATGGAAGATGTTTCCTTGGTCATGGCTTAACAGTGGGTGTTTACTTGCATGGTAAACCCAGGCAGTTGATGGAAAACCAATAACACAAATATCAGTCACCACTGTTCTGCTATCCTGGTATGAATATATTGTACTAACCCAAAAAACCTGGCTGAACCAATTCCAACCAGTACGCATTTAAAGTTCAATATAGAAATATCACAGAATAGTGTTCTACATACAGAATACAAAGATAAATGGAGGTATCCCAAAATGAATGAAAGCACTGGTGGCCAACAGACTGAAAATACTGTTTGTCATAGCATACAATCTGGCTTGAATGACATTATTTTGGAAAAACTTCACAGGCTCAATTGCATTTTACAGCTGAAAATAGTGACATTGTTGTGACAGCCCATGCTGAACAGAACAACAAATTGGTATTAGAAAGCAGAGAGCTCTAGGAGAGAATGCTAAATTTAATGTTCAGACTACTTTAGTACGGAGGAAATACAACATTCTCACTTCATACAAACTGATTAGCAGGGATTTGCTTTGTGGTACTAATGGTGAGGATGAAAACTGCAATTCCAAACTGTGTAAGATTCTGTAAAAAGATTCCCTTGAAATAGCTCCAATGAATTAATTCCAGGCTTAGAACATACTGATAAAATCATACTGTCCTCTTTACCTCCCACTGTTTCTCATTGTTACCTCAAATCTTTTCACTAAACTGTGTTTGAGGGCACCAACACAGCCTCAAATACTATGGAGCACTTTATTAGTAAACCAGTTTTTGTTGGAAAAATATTCAATACTCACAAGAACATTTATCAAAAAGTGCAGTGGTTTCAGATGTACTTTCCACCCAAAGCGTTGCTCAGGTTTGATAGAGAATTTTTGATAAAAAAACAGGGAGCCAGCCACGAATTAATATACAACTCCAAGTCAAACACAGAACCAATTTAGAGTCACACCAAGAGTTAGTCTAAGACTTCTGGATATCATCTTTGTCTTGTATTCATATACCACAGGATATATTTTGTGGCCCAATATTAAAGAAAATTGGGAGATGGGTATAAACACAATTTTTGTGTGTTCATAAAATCTTTTCTAACTGTGGGCTTCTTCTTCTTGAAGTAAATGGATCACTGTCAGATATGTCAGTTTTACACTGGTAAAGAACAGAAATACTGCCACAGTCTCAGTAAGATGCACAGGAGGGAAATTTGTTTCCAGTCTTCTTTATTTGCAATGTTTTCTGTAGATTGCAGGCCTCCCATTTTCTTAGACAGTGAGACTTATTCCTTAGCTACAACATGTGGAGAGAATTTCTGAAGACATCAGGGGTGAGTATCACTAAACAGAAAGATGACAAACACTTTAAAACTAATAGCAAAAGAATAGCCAAGAAACTTCTAGTAGACAAGCCATAAGCCACACCACTTGACAAACATAATTAGAAAATCTAACCTTTTACATCACTGAATAAAAATAAACTGATGTGGGTTTATCTTTCCCTTTGTTTCTGATGAAAAGGTGCAAAATGACAAATCATCAAAATTTACTTTGAATTCTTACAATACAGAGAGAGGCATGGTAGATTTTAAAACCAATGCATTCCAAACAATGGGCTTTCATTTCAAATAATCTGTGTTTCTATGCAAGCAGCGAAGTGCACTTTGTTGAATAGTAGGATTGTTATCTTTTGCCAAGTTGGAAAGTCCTTCACACAGAGCCTACGTATTTAAGCTGTGATAATCAGCTAATATACAAAGACAAGATGAAAATCTAGCAGATGACTTTCTGGCTGAGTAAAGGGATTGTTTTGAGAAACAAGAATTGCTGCTAGCCCAATGCCTCACTGATGCAGCACTTCCAGTAGCCTTCTCCCAGGGAGGCTCCAGTTGTTCAAAGAGGAACAAATGCCAGAAGAAATGGCCAGTGAGAAAGATCTAGGGAATTACAGTGCTGCAAGGCTTGCTGTGAAACCAGCTACCTTCTTTTCTATCTCTTAATCTCTTAAGTGTTCACCTCTGACTTCTCAGTGATTTTTTTTTTATCTGGCTCAAAGGTCATTGCAGAGCCTTTCCCTGTCAATTCCTTGTATTTTTCCCTCCCCTTTACTTCTTTTTCCTAGCTTAGACTTTCTTGACTTAAACTCATTCTAGTGCTAACTGGAAGGGAAGGAGAAGGACTGACCATTCCCATACTGGTGCCCTTCATTTATTGTGGAGCTTAGTGAGCTTGTACCACCAAGAATCAGCACAGTCCATTGCTGGAAAGACTCCTGATTTGATAACTGCTCCTTAGGTTAGGGTGAGCAAGCCTTCCCCCAGGATTCCTTGTTCCAGTTATTCAAATGCACCCCAGTTTTGCTACTTTGGTTGGTTGTTGGTATCCCTGCCCTCTTGTACCATATGAGGTCCCCAATTCCAGAGAATTCTCCCTTCTCTGTTTCCCCATTAGCCCCTGCTCCCTTGTCACTCCCCCATGTTTTCCCCATTGGCCCTCAGACCCTAATCCCACCTATGTTCCACCCCTATGCCCTCAGATGATTGGCCCTGATGCTTTGCCCGCCCCCTGTTTGCCCCATACAAAACCTCAGACACGTGTTTGTTCTTGGTCTTTGTCCCTGGGTTCTTTCGTGGCTATCACCCTCCCTGTTCCTCGTTCCTAGACCCTTCTTTAATAAATCCCCCTGCGAAATCCCATACGAAGACCCTTCTCATCTTTCACCATCGCAGCTATCTGGCAAGTGTGTGACTGTGAGTCTGTGAGCTGCAGCACCACACCAAGAGCCACTTCTCTGGGGACACTTCTGGAAGGTCCTGGCATTTTTACTACCCCACACAAGCTGGGACAATTTGTCTCAGGTGAAGATCGGTTACCAATATCCCCAGGACAACTCTCTGCCCAGGAAGTGCAGACTATGCGTGAAGAAAAATGCTGTGAAAAGCACCAGAAAAATAACATTTTGTCCACTGACTTCTTCCTTTCACCATTTTGTGCTTTTTCTCTAACATTTTTTCAGTGAGACATGCATGTGTTAAGTGTGTTATATATTTTTAGCTATGGGAAATGGGTAAGCAGTCAAAGGGCCACCTGTGGCTTGAGGTGCCTGTGGCTTGAGGTGTGCTCTGGGTGTCGAAGAGCCCCGGCTATATGAGCCAAGCTTGCTTCCCCTTTCCTATACAACAGCATCCAAGGGCTGAGTTAGGGTGGGAAATAGGGAAAAAAGGTGACAGATTACCAGAGCCCCTGCTTGTGGGGAGTAATGGCTGCACCCGAATGTCAGTGGGAAAGACTGAGGCAGGGGCTTGAGAGGGCTCTAGGAGCACCAGGATCTGGAGTAGAAGGTCGTGCAAAGAGTTCTGACTGAAAGGTCTGAGAAGCAAGGAGGCAGTGAGGATTTCAGGTGTCCATGCTGGAAGACAGGAACGGAATTTGGAAAGCAAGAAGTGTGCAGGACTCTGAGGACTCTGAGGTCACTCTTGCTACAGGCAAATTTATTACAAGTATGTAGGGGAGAAAGTGGAGGACTGGATTTTGGACTAGATCAGAGATTGGAAAGAAATGAAAAAGAATATGTTTGAAAAAAAACCTGAAAGTTTGAGAGCTAGAATAACTGCTTCATTGCTGTAGGAAGGAGGGAAAGAAAGCAGAGATAAAATTGTAGCTCTCTCCTTGACCCTTACAAATAATCTTCGTGGAGGCCAAGAGGAATAGTAGAAAATATTTGGCACTGAATATCCTCAGACACTTCCTTTGTTTTTATTCCTCCAAGAATTAAAAGGTGAAAGACCATAGAAGCATAGAATTTCTCAAGTTGGAAGGGACCCATAAGGATTAAGAATCACAGAATGGGTAAGGTTGTCAGGAACCGTCAGTGGAGTCATCTGATCCAACCTCCCTGCTCAAGCAGGGTCATCCCAGAGCACCTGGCACAGAATTGTGTCCAGCAGTTCTTGTGGGTCTCCAGTGAGGGAGAATCCACAACCTCTCTAGGTAATCTGTGCTGGTGCACAGTCATCTGCAAAGTAAAGGAGTTCTTCCTCACATTCAAGTGGAATTTCCCTGTGCATCCATTTGTGCCTGTTGCCTCTTGCCCTATTGCTCAGCACCACCAAGCTCCATCCTCTTGGCATCCTCCCTTCAGATACTTGAATATATTGATAAAATCCCCCTCCTAGCTGTCTCAGTCTTTCCTCATAATTGAGGCTGTGGTCCCTTAATCATCTTCATAGCCCTCAACTAGGCCTGCTTCAGGAACTCCATGTCTCTCTCATCTTGGGGAGCCCAGAATTGGACACAGTTCTCCGCATAAGGCCTCATTAGGGCAGGACAAAGTAGAGTAGAGAGGCAGGATCACCTCCCTTGACCTGCTGCCAATGCTCTCCATAATGCACCCCATAATCCATAACGCACCCCAGGACACCATTGGCCTTCTTGGCCACCCAGGACACACTGCTGGCTCATGGACAGCTTGCTGTCCACCAGGACCCCCAGGTCCTTCTCCACAGAGCTGCTTTCCAGCAGATCAGCCCCCAGCCTGTGCTGGTGCTTGGAGTTATTCCTTCTCAGTGCAGGACCCTGCATTTGCCTGTACTTACTTAGACAGTTGTTCTCTGCCCATCTCTCCATCCTGTTGAGGTCCCTCTGAAGGGCTGCACTCTGGGATATTGGCCACTGCTCCCAGGTTTGTGTCGTCAGTGACCTGCTGAGGAGGCATCTGCCCCTTTGTCCAAGTGGAACAAAGTATTTGTGACAGGCTTCCAGCTAGACCCTGTGCCACTGAACATGACCCTCTGGGGTCTGCCATTCATCCAGTCCTCAGTCCACCTCACCATCCATTTACCCAGTCCGCACTTCCTGACTTTGACTATAAGGAGAGAGACTGTGGGAGACAGTGTCAAAAACCAATCAAGTCCAACCTTGTGCTCCTTACAGGATTACCTGAAAATAAACTAGATATCTAAATAATTTAATGCTTTCCAATAGAGATTGAGAAATTCCAGCAATGATCTAGGTGATCATCATAAACATACATAACTCTCAGATTTCAAAGGTCTAAATGAGAAAAACAAGATTTGTAAAAAACTCTGCTAGGTGCAAGATTGAAATATACTTTGGACTAAGTGTTAGGGTATGGCTGAAGACACCAAAACCTGTTTTTCATTTTCGAGGCTAAAACCTATTATATGATTTCAGCAGAAGCCTCTGCTTACTTTTGTGTTATGAAGTGCATAATAATAAAATTATTTAAAAGTTAAATGCATGTGTGTTAAAGAAACCCAACACGATAGACAAAAGCATCCTTTGAGGAAAATTGTAATATTATTAGATTGATATCTTTAGTAGAAATTACTCTCCAAAATTAGTGTTTTATTAAATTAGATGAAAAGTTTTAAAAAAATAAAGAGAGACTATGAAACATATGTGCCAGTAACCTATAAAATAGCTACATTTTTTTTATTATTATTATTCAGGTAGGCTTGCATTTTCCAGTTAGTGACATTTTAAATGTTATTTTTCTCTAAGTTACTATCACAGTCAAACCAATATGCACAGGATGCACATCCTTTAGGAGAAGGCTTACACCTTTCACACGGGATGTTAACTGTGAAGAGAATCCAATGCTGATGTTAAATTAAGGCTTCATCCACTGAGTTCAGTTACTGAGTAAGTATGCTCTAGGTGTATGCTTTGAATACCAAAACAATGAGCTGCCTTCTAAGGTGAGATACTTCTGTGCTATTTCTCTTAGCATATTGTTGCTTGGTTTTGTATATTCCTCTAGCTCAAGTTCTTTTCAAAGTATGTTATAAAAAGCTCAAAAGATCTGGTTTGTATATAGAATCTTTTAATGAAGAATTAACTTTAAGCTCTTCCAGCAGATATTTCAGGAACTAACTGAAGACACTATCCAAAACTGGAGAAAGATCAGTAGTAAACAGCCCAATACAGTACTAAGGAAACTCCATGAGCCTAGTCATTATTCCGCACTCCAGCAAAACATAGTGCCTCAGTAAAAAGGGGATTGTAGGTCTTAGATCCATATCACGATTAGATGAACCTTGCTCAGAGAACCTTTGTATTTCCTTTGTGTCATTTGTGAATTGCTTTGTGGGAATTTGTACTTAGACATATTAATATTTCAGGTCATGTAACTATTCTCCTATGGAAAGAAATCAAGCATGTATGAATTAAAGCTAAAACTCTTGTTCTTACACAGTGAAAAAAAATTGTAATTTACTAACTACAGGTTAGACTGCTGTGGTTTTCAAGCTGTGGTACTTGCATTGTTTGTGATTCACAAAGACTGCTTTGTTAATCTTCAGAATGACACATTAAGCAAAATTAAAGAGCAGAGAGTTTGAGGTTAAGAAGGGAACCATTATAATTCTGTCAGACTAGAGGAAAAAAGGTCAATTAAGCAGAAAAACCAAACCTTATTTTAGATTACGGTGCTGAAAATAAACAAGAAGGGACAGTAGTATATGTAAAGTGTTTATTAAATTGATATTAGACACAATTTATTAGCTTAATGCTTATTATGAAATATAGCATACTAATAGTTTGTTAAAACCAATGTTTAGTGGGACAACGTAACATTCTTAACCAGTTGCAGCTTTCATAACTGATATAAACAGACAGAATTCTTCACTGAAAATTTGTTCCTTGGTTCCTGGATTTTTGGGAGTCAAATGCCATATCATCCTTTCAAATAGCAATACAAGAGAGGAATGACAAAGGATGAAACAGCTGACAGAAGAGTGTATTCCAAATACATGAGCTTTTAGTTTAAATAAATAGGGAAAATATTACTTCCTTTCCTCCCTTCCTCATGTTTTTTCTTTCTCCCTTTCTCTCTTTCTCTTTCTCTTTCTCTTTCTCTTTCTCTTTCTCTTTCTCTTTCTCTTTCTCTTTCTCTTTCTCTTTCTCTTTCTCTTTCTCTTTCTCTTTTCTCTTTCTCTTTCTCTCTTTCTTCCTCTCTTTCTTCCTCTCTTTCTCTCTCTTTTTCTCTCTCTTTTTCTCTCTCTCTTTCTCTCTCTCTCTTTCTCTCTCTCTCTCTCTCGCTCTCTTTCTCTCGCTCTCTTTCTTTCTCTCTTGTTCTCTTTCTCTCTTTCTCCTTCTCTCTTTCTCACTCTCTTTCTCTCTTTATTTCAAGGACAGAATGAATAGGAAGGAAGGAAAAAAACTAATATGTAAGTAAACAGGGCATGAAAAGACAAAGACAACATGAAAAATTACAGGCTCTCTCTGTAGTTGTCGTTTACCATTTAGATTAAAAAAAATAGGTGGCCTCAAGATAGAAGCCATATGGATTTAATTTGAAGACTTTGAAATGTTACAGGCTCTTCTGCAAAAATGTGATCTGATTCTTCTGACTTGTGTCTTCCTAAAAGTTGTGTTGGTGCAGACCTATGCTGTTGAAGGAACTGAGTCAATATGAAATTTTTACAGAGAGAATAAGGCTTGCTTTCCATTCTTATACAAGAACAAGATAGGCAATTATATTATGGCAGATCTCTTTTCTGATACAGCACACCAGATTCTGCTGCCTTGTTGCACACACAGATCTATACAGCTGTCAGCAAACTGATTTAGTGAATGAATTCAACACATAGTTTTCAGTTCTGTTTTCAGTTACCTTACAGAAAAAAGTATCCTGAATTGCATGAGTAACTGTTAATTCGTTTTCCTTATTCTACTCTTGAGATAACTTGTTAAATTAATCCTGTCTTCATTTATTTTATGGTGTCTTCATGTTTAAATGCTGACTTTGTGAACATCTGTTTCAGTCACTGTTGTAAAGCCATTACTTTTATGAGCCTTACATATTTTAGACAGATTTACTGTTGACCTTTGTTAAGAAATTGAATGTTTTTGTTGTTACTAACATTTCTATAATTGATATTGTTGATATTGTTAGTGCCACCAGGGTACTTCCTTTAAGTGAAATACATGTCTTGGCTGATAATCTCACTTAACTATACTAAATCAGATAATTGTTATTTAATTTTTCTTGGCTTTGAAACACAAAGTATCTTTAACCTCTTCAGTACTAGGCAACTATAAATTGTCACTCCTTACAAATACACCATTGGTGTAGGTTTTAAGTTTCTTTCCTTGTTTCCTGTTCCTGACTTTCACTTACCATCAAATAATAAAAATTAGATAATAATGCTGCTTATGTCACTGCTATGTGACTGCTGAGAAATCCAAAATAATCTAAGATGAATGAGGAAATATTTTTTAATCTATTGAAAGAAAATGCATTCTGGTACAGAAAAGTAACATAAATTAATTTTATTTCCAATATATAGAGAAATTACCTGAATAAGAGGAAGTGTCTACTAAAAGGGTTTGCTCCATGGCATACACAGCCTGGCATATTGACTATGGAAACTTTAGTTTTCTCTAAAGCACAAACTATTCTCACTATCATGCATCAGCCCTTTTGTTGTAAATTCAGATTCAAGTGCACAGTTCAGAGAAACAGTATGTCACTTACAATTTTCACATTGAGGCTGAGTTCAACTCAGTCACCCCTAAACAAAGCATAAACTAACTGTCCATTGAAAGTGGTGAATATTTTAAAGCCTTTGATTTATTGAGCATATGGGATGAATTCTCTTCGCCTCCCACAGCAGGCAATTCTAGCTTAACATATGGGCTAGTGTATCCATTTGGTGGCCAGTGGAGGCTGCTCGATTTAAATCATATCAGACAATATGGAGCAAATTCCAGCCTGGTGAATGATAGGATACCGTTTATCCAACTGCCTCTTCCTTCCTGTTTCTTTCAGTAAATCCATGGGCAGAATCACATCACAGTGATGAGATAAAAGAGTGAGAGAGCTCATATTACACTTCCCTCTTGTTAGAGTTATTTAACACTTCTTACTATAAAATCACGATGATAATCTCATCCAATTTGCAACTGAAATTCTACTTTGCTATTAACCACCTCAATATGAACTTTCTTGGCAAATTTAGACAGAATGTTTTGGGTGATTCTGAAAAATTATTTTGCTTGTATTAAAAGTTATTATTTTAGGGAACTCTAAAACACCAATACTTTGAGTGGGATTCTTGAAATATAGCAGCTGGAATTGTCTGCACTGAAAACACTTTCTAGCATCTGCAGAGAAATTTATGCAACATATGTAGTCAACATATAAGCCTTCGAAGCCTTTGAACAATTGATAAATGTGAACCTAGAAGATTTTTTCCATATCAGAAGTTGAGATTCCCAAAACTCATGGGTCCTTGAGGCATTTACCATTTATTCAAGATGCTCAAGGTTCTTAATAGCTCAGTCTCCTAGGACTGAGAAACAGAGTCAAGGAAAATAGAGATGGAGACTTCATGGAGAACTTTGGAAACAGAGTCAGTGCTGCTAGCTGGCCAGGACAGAGCAGAAGGGACCTCAACAATACAGATTAGAGAATTTTTTGGAAGAATTGCAAAACAGTAGAGACTGTTTTGAAGAAAAGACTGTGAGTAAAACAGTGGGTATAATGGTCTGCAATGAGGAGGAGCATCCACAGGATTTGAGAGTAACTAGGCCACGAAGAAGAACATAACAATGACAGTTAAGTGGTAGAACTGTAAAAAACAAGCTGGAGTGGTTGTGACAGGACTCAAAAAGCCAGAAGGAACTGTGCTTGCTCACACTCCCTGAAGTCCACATCAGAGCCAATATACCCTTGCTGCCAGCAAGTACAGCAGGTGTGATGGCTATTGCTGCCCCTTGGCTCCAGTGACATAGGTCCAGGAAGGCAAGGCTTTTCGTGTCTCACTTTGATACCGTGTGATTTTTAGGGATGGAAAGAACAGAGGAGTAAATGCTTTAGAATGCTTTTTAAAACTTCAGCAAATTTCATATAAAGTACTCACTGAAAAAATGATTGGTGGGATTATGAGCACGCAGAAGTAAAGAAATATTGATATTAAGAATACCTTCAGTTTAAATCATTCAAGTATAGCTATTAAATAACCCTACTTTTATTTTCATCTCATTCTCCCTCAGTATAAAGAAAAAGCTTGACCTGGGCATACTACTCCAATTGTCAAGTAACAGAAAGGATGCTGATGGGACCTCTCTCTCACCTGTTGCAGGAGTCTAGGGGTGCCACTGAATAGAGCTAGTGGAAGGGCTAGCGGAATAGGGCTAGTGGATAGGGCTAATGGAAGACTAAAGAAGGCCTAGCACTGACAGCAGAGCTGTGTCAGTATTTATATTTCCAAGATGTCCTGTCACTGTTGTAGCATCTTTGCTGTTTCAGACAAGTTATAAACCAAAGTTTTCATAGGCGGACACTAATTGTGCATTGCTATTTTATGGGTGGCAAAGTGCTGAGCATTCACAGCTGTAAGTGAGGTCAGTGATGCAATTCTCTGAATCGGGTAATTGATAGAAAATGCTAATTATGCTGAAAAAGCTAGCCATATAGTGTTAAATTAGATACCTAAAATGAGTTTACATTTAATAACCAGATTCCCATTCCTCAGTTGGACATCTTAGAGTAGGATTGATAATATTTTTGAATGAGGAATCAGAAATGGAGCCTGGACACCTATACCCTTCAGGCTATTTTGAAATAATCTAATAATCAGTATATAGGTTGTTTACCTCATGGCATAGAAATTTTTGCTCTATTTCAAAAGTTAAGTTTGCAATAACAAAAAAAATTAGAATCATGGGCAGTGATGCCCAAAATAAACTATGAAGGGCTTTTGTCTCTAAAGCCAAACTTGTCTAATTATTTGGGATAGGTTTCTCAACTGCCTTAAGTTACAATAAAGATGGGTAAAGCCACAGTTATTACCTCGCTGATTATCAGTATTTTAAATAAGCAATTGCTGCTTTTGCCACGATGAATGTGAATGTGCAGCTATAGCTAGAGAAGTGTCAGCCCTATCCCTCTAGTAAACCAAGACTCCTTTATTTTTACTTTTTTTTACAAAATGCTTTGAAATTTTTTGATTCCTTGGGCTGAGGTCTGAGAAATGCTGAACAGCCTCTGCTATAGAATAACATGTAATTCCAGCCTACAATTCACTTTGGGTCCTTAAAATGAAATACATGCCCTGGAAGAATTTTCTCTCACTTCTACAAATTGCATGATAATTTATTTTTGAAACATATAGACTAAATTAAAACCACCATGCCATCAAGTATTTTTTGCAGACAGGGAAAGCACTGGAAATGTGGCAGAGCTCTACCAGAATGGAGTGCTTTGCTGCATCTAAATGTATTGGCACATCATGAAGTATTCTACCAATTAATTCTGCCTGCAAGCTTTGTAAGCTACCTACAAACGTCTTCTTTTCTTCAATTAGTTTTTCTGTTTCTTTGTTAGAAAAAGATAATAAAGTTTTTGTATCATATACATCAATATGAAATATCTAGTCAACATATAAGCCTGTGAAAAATTGATAAATATACACAGAAAGATTTTTTCCGTATCAGAAGTTAGGATTCCCGAAACCTACAGATGCTTTAGTTTTCTAAAGTCAAAACACATTACTGTCAGAATGAGTTCCTTTATACTTTTGACTAATGGCTTAGCTGCATACCTGCAATAAAGATAACACTAGAGAAAACACTAGCAGGCATTCTCATGTGCAGTGCTTGCAGTGCCGAAAGTGCCTGTGTGACCAATATATCAATATACCTACAAGAAATTAAACTAGCCCTAGTACAATATCGCCCTTATAAGATACCCACAAAAAAGAAAAAAAGAAAAAAAAAAGGTAATACCCATCTGTCTTCAATAGTTTCAGTAGATTAGGTGTTCAATACCTGAATCAAATGCCTGCATAAAGCTCTACACAGGCCAGCCCTACCTGATCACACTAGAAATAATCATCAGCATGGCTGAACAACCACGGTTTTTCTGTGATAACTTCATTATGGATTTCAGTGGGGCACAGTAATTTTCATATAGTGATTTGTCTGTAAATACTCATGGTAGGGCTTTTCAACAAATTGGCTGATTTACAGAAAGCTCTTTCAAGCTTTAAGGATTAAACTTGCTGTATTTCTTCAATAATCAAAGGTACAATTCTTCGTTATTTTTCTTCCCCTTGAACTTTGGAAATAGTAAACCATAGCCCAGCAGAGACATTTTCTCTGCGAAGTACTTAAATGTGTTTCTGAAATTCAATAGTCATTTTCTTGGACTCATTATGCTATTGCCTGTAGTTAAATATCCAGGCATAGCTGCAGGAAAAGGAGTCTCCCACAGTGGAGAAAAAAACCTATGAAACCTTGATACAATTGCTTCCAGAGATGATAGAAACATAAACACAATGTAGAAGAAAGTATGGGTATATTCTGATATATTTACAACCCCACCTACAAGAGGAGAGGAAATTATACGCTAGGGGTCAGAATACATTGTTATGGCTTTGCTCAGATATTTATTTTGATCCAAGATCCAGTTTCTTCTCATGGTGCTTCTGACTCCAAAGACGTTAATTTTCCCAGATATATTTAAAGTTTCTTCTATTTCAGTCAGATCCATTTTAATGGATTTTAATGGCCTACTGTGGAGGGAATGGGCACAAATATCTTGGTCATCTGAGCCAAAACTGAAAGAAAGTTTGGTATAGGTCTATTATTACTGCAAAAAGTAGTATTAAAAAATAATAAATTATTATGTTAGGTTTGCACAGCCAGGTTTTTGTAGCAGGGTGATTGCAGGGATAGCTTCTGTGAGAAGCTGCCAGAAGCTTCCTCTGTGTCCAACAGAGGCAACGCCAGCTGGCTCCATGATGGATGTGCTACTGGCCAAGGCTGGGCCAATTAGAAATGGTGGTAATGCCTCTGTGATAACAGATTTAAGAAGAAGAAGAAAACGTTACTGGGCAGTTGTGATTGTGGCCAGAGAAGAGCAGGTGATAATATGTGAGAGGAACAACTCTGCAGACACCAAAGTCAGTGCAGAAGAAGGGGAATGAGGTGCTTCTGGTGCTGGAGCTGAGATTCCCCTGCAGCCCATGGAGGATCGTGGGGATGCAGAGATCCACCTCCAGCCCATGAGGAGCCCCACACCAGAGCAGGTGGGTGCCTGAGAGGAGACTGTGACTCCGTGGGAGGCCTGTGCTGGAGCAGGCTCCTGGCAGGGACCTGCAAACCTGGGGAGAGAGGAGCCCACACTGGAACAGCTTTCCTGGTAGGATTTGTGGCCCCTTAGGGACCCACGCTGGAGCAGCCTGTCCTTGAAGGACTGCACCCCATGGAACAGTGACCCACATTGGAGCAGTTTGTGGAGAACTGTTGCCTGTGGGATGGACTCACATTGGAAAGTTCATGGAGAATTGTCTCCTGTAGGAGGGACCCCACACTGGAGAAGGGCAAGGACCCCTCTCCCTAGCAGTGGGAAAAAACTGATGAAATGACCATAACCTCCATCCCCTTTCTCCCTGCACCACTGGGGAAAAAAGGCACAGCTGGGAAGGAGGGAGGGGTGGGGGAAGGTGTTTTCAACTTCTTTTTACTTCTCATTATCTTTCTCTGATTTTGTTAGTAATAAATTCAATTAACATCTCTGATTCCAGACTTTTGCCAGTGACAGTGTTTGGTGAGTGATCTCCCTCTGTCCTTACCTCAACTCATGAATCTTTCATTATATTTTCTCTCACCATCCAGTGGCAGAGGGGAGGCATAGAGCAGCTTTGGTGGATGTCTGGCATCCAGCCAGGGTTGACTCATTACAATTATTCTTTTTGTTTATTATTATTATCAAAGAAATAAGTTACAGTATTTGAAAAATACCCAGACATTAGGTGAATGAAGTTTTAGCTAGTACAAAAAGTACATATATCACTATTTACTTTTTTCATAATGCAGGAAGGATCCCAGCAGTATATTTTCTAGTATTTTATCCTAACTAGTTTTAAATATCTTGTGATAAATGGCTGAAGCTCCAATGGAGAGGGTAATAATATTTTATGGCTGAACTATATCTCATTGTCTGAATAAATAGTAAAAATCCCTTTTCCTCTGTTTTGAATGTCATCATCTTATTCCTCATTATGGATTTAGTCCATCTTGGTGTTTTCATCTAGTATTTATCATCATATGTGAAAATATAGGCTTCTGTCTTATTCTGGTCATTGTTTATCCAACTTCAGAAAATTAGATTAAGATTTTCAAATACTGCAGGAAGTTTATCCACAGAAGTGCTACTAAAAATCCTCTCAAATCCTTTTTTTAAATCCATTGTACTGATTTGAGAATTTCAGTCTTGATTATGAATTTCTGTGGCTTCACTGCCTTTCCTATCCTTCTCTGGGTTCTTTATAAGGTCCTAATACATACAATGCTCATACAAGGATTTTCAGTTCTATTTCCATAATTTCCACTATTTTAACTTACCTCCGTCTCTGAGCTTCATGACACCTTATATTTCATTTTCATAAACCTGAAGTTTGCTGCTAAATGGTTCACCTGACTGATCAAGCTAACCCAGTTATAACTACATCCTTCCCTCATGATGGATTTTAAACCTGATTAAAATGGGAATCAGGCCTTCACATGGTGTTTAAATTACTGCTGAAGTGGGCTAAGTTGAACTTTATGACAACTTGATGCTAGAAAGACAAGATGAATCTTTCATCTTTGCTTTTGTTTTTATTACCTTCTAAATAGGCTGCAAGAATAAAAGTGCAGCCCAAATTGTACGTATTAATGTAAAATGTATATGTTTTTCTGAAGTCATCAGTTATCTGTTTAATGACTAAAGACATATTTAACAAAACCACAAGGAAAAACTATATTAGACTACATGCTTGACTTCCTGATTAAGTACATTAAAAATGCTGTGCCAGTTACTCAATTGAGCTTTATAAAAAGTCAACAGGCTACCATACAACATCCAGAATGACACATGTATAAACAACGCAGTTTTCTAAAGTTCTATTCCATAATCCTGCTTTACCCTTTGAAAGTAAAAGGAAAAAAGCAGCATTTAGAGAAAAAATATTATGGCTGTGCAAAGGAGAATTTACATCTAACACCAGGTATTTTCAAGCAGTTCTAGTGTAGTAGAATGTAATCAGAAATAACATATATCAAGATGCAAAAGGCTTTTTAAAACTAGTGAAAAATAGTTTCTAATTGTATTTATACGATGTTCAAGATGCCATGAATGGGGCTTGTAGGGACAGAGCACTGTCCTAACATATTGCAAAATACCCACACTGAGTTTTTAATACCAAATGAAGTAGAAGTAGGTGGGAGGGAGAATCTTGGCTTCATTACCTGCTGACAAGATACAACTCCAGAGGATGGAGAATATGCTAAGTTTTTACAAAGCTGAGTCACTTCATCCCCTGCCACAGCAGGTAGTAAAGGGAAAGTGTCATCAACAATGATACTATCTGAGAATTACAGAAAAAGAGGAGCATTTGTAATTTTCATGATAGCTCAAGGAAAGACTCAGTACTGAAAGACACTAAGGAGTCTCTGGTAAGTACTAAAAGAACTTCCATAATGTGCCTGTAACAAAAACTATGTACATTTTTCAGGTTTGTCTCATTCTAAGGGAAGTACAGTGGACTGTACAGAAGTTAAAATAATATATATTTTCCTGACAAAAACAACATGGGAGTCACACATTGAATGTAATTTCCCAGTATTAAGTGCCCTAGGTTTAAGCTTGTTACGCTGAAAAGCGTAATAAGCTCCTCCCAGCACATCCAATAAATAAATTCCCAAATCTTGCCCCAATTTCTACTGCATCAGAAGTATTATGAGAATCTGGTTTTGATAACCATGCTGACAAAATAAGACTTGGTCATAAAGAACCCGTATCAGTAAATTAGATTAACACTGATGTACTGAAAATATATCTGTAGTTCAGAAAAACTCCATCTCTCATTTGAAAACCTACAAATATTTCAAACGTGCAGGGGTAGAGGGAGACCTAAAGACAGAGATTTCTCCTTTTTGTTTTTACAGATAGGAAATTATAAGATCATACAATCAATAATTCTCATCTACTTGAGCAGGATCCAGTGGATGTGCATTAAAATTTAAAGAGGGCAGAGAAGGAGCATACATAGAAAGATCACCCCCATGGCATTAAGTGCTCTAACCAAAGAGCACAAGGGTAAGTGAGGGAAATCCGTTAGAAAGTGTTCTACATGAGTGATGATAGAGAGGTCATAAAGACTGCAAGAACATCAGACATAAAGATTGACCCTTCATGCCCAAAGTGTTGGCAGTTGATTAAAAGGTTTCCAAGAGTATATTTTGGTAAGTATTAGTGAATTATGAACAATTATAGCTAATAAATGTCCAATTTAAGAAAGCCAGAAGGTGTGAGATAGAGAAAATATTTTCTAAAATACATTGTATCCGTGAAAGAAAACCAACTGCACCTTTAACACTATGATATTTAGTTTACAAGTGCTTTAGGATATCTTAATACTTCCTTGAACTGAAAATGCTCCACACTAACTTCAAGGAACTAGAGACAGATCAGTTACTAGCCATGGAGCCCTCTTTACCTGGAAGAAACCATCATCAGGCAGGGGTACAGAACAGTTCCTTTTATCCTCAAAAAACTGAAGAAAAATTAAAAGGAAGTCATCACTCCACTACCATCAGGCAGGTGTAGGAACTTGGTAGCAGTGATAGAAGTTTGTCTGAAGAGGAGGAGCACTTCCTAAATTTTGCAGACAAGTTCTGCAGTTAATATGTCCTGCAACTTGTCCTCTAGAATGAGAGGGATGGAGGGAAGAATAGACTTAAGTACCCTTTCTCTCCATAAACAGCAAATGATCAGGAAGCAGAGAAGACCAGACTTCCAAGGAGGCTTTCCTTTCCCATTGGGAGCATGCTGAACCCAGCCCCTCTGTAATCAGTAGGGTGCTATGGATAACCCAGCCACTTAACAACTCTGTAGATGCTTATCATTTTCCACTGCCCAGCAAGGACCTCCAGAGCATGCAGCTTTCCATCTGAAGCATTCAGCTTGAAGGGGGATGGGGATAAGACCAGGCTCACTAAAGATGGGCCCTAGGGGCAGGATGCCAGGGTTAGGGGTGAAATCGGCAGCCCAGCTGAAGTGCATCTACACCAATGCATGCAGTATGTGTAACAAACAGGAGGAGCTGGAGGTCACTGTGCAGCAGGAAAGCAATGACTGAAATGTGGTGGGATGACCAGAGTGCTGCACTGGATGGCTACAAGCTCTTCAGAAGGGACAGGCAAGGAAGGAGAGGTGGTGGGGTGGCTCTGTACATTAGGAAGTATTTTGACAGTACAGAGCTCAAGGATAAGGATGAGCAGGTTGAGTGCAAATGGGTGACAATCAGGGGGAAGGCCAAAAGGCAGATATCCTGGTAGCAGTCTGTTATAGACCACCCACCCAGGATGAGGAGGTGGATGAACTATTCTATGATCAGCTAGCTGATGTTTCATAATTGTCAGCCCTTGTTTAACTGGCCAGATGTCTGCTGCAAACTCACCACAGCAGAGAGGAGGCAGTCCAGGAGGTTCCTGGAGAGCAACACAACCTCTACCCTGAACTTCCAGAGTACAGACTTTAGCCTGTTGAGAATACTGGCTCAGAGAGAATGTTAGGAAGCAGCCCTTAAAAACAAAGCAGGCCAAGAAGGCAGGACATACTTTAAAAAAGAAATCTTGAAGTTTCAGGAGCAAGCTATTCCTCTGTGCCAACAGACCAAGGAAGAAGACTTGCCTGGCTGAGCAGCGAGTTTTCACAGGAACTCAGGGGAAAAAAGAGGTTATATCACCTCTGGAAAAAGGGGCAGGTAACTCAGAAAGTGTATAAAAATGTTGTTAGGTCATGTAGAAATAATACTTTTACTAGAAAGGCAAAAATTTTGCTGAAACAATCTGGTCACTATTGGTTACACCATTTTTAAAAAATATATTAATAACAAAAGGAGGACCAAAGTAAACCTCCATTCTTTATTGGACAAACAGAGAAACAGAGTCACCAAAGATGAGGAAAAGGCTGAGATACTTATTGCATTCTTTGCCTCATTCTTCAACAGTAAGACTAGTTATGCTTAGAGCAACTGGTCTCCTGAGCTGGCAGGCAGGGATTGGGACCAGAACAGACCCCCTGTAATCCATGAGGAAGTAATTAGTGACTGCTGTACCACTTAGATACTCACAAGTCTATGGGGCCAGATGGGCTTCATGCTAGGATGATGAGAGAGCTGGTGGAAGAGCTCACTCAGCTGCTCTTCATCATTAATCATCAGTCCTGGTTAACTGGAGAGGTCCCAGATGAGTGGAAGTTGTCCGGTGTGACGCCCATCCACAAGAAGGGCCAGAAGAAAGATCCAGGGAACAGGCCTGACAGCAAGGTCAGCCTGACCTTGATGCCAGACAAGGTTATGGAGCAGATCATCTTGAGTCCTGTCATACAACACATACAGGACACCCAGGGGATCAGGCCTAGACAGCAGGGGTTTAGGAAAGGCAGGTCCTACCTGGCCAACCTGGTCTCCTTTTTTGACTAGGTGACTGGCTCAGTGGACGAGGGAAAGGTGTGGATGTGTCTACCCGAACTTCAGTAAAGCCTTCAATACCACATCTCATGGCATTCTCCTGGAAAAATTGGCAGCCCATGGCTTGGACAGGTGTAACTTTGCTGGGTTAAGAACTGGCTGAATGGTTGGGCCCAGAGACCAGTGATGAATGGTGCTGCATGCAGTTGTCATCAAGTCACTAGGGGTGTCCTCCACGGATCAGCACTGGGCCTGGTTCTATTCATCGTCTTTATTTATGGTCAGGATGAGGGGATCGAGTGTGCCCTCAGTAAATTCATGGATGATACCAAGTTGGGTGGGAGTGTTGATCTCCTGGACAATTGGAAGACCCTGCAGAGGTACCTGGACAGGCTGGATTGAGGTGCAAGACCAATGGTATGAGGTTCAACAAGATGAAGTGCCAGTGCACTTTGGTCACAACAACCCCAGACAGTGCTACAGGCTGGAGGCAGCATGGCTGGAAAGCTGCCCAGTGGAAAAGGACCTGGGGATGATGGCTGACAGCAACTGAACATGAGCCAGCTGTGCCCAGGTGGCCAAGAAGGCTAATGGCATCCTGGCCTATATCAGCAATAGTGTGGCCAGCAGGATGAGGGCAGTGATCATCCTCCTGTACTCAGCACTGGTAGGGCTGCACCTCAAGTGCTGTGTCCAGTTCTGGGCCCCTCACTGCAAGAAAGACATTGAGGTGCTGGAACTCATCCAGCGAAGGACAACAAGGCTGGCAAAGGATTTGGAGCACAAGTCCTGTGAGGAATGGCTGAGAGCTGTTGTTGTTTAGCCTGGAAAAAAAGAGGCTCAGGGGGGATCTTGTTGCTCTCTACAATTACTGAAAGGAGGTTTTAACCAGGTGGGGACTGGCCTCTTCTCCCAGACATCCAGCAACAGGATAAGAGGACACAGTCTTAAACTGTGCCAGGAGAGGTTCAGATTGGGTATTGGGAGAAATTTCTTCACAGAAAGGGTGGTTAGACATTGGAATGGGTTGCTCAGGTAGGTTGGGCAGTCACTTTCCATGGAAGTATTTAAGGAAAGACCAGATGCGGCACTTGATGCCATGGTGTAGTTGACAAGGTGGTGTTTGGTCAAAGGTTGGACTTGATGACCTTAGAAGTCTTTTCCAGCCTAATTGATTCCTTGATTCTATGAACATCTGTGTTGGTGTGATGATAATTCTTAAATATGTGATTCACAGAGGCAAGGAGTGGGATGTGTTGGTGTTGCGTGGCCTGGTTTTTGGTAGCAGGGGCCATGCAGGTGGCTTCTGTGAGAAGCTGCTAGAAGCTTCCACCATGTCCAGCAGAGCCAATCCCTGATGGCTCTCAAGATGGACATGTTACTGGTCAAGGCTGGGACAATTAGAGAGGTTGGTAATGCTTCTGTGATAACATATTTAAGAAGAAAATCAAAACAAAGTGGGCACAGGTTTTTTTCTTCTAGTCAGAGAAGAGGAGGAAGTGAGAACATGCGAGGGAAAGCAACATGGAGACACCAAGGTCAGTGGAGAAGGAGGGGCAGGAGATGCTCCAGGTGCCAGAGCCGAGATTCCTCTGCAGGCTGTAGTGAGGACCATGGTGAAGTAGCTGTGCCCCTGCAGCCCAATGGGAAGCATGGGGGATGCAGAGATCCACCCACAACCCGTGGGAGAGGAGTCCAGGCCGGAGTGGGTGGGTGTCTGGAGAAGGCTGTGATCCAGTGGGAGACCAATTGGAGAGAAGGGTTCCCTGCTTTCAGGCTTGAGCAGGCTGTCCTTGGAGGACTGCACCCCGTGGATGAGTGACCCACGCTGCAGCAGTTTTGGAGGACTGTGTGCCTGTGGGAGAGACTCACATTGCAGCAGTGTTGGGAGAACTGCTGCTCGATGGAGCCATGTTGGAGAAGTCCACGGGGAACTCTCTTCAATGGGAGGGACCCCATGGTCTCACAGCGGAAAGACTCCTCTCCCTGAGCAGCAGAAGAAGAACTTGGATGACAAACTAACCAAACCTCTATGCCATGTCCCCTTTGGTGTTGGTGGGAAGGAGGGAGGGGCTGGGGGAAAAAAGGTGTTTTAAGGGCTTGTTTTACTTCTCATTATCCTTTTCTGATTCTGTTAGTAATAAATCATTTTGTACCTTTAAGTTTGAGCCTGTTTTGCCCTTGGAGTGTTTTCTCCCGGTGCTCATCTCGACTCATGAACCCTTCAGTTTTTTTCTTCTCTCCTCTGCCCAGCTGTAGCAGGGGAGGGTGAGGGAGCGACTTTTGTGGGTGCCTGGCCTTTGGCCAGTGTCAAACCATGACAACATCTAAACTTAAGCAAGAGCTCATCCAGACCTGTGGCCCGTTTTGAGTCTTCACTAATCTTTCATTGGTAACAATCTGTTGAGGATTAGTATGATTTCTACCCTAAATATTTCCTGTCTTGGCTCATTCTCTGTGATGAGGTCTACCTAATAGTCTGTGAACCAGTTTCCTTTAAGGATATTCCCTTGAGTTTAAGGATTTCTTCACCCTCATCTTTCTTTCTCATTGACTCTGTCTATTAAGATGTACGAAATGGAAGAAATCAAGAAAACAAACTAGGAGAGAAAAGTCCATGTATTGTACTCCCTTTGGAATATATTTGGTTTAAAAAAACCTTACCCTATTCTGAAAAAATAAGTTTCAGAAACTGTTTGAGATGTTCTTTTCACAAGTCACATCAGTGCCAGTAATGGGTAAACAAATGCTAGCCCTTTTCCTGGCACGGCTCTCCCTCAACAGTGACAAAGCATGCTAGCTGACGTACAACAGTAAAGGTTCCATTCATTCACAATAGCAACATATGATAAACATAATTATATTGAATAGAAAAACAGCAAACCCAAAAATAAAATCAAAGAAATTCTAAAATAATTCATAATATTTAAAGGAACTACTAGGGAGGCATCAAGAAAAGACATAGCAGGAATTTGTTCTTTGTGATACTAAACATTCTTTTTTTATTATTTTAACTCATTCTTCTTCCTTGATGTCATGATAGTGTTGTTCAACAACAAGTCCTGAGATACCAGGGGAATTGATTTCTTCCAGCTGAGCCACACAGAGCTAGTACTCAGACCTTTCCTCCAATTGCAATATGCCTTTTCTGAGACCAGCTTCCGACAACAGCAGAATTATGGATTTTCTGACTTCAACTTACACATTAAAAGAAAAAATTAAAATACCTCTCTCAGAGTTCTTATTTTTCTAGAGCTGAGTGAGCATTTAAAAACAAAGCACCTGTCCTTGGTCCAAAGATCTCTTTAACACAGCCAAACATAATGCTTCTTTAAGTTAAACTCAGGGAAGCTGAACTCCGACTTATAAAAGGTCTGTAATCATCTAAAAAGAAACACAACATGATCATGTAAAAGTTATCTGCACCTCATGCAAATAAAAAGAACTATCAAGAGCTTAAAGTCTTAAGCTAGGATTCACTATATAGCTGCTCAGCTGCCAATGCTGTCAAAGGCTTCCAATGTAATTTTATACAAGTCATTTTATCTAAGTAGCTGCCATTTTCCATTTTGAAGAAGAAAGTTTTTCTTCTCATCAGTCATCTGTCACATCTATTTAGTTTTTAGAGGCCTGAGAACAGGAACTCTATACATAGAGTAGGACAGTAATTTTTGGAGTCTTTTGTTAATACTGTGGTAGATAAATGTTTAGTCCATATGTACTAGCTTAAACTAATTTGGTGGTTTGGGCTTTTTTTGTTAGACATCTCATGAAGTTTGCAGTTTTACACTCTGACAGTGTCTACAGACTAGGCATGTGCATATGCATGTGCAATTTCTGTATTAAGGTTGAAGAATCAGTCAAAAGAGGACAAATGACAGCCTTAAGGTGATCTCAACAGTTGCTCATGTGTCCATTTTCTTTACAGCATCAGAAAGATTTCCAGGGTCCAGCAGTGTTATTTATTAGTAAAACACTGCTGAGTTTAAATTCCATTTAAGAATAAAGAATGCTCTTTTGAAATAAAAGTGGTGAGAAAAAGAGTAAGAGAAGAAACAGACTTCCTGTGCTTGAATTACCTCAGATCTCCTCTGGGATGTGGAAAGCAAGAGGGGAAATGTCAAGAAAGTGCAGAAGTAGCATCATTTCTGCCTGTATTAAGTAGGACATAACAAGAAAGGTATGTGATAAAGAAGAAGGAGGGCCAGATGCATGACCTTCAGCCATCATCTACTCCTACAAGACAGCTGAATTTTTCTGTGGTAGCACTGCATTTAGTCTACCATCAAGCTGGTGGCAGCTCTGGAGTGGGGCTGCCTCTGTGGGTTTATCACTCTTCAGCTTATCTTTTGACAAGAAATTCTCCTCTGGGCCATTGAAGTCCTATTGACAAAAACATCATTCATATTATATAAAAAGTTGCAGTTTTGAGAAACTGGTATTTTCTGCTAAAACAAAGAAACAAGCAAAAAGTTTTCATCAAAAGAAATTCCCATATAGCTCGTTTTTGTCCCTATGCAGACCACAGCCTTACTCAATGTATAGATAGAGACTGCAGAGTAAGCAGTTATTCACTATTTTGCTGTATCTTTATTCTGCAGTGTGCAGTCCAAACCTTTGTTTATTTTCTACTATTCAAACTTTCCTCTAAAGCCAGACTCATTAATTTCTGCATGTGCTTTTTATATAGTTCATGAAAGTGCTTAACAAACAGGAACTTATTTTTCCAGCATTGTGCTGACAGAGGGATTAAAGCCAAAAGTGCCATTTGTGTTGAGTGCTTGATCTGATACCTCGAAAACCAGATCTCCTAGGCTACCTATTGTTACATAGGGCTTTTTGTATTTGCAGCTCCCTCCCTCCTGATTGCAGGTAGGGCAGTCAGCAGTCACTACTTCCCGGTCCCTCAGAATCCCACTAGGGCACCCAGCTAATAAGGACTACTATTGGAGACCATCCATGGAAGGGGCTCTAGCCTAGATGAGGGATGAAGTGATGATCAACATGAGAGAGGACTGGCTACCCTGGCTGGCCTGAGGGTTCTGCAACCTCTTTCCAAGTACAGTAATTATTTTTTCACAGGACACAGCCCACATACAACAGTGTGTGAAATCCTGTGTGATCACCCAGCAAGGGACTTCTAAAGACCACATCTACTGTATTTCCATCTAATTTCTCCTGGACTTTGGCAATGTGAAGTTGTTTAACGATATTACAATTTGACCAATCTTGCTTTTTCATTTAATTAAAATGACGCAAAACACTTGTGTTATGTAGACTGTATATTTTGCTGAACTTAAAAAATATTTGCCTGTGACCTCTAAAAATTCTCATTGAAGCAGCACAGGAATCACAATTTTTGCCATATACAAAACCAATATGTTTTGTTAGTTAGGCTTTTTTCTCCCCTAAAGCAGGAAATTAATTTTTCCTAGAAATTTGTGCAAACAAAATTATTTTACATAAGTCTGTTTAATATATTGGGAAAAAATGTACCAAAGTAGACAAAGGTCAGTAAAGTTTTAAACCAATGTAGATAAAGTGTTAAAATATGACATACCAAGGAATGATTTGTTCTGGCTATAACAAATAGAACTTTAGAGCAGAGGGACTCGGGACAGAAGGGAAAAGGACTGTCACCAAACTGTCATTGACTTCTTACTTCAAATCCTTTTGTTAACACTTACTAAGCAGCAGCACTCCCATGTATGCTACTGTTGTGTTGTGCTTAGAGTGGCACTAACTAATCGCAATTACACAGTATCATATTCCCCGCTTCTCTCACCTTGTCAAAGCTCTGAATGCAGAGAGCACACCCTTTGCCAGCCACAGAGAACCTCAGAATCTTATCCTCAACTGCTTTTTATATTTGGCACCATGGTCAGCTTACAGCTCTCCTCCCTGCCCTTGTTGCACCTTTCCATATCAAAGCCATCTTTCAGTTCCAGAAGGATGCATGAGTAGGTAGAAGACACATTGCTGTCTCTCTACTCAGTAATACTGTCTCCCTCAATTGTTTTTACAGTTTTATCTATGGGCCACACAATAGCTGTATGTGTTGCAAGATATTAAACATATCTCTCTTATAGATAAGAATAACACAGATGTTAAGACCCTCTCAACTGCATTTATAATGTATAGTAGTTTCTCCTTTTGAGACACTGGTAACCTTTTCTGCTTCCTGTTAGCAATTTCTTGTTTCCCCTCCCCCACCTCCCTTATCCTTTAAATGGAAACACAAGTCTGCCATTTAATAAAACCCCAATAATGATCCTGCTTTAAAGGACAAGGGCTAATCACTTACTGCTTAACATTCCAGACACATGACAGTGGAGGAGACTAAATCAGTTAAATAGCAAGATGCAGCACAACTAATTTTCATGTAAAAGGGGGTGATTGCCTTCTTTTTTTTTAACCATTGTGATTTTTTTAAGCTGTTAAAGCCCAAACATTCTCGTCTATCAGTTTATGAATTATTAATAAAAAAAAGAGAGAAAAGAGGCTTTCTTTTTCTAAATATCATCTGCTAAGCCACCACAGACTGAAGTGCCTCACACTGATTCCTGATTTACATAGTCCCAGTTGGAAGTTAATGAAGACTGCTGAGCCACCTTTCAACATGCAGATAAACCTTCATGTATTTAAAAGCAGGGAATATGTGCTTGTTGCTGGCAAATTATTCATCTAAGATCTGAAGTTTCTGACACCGCCTGCGTCAGATAAACTGTCACCCAAATTGCAAACTAATTAGTGATTCAAACATTTTTGAGCTGATTGATGACAGAATAATTTACGCTTGTTTCTCAGTTTCCAGCTGGCATAGGCTGCTGACTGGAGCCCTAATTAACGCTAGTACATCAGTCATGTTCTGCCAAGGCAGCACATACAATTAAAAGGCAGTTTAAATGGAATATCACATTAAAAAGGCTGGTGGATGCAAATGTGAGGAAACAGCACTTTAGGATAAAATGACAACAGAACCCCAGAAACCAAAACAGAATGGAACAGGGTTGGAGTTTTTTTGTTGTTGTTCTTAGGGGCTTTTTGTTCGCGTTTTTTTGGTGGTTTGGTTTTGTTTTGTTTTTTAATGGGTAAGTAAATTGTTTTCCACATAGCCTATTTAGCAAAATAAAAAAGTGTGGTGGTAAAACATACACACTAAATTCTTCATAACAAGATTTGGCTAGAATTGATGTGTACTTGCATTTTAGTTTTCAACTCTGTAAAAATGAAATAGAGGGCATCAGTGATGGCTGTGAAGTTATTTACAGTGATAGTATAAGAAAAAACAAATATCAGTATGTGTTCTTGTGAGAAGCTATACTGAAGCAGACTTAGAAATTGGTTCAAATAACAAAAGAACTAATCCAAAACTCACTAAAGTCAAGGGAAAACTGGACATAGGATGTGGAGGAGTGTACCGCAAATATATAGATATCTCTATTCTTATTTTCAGGTAAAACTGATAGATTTTGATAACAGCTGTTATCTGTTTGATAACAGTACTATATGGTAAACACACAATAATTTCTAGGGGTGTTCCCCCGGTTAGGTCATAAAATATTTGGGGAAAAAGTATTTATTGTATCGGTTTTAAATATTATCTTCATTGCCATGGGTACAAATACAACCTGTGACCTGATTATGTGTCAGGCACATTTTGCAGTCTGCAACACAGAAAGTCAGTCCTCTGCAATGTTGCTGCCAGGCAACTGTTTAATTTTATTAGGTCTACTTTATTGTATATATATTATAACCATGACACCTGTATATCAGCTCTTCACTGGGTATTAGGGAGTCGGGTTTAGAGAGAAAATGCATTTTGTCATTTCAGTACAGAGAAGTGAGGATAGCTGTAACCTATGTTCTCATTTACATTTGAACTACAAGAGCGCTGGCCGTTTGAAACTGTTCATCAAGCTAAGGACAAAAACAGTCCTCCTTGACACAACTCACAAAAAGTCTTAAGCCTGCAATCCCAGACCCCTGTTGCAATGTATGCTGCATATTTGATGACACGGTTTATCTTTCTCAATGTGACCTCTGTGGGGGGAAAAGTTTTCATGAATATAAACAGTCCTGGGGTTCATACCTTGTCTGCTAAGGTGTTTTTGAGATTATCTATAGCACATGACAGATGAGCCCTTGACTCTTATAGCACTCAAGTACAGAACAAAGAGAAGTCACTGTAGTAACCACAGACAGACCTGGAGATTGGAGATGTGTGAAAGCAGTCCATTTGTTTCTAGGAGCACAGCAGACTGAAAGCTCACATCAGTCAGTGCAGTCACATTTTGCTGTCAAATGCCATTTTGCAATGCCATATATTTTCACCTTTAAAAATTTTAGATAAGTAATAATTTACATTGGTATAGTGATGAGGGATTCATACATTGGCTTTGACAGCTGAGCTATTTTGAGATGCTTTACAAACCAGTGAATTGGAGATGAGGGGTGAAACTCACCTTAGACACAAATAAACCCAAGTTTTCTGACTTCACTAGAATTGGGTGAGATTTTTGCTTTGAGGCAGGGTGAAGACTGTGTGCTGCTGACCCTGCTGTGGCCATGAGGGAAGAGTCATATAAGTTCTGCTGATTTGACTGAGTGTCTGACACTAAGCTCACCGATAAGCACCAAGAGTGCCCAGGGGCAGCAAAATCCCAATGGGCATGGCAGATGGAATGCCCAGCAGCTGGTAGAAACTATGAGATGGGAACCATCTGAGAAGGGAGTATTGGCATGGTTAGCCAACAGCCAAACAGCAGTTGTCAAGATTTCTATATAGGATTTAGGGATGTAAATTTTCGTACTCCCACTCCAATGTCCTCTTTTTAGATCTGTTTTTTAGAGCTGCATGTACAACAAAAATATTTTCTAGTCAGTTGTAGAACATGGTTTAGGACAACAGGATTATACTCTCCTTTCTAAAAAATATGTCAAAAGCATCAGTCTATCAGTAAACTGGACAGAAAAAGTACCGAAGAGTTTTATTGTTAAAATCTTACACTGAAGAAATAAGACAATTTAATAACCTTTTGGGTTTTCAGTAAGAAAGTATATTCTGCATAGTGGAGGGCAGATTTTGATTTTTATCACAAGATCTTTCTTACAGATCTCATATGAAAGACTTGCAATCTGTAGTGAGCAATCACTATACACAGAGCATTGGAGAGTAGAGTCAGAGCTTGTGGGTTAAACAAGTGGAGCAATGAGTGTTTCTACTACTGCAGAAACCGATTGTCTTCATGCTGCTACTGATCACGGCGGTAGCTTGTTACATGTCCCCAGAGAAAAGCAGTTCCGTTAAGAGGAGGAATTCTGAATTCCCTTTGGAACCTCAAACTTTTAATGTGCAATGTAAATTCAGCAAGTGCTAGCCAGTTTGTGTTTATAACATATTAACCAAGTGCAGTATCACCTCCCCAGTGGGGAACCCAGAAAAGCCTGAGTGCTCAGACTTTTATATGTTTTCTCTAAAGCTCTCTATCGAATACTGAACACATGCAAATCTTTCCAATATGAAATGCCTTCTTCCCTTTTAAACATTTTCCCCTCAGGTTTCCTAATGTCAAGGTTTACTTTCTTTGCTGAGAATAGAGCCTACACAATTAAATGTGATCATAACATGATTTCCTATGGTAACCCAAGGGACAGAAAAGCATTCAGGAAAACAGGTTGGGAGGGCTATTTGAGGGTTTTGGCTTTTTAAAGAGATTTTTTTAATATTCTCTAAGTTTAAAAGGAAATTTTAAATGTCAGCAGAGATTAAATAAAGTAAATATTGTGGGAATAGAAATAAAGACTGTTGCACTGTCAGACTGTACACCTTGGAGATCTAATTTCAGTTCATTGTCTTGCTACAGACTTCTGTGACCTTTGAGAAGTTACTTAATCCAATGACACCTCATTAACCAATTTGTAAAGAGGGTAAGATGACATCTTTTCTCTATAACAATCTTAGTTGTTCATTTGAACTTGCAAAGTACGAACTTCTGTTCAAGATGTGATTATATACTCTTTGGTCCTTAGCTTGAAAACTCTTCAGCATTGTCTCTGAATATATGAATAACTAGAGCCAATCATATTTGTAATTTTCACCTGCAGTTACAGATAGGTGAAATGACTAAAAATTTCCACAGTCAAAGCCTGGACAATTGCAGTTATTTCGTGAACACATTTTTTTTGAACCTTGCTACAGCAGACTCTCAAGATTTCAGAATATTTTTTAACATAGAGGATTTTACTCAGAGGAGGTTTATTTTAAAAATGCATTTTACTTAGGTTAATATTAATTTTTCCACATATTACTCTCCCATAAATGACACCCTCCTCAGAAGTACTCATGCTATGGTAGGAATCTAACCACACACAGCTCTACTTCAATGTGCATTGTCTAATGAGAACTGTCACAATCAATCTGAATTCTGATCAAAATCTGAATTCTTTCTGGTCCCATGCAATCATAAGGGAGTACCTCATTGTCATCCTTCATCCTTTAAATTTCCTTTAGGCCTTATTTCTTATTCGCTATACTTCCAAAAGCAGAATGTTAGAAAATATCTATCAAATTTGGCCTCTGCTCTGTGGGATTTCAGTTCCCAGTTATGTCAGCAGGCATCGTGTCCCAGTGGTGCTTGATTTTAAACCAGGAGCATCTCAACAAGAAGGTGGTGACCTTCTGGAAATTGTACAGCATGAAAGAAAAGCTAGCCCTGACATTCATCATGAGAAAAACAAGAGAAAGATGGAAGGAAACGGAAAAGGAGGTAAAGATCTAAGGTAAGCAATGATGTTGAAAAATGTGTTATAAGTGTATCAAACGTACACAAAGGACAGATTAAAGAAAGTGCTGAGCATTTCTGGAACATAGTACCGTGCAGATGATCAAGCACTGGCACAGATTGCCCAGAGAGGTTGTGGAGTCTCCCTCACTGAAGACATTCAAGAACCATCTAGACACAATCCTGTGCCATGTACTCTGGGATGCTCCTGCTTGAGCAAGGATTTGGAGCAGATGACACACTGTGGTCCCTACCAACTTCGTCCATTATGGTATTCTGTGATAGTACTGCAAATACCAAAATACAGTGTGTAGTACTAGCAGTAGGCCAGTCAGGAACACAAAGAAAGACCTGTTAATTCTGAACTGGAAACAAGCTTTGCTTCTAATCAATATTGAGATCACTCTTTGACTGACCTGGATACCTTCTTTTTCTTTGGGTTTTGCAGTTGGCTTTTTTGATGGTACATTTCAGGATTACATAGTAATATGTGATTCGGATAATACTCTGTGACGCTGAAGAGGTCCATTAAAGCAGTTTCTGTTGATGAATCATCCCCTTCTGTGTCACTTATGGTGGTCTGAAGGTACAAAATTTGATTGCATCTCACCAGCACTTAACACCAAGACAGAACAAGCTATCCCTGGACCATGCAACAGATAATACCAGTGCTAAACAGGAACACGCATTAGCAATCACAATAGAAGTAACAAGTAGCCTAGGGGCTTAATATAGATAATAGGAAGCTCAAAGAAAAACAGATATCCTGTCTTTGCAGGAGCAAGGCTGTTTTTAACACTCTGCAAAATAATGGTACTATTCTATCCATTCATTTTGACAGAATTATATTGGTTTTATGAAGGTGTAGCTTAGAAAAGAATTAGGTTTGTTGTCCACTTGGGAATAATTCATGGTATATTTACAAAGCATAGCAACAAACGAGCTACCAAAAAAAAAAAAAAAGAGAAAAAAAAAAAAAAAAAAAAAAGAAATAAAAGAAAAAAAAAAAGAAAGAAACAAGCCTTTCAAGTATGGAAACGGCTATCTGCAAAAGCAGTAGTTTGTGTACATACACAGCAGAGAGCAGGAACTTCTGCTTCCTGAGATGCTTTCTCTAATCATTTGTCTATCAACCTCTTCCGTCTTTTAATCCATTGCACCTGAAATTTTATGGATAATTCTTTTCTTTCAAAAGGTTTTGCAATTGGTACCATCTACTTTCCTTTTAAAGTTGCTCAAAAGTTTTCTCCCCATCAGTATCTTCTCTCCCTTGAAATGGCAGCCAGTGGAGGAAAAGGAACCAGCTCCTGCCCTGACAGCTTGTACTTGTTGCGAAGTGAAAGTCTCTTTCCTTTATTCAACCACAGTTCTGCAGATTTTACATACCAGGCACCATGTGTGTACCAAGGCTTTATAAATAGTTTTTCAATAGCATACCACATTTTAAAAGTCATAATATTAACTGAATGTATTCTCCATGGACAAATTCAGTGAAATTAAACTTCCATCTTTCCTTCTTTCCTCAGGTCTTTTAGTTCTATCATTGATGACTTTCAGACAAATAACCTTCTTGCTGTTTCAGCAAGGGACACCCTAAATATCAGGAGGGATGTGAAACACTGTGTGCCTCTCATAATCAGAAATAATTAATATCTGAAGTATATGAGGGCTTTCCATTTTTCCAGTGTAATGAAAAATTTTCTGTCAGAAGAAAGCAATTGTATGTGATCACACAGTTACATGCACACAAGATTTTAGTTCACATGTAAGTACACGTGTGTTGCAAGTACATACACATATATACAAGCATATGGCCACAACCTCATCTGCTATAAATTACTGAATTCAATGGAATTGCATTGCTTCACATTATTTGCTGACTTCGTCCCATGTATGTGCCTCTATATATGATTATATTCCAAAGTGAGAAGCATTCTACATTCTAAAATTATTTTAGGTCTGTTGGCTGAAATCCCAGTCTGGAATAACAGGAATTTTGCAGTAGACTTTATGCAGTACTGTATTATCTCTAGTTTTTCAGTAAATCACTTAGTATGGGAAAGTATTTATACTACTGTAACACATTAAATACTTGGTGAAAAAAGGTTATGGAAATGTAGGTAATATAACGGGTTAAACAGTAGTACTCTGTGCTTAAAAGTGGTCATGATGTCTAGTAAGTTTTGCAGGAATCGATAACTGCATCATGTATTGTACATTGTTGACTAAGTGCCAAAAGAAGATGCTAAACTACTGTTTTTTACATGGCTTTTAAACACAGCTAGATTACCAGTGTTTTACAAGAGCAGCATGTTCACTTTGGTAGAAAGTGATAATTTCAATTTATTGCTAACAGCCAGTCCATTTTCTTCCCCTTGAACCAAGAATGAATATTTTGTCACTGGTGAAGGATTATTATTCATCCCAGTGGAACTGTGAAAAAATTTACAAAGGAACTCTATTTTTTTTTCCAAATTCTAATCACAATCACTACTTGCCTATTCAACAAAACCTTATACTCAGGTAAATCAATCAGTAATCATTCACAGAACTAATTAGAGCTGAAAAAATCTAGGCAAGAGTAATAAAAAAAAAATTTCTAAAGTTAAGATATTTTAAAAACCCTTGTATCTTTGTTGTTTTCTTATGGTGCTTTCTGTTGAAATCAAATGTAGGAATGTTCACTGGTAGCAATGTTGGAGGAAAACAGTGAATTAATGAAAACTGAACAATGTCCATGAAAAAAGAAGTCTGAGTGTGTTTAAACTAGAAGCCTAATTTTAAAGATAAAATTCCATTTACCCTCCAAGAAAAGCCGACGTCTTTCCCCCCAACCCTGGCCCTGTTCCACCACTCATTTGTTGCTATGCTTACACAGATCCTTACATATAATCCTAAATAAAGGATTTATAAAGTAACAAGGTTGGGAGTCAATGGAAAACAAGAGTAAACAGGGGCAACAAGCGGCATTTTTGGCTGATGGGTTTATCAATATGGTTTCTACAAGGCTGTTAGTTGTGGTGGCACAATACAGAAGCAGGGCACATGAACAAATACGAGGCAGAAGAGATGGGACTGCTGTTCGGTAATGATGCTGCTTTAAGTGAGTATCAAGTAATAACTGCAGAGTTATTCTCATTCTACCAACAAAAATATATATCACTGGCATTCATCATAACTATTTTTACAAGTAAATCATAGAATATTCTGAGTTGAAAGGGACCCAAGAGGTTCATCGACCTCTTAAGTGAATGGCCCACAACAGGGATCGAACCCACAACCTTGGTGTTATTAGCACCATGCTGTAATCAGCTGAGCTAATTTCATAACTAATCATTGCTGAAAATTGGAATTCCCTTTAGAGCAATCTCATTGACATCAGGCTGTAGCAGTAATTTCTATCCATGGATCTGAGACCAAGAGAATTTGCTTATGATTTCCAGAGAACTGATTTGAAATGCTACATTTTCCTCCATAATACATTAAAGGAAACCACTGCTGGTACTCAGATAGAATACAAATATCAGGAGTGTTGGCAACCTGCCCTCCATGAGTAAAGTGTCTATGACTCATACTGTACTAATCTGGCAGATTTAGTAGAAAGACATGAAAACATTGGTTCTAGGTCTGCTCTGTCACACTGCCAGACATTTTTCTTCCATGTACAAGTGAAAGAGTAGAGTATGTGCATGTAGTGTTTTAATGATAACTTCCACCTCAGGGCTAGCAGTCTCTGCCAGAAGACCAAGCTGGATTGCTGCTGATGGTATTGTCTTGAGTGTGCCAATGCTATCTATCCAGTCCTTGGAAGAGTTAAAAGAGAACTGTAGCATGAGAAAGAGACGCTTTTGCTTAAAGTCAGTTAAGAAAAAGAGAAGTTATTCACAGAAATGGCAAAGGAATAAATGAGTCATTTTCTCACTCTCACTTACACACAATTTTTTGTATGAATAGTCCCATTCAAATAAAAGTTACCACTTGGGTGTTTACTCATTCACCAAGGAACAGATACAATTCAAATAATTTCATGTTGCAAATGTTTTAAAGAAAAATTAGGTTTTTCTAAAAACAGCTCCTCAAAGGAAAAGAATATTCAGCCAAACATACTAGATATTTTTCTCCCCAAATTCTAAAAAAAAAAAAAAAGGAATTTTGTGTTTATACCATCAATGTCATTATCTGATATGTGTGGTAGTTTTTTGTCTTCAGATTTACATTTCTAATTTCATTATGCTAAAATTCCCTTCTTCTCCAATTTCTTAATTTCTCCCTCACCAAGAAACAGATTTACCACATCCTTGTTTTCATCTCAGCTATCTCTCCCTATTTCCCAAAAGCAGAACTAGGTGTTTAATTCTTCTAATTGTGTTGACAAGTTGCAGGCAAAAAAGTTGCAGTATATGTTTCAGGAAGAGGCAATCCATCCCTAATCCTCAGTCAATCCATATCTTCCCAGACAAATGGCAAGCATCATTCATACAAAAACGTTTTTCAAGGAGCTGCCATATGATGGTAATTAAGATAATCACAAGGTCAACTCTCCCTTTGTTGCCTCAAGAAGAACCATCTACCATGCTATATAGGTAACACAACCCAAAATCAGAGCAAGTCTGTAGTAGCTTATGTTTCTGCTTTCCTAATTAAAAGCTATACACAAGTGTTCAAAATAGTTTGAAAAGATGCAACACATTCTACTCAATTTGTTCTGTTATTTAAAGCCAACTCTGTTTGGAATAAAAATTTACTAATTTTGGTTTAAAATAGTCAAAATAGGTACTTTACTACTTAGACTTTTGTCTGAGCCAATATGATAATTGCTGTGGTCTGTTTAATACTAAGTGAACAGTGCTTCAAAGATGCTTCAGATGAATAATTTATTTTTATCTAGAGTTCTAGGATAATCTGTCGACCCTTTTTTCCACTCTTCTGTATACCTTCTTACCTACCATTCCTATACCTGCCATTTTGATCGTAAACAGGTCTAAGTGTTTCCAGACCCTTTTCATATGGGCAGTGTTCTTCAGGCTGATCTTTCAGTTCTCTTTAGCTGTCTCTGAAGCCCTCCTCTTTGACAGACCATTCCTGACGCAGAGTGACCCACATTAGTTACTGTACCCCATGAATTTGCACCTTGTCATTGTGACGTTTTTTACATCATTTGCTGTCCCATTCTTCCTTTAACAGAAGAGATTAGTACCACTCACCCCAACAAGGAAGTGTGACAGAGCACTATTTTATAAGGGAAAACACCATGGAGAACTCAGGGTAAGACAGAAAATTGTGTGAAACCCACAGAAGTGAACCCACTAAGTCTATCAGTGAGCAGTATAGAATCTTTTAGTCCTGCTGGCAGCACGTGCAGAACAAGAAAACAGACATGGACAGTAAAATGACATCTATAAATGAATTCACTGAACTGAAGTCCTAACTGTGTGGACATGCTGAATCTAAGCCAAGCCACTGCATGAGAGCTTTTGTCTTCTCTGTTTGCTGTGAGATTTTCATGACAAGACAGTTGATAGTAACCCAGTCAAGGAAATAAGAATTTGATGAGTGCAGATTCTCTTCTTAAAAAAAAAAGGGAAGAAACCAAAAAAACCTTCAACCTGAGTAGTATGAAAGCCTGAAATCATATTATACCTCAGGCTTTCCAAAGTGAAAGCTGCCAATATTATTGTCACTGACAGAGCCTGACTGAGGAGGAGAATTTTTGGCAGACAACAAGAGCTTGCCTCCCATTTCCACTGCTCAAAGCAGTGGTGTCAGTATTTCTAGAGCCAGTGTCCATCCAAAAAAAAAAAAAAAAAAATCCATTGTAAAATAAAAGCATTGATCCAGGAGTTTGTAAAGGCAGAAGTAGTAGAAGTAAACAATGTGGCTATCGATAAAGGATTCTGACCTGAATGGAGTATTTAACCTGGAGGTAAATTATACTGTTTTTCTGTTGTGCAAGGACAATATTTGAATGTTTATCTTTTCCAGGAAGGGTCCAAACTTTGTTCCATGTTTGCTAAGTTCTTTGCACAACAGAACCCTTTCAAAGCCACAGAAGTAAGACTGTAACTTACATACAGAGTAACTGTGTCGAGATCTCTTCCAGTGCTAGAGTCATCTCAATCCCTCTTGAACTACCATCTTAAACCATTTCTTAATAGACACTGTTGTCTTTCTGGTGCAGTTATCAGTAGCCCTTATTTAGCACTTCCAGTATGCTGTGATTTCCAAAGCTGCATTCCCCACAGATACCTACTATTCATGGTGCTGAACTGCACTGAAAAAAAAAGCAGGAGACAGACCCCAAAGCAGCCAAACTCAGTTCAATCATACCATGAACACCACGGTTCTTCAGGAGCAGCCAGGACCATTCCTGCATGCAAGTCTTTCACCATGTCAGGCTATAGAGGGAAGAGAGGAGTGAGGAATGATGTAATAGGAGTATCTGCCTAACTGAGGGAGAAGCAGATGAAAATTTCATGTTGAGCACGGGGTATGATGAAACTCAGACGTCACTTAACTTGAATGAAAGTAATGGCAGAGGCACCATGGGGTCCTCGGGGAGCTCAAGTTACTGCCCTACAGGGCTTTCAGTGGGAAACAGCTTGTTCTGCTCACCATGAGGCACTGAGGTGAGAGCAGTGAATATCAGACCAGTATTTCAGCCTCTTTGAGGGAGCAGGGCAAAGTCTCTGAAACTGGAGGCTTGGCAGCATTTTCTGAGTCAGTGTGCCCAGCTGATGACATTTACCCGGCTGCTGGTCCAGCTCTAAAGTGCTGCTGAATTTATCCAAAATGTAAATCACCAAGCTGGACAAAAATATGTAAGCTTCAAATATCTCATAGAGTCACAGGGCCAGCACCAAGCTCTGGGAGTGTGAGGGAAGGCAGGGACATGGAGGACAGAAAAGAGGTGAGTTAATAGAATTGAAAGAAACAGTGACAGAAGGACAGAAAAATAGGTGAAAGTGGGTCAGAATAGGAAAGATGTTAAGCCAATGGGAAAAAAATGAAAAGTATGACCAAGGTAGAAATACTGATAGAAAGGCAGTGTCAAAGTCAGAAAAGAAACAAATTTAAGTGATAGGTGTCAGGTTTGGAGAATAACATAAACGTTTTTATGTTTACACTGTGAAATCACAGCATTGCACTCAAAGTATAATATAAATATATGATTGTTGCACCAAATGTAAGAAAAAGGAAGGAAAAGTATTAAAGCAAGGTCAGATTACTTTCTTCCAAAATTCTACATCCATCTAAATGTTACACTTTCTAGTGAGATATCTTTGGGGCATTATTGCTAATTAAGATTGCAAATATTTTAACTATACTTCATATTATATAAAAACTTACTAATCTAATAGATGTATGTTAACTATTGCTATTATTATAATAAAGGATATCTGTTTATCAGATCCACAGCTCACTTGCACAGTGGTGAAACACAGGTAAGTCAGCCTGAGCTGATACCATTCAATCAATGAGACAACAGCATCAGGACTCTTCTATCAGAAGTTAACTGTATTGTTTCCACTGTGGGAATGGCTGTGTCTTTAAACTAGAGTACCTCTGCTTTTCCACAGATGAGGCAAGCATGGCATGTGTGGTCTCAACCTGAAGAATAACAAAGCAAGCCAATGTGAAACTGCATCACCCAACCAAGATGATGCACTGCCTTGTACAGGGACACAGTGCTTCAAGTTTGTCTCCTTGTAATACTATCTCAACAGTCAGGTAAATATAGCTCACACAGGCAGCTACTTACACTAGTCTGCTATTCTCCAAAGTACAAGTGAGATGGAATTTTAAACAATATAGCCAAAACACATTATTCCTGATATGATATAATTACTAAAATGACTATACAATTCAATCGTTTTCTCAAAATATGCTTAGAAAATAACACAGTCTGGTGCTACCGTGCACTAGGAATCATACTGCAAGGGTGTGAGAGACTGGAATGTTAATGGTTAACAACTTTAAAAGAATCGACCATTTTTGGAGGCAGCAGGGTGCTTTGCTATGTCGAGGTTTGCACCCCTGAGATGGGATAATGGTTTTTGTACTGCCAAAGTCCTCCTTTACACAACTGACTCAGTCCTACAACTTTGGGGAAGGTGCTGGGACATTCCTTCTGATGGGGCACAATTGAGTCAACTACACTGATGTCACATCTTGGCAGCTGTCACATCTTGGAAGGTGTCATATACCATTAAAACCTCCAATGTTCCCCCAGACTCATTTCTGAGGCCTTCCATAGGAGGACTGCCATGTTCCACAGTGCTTCAGACAGTGTAAAGCTCCTCCACACCAAGGAGTATGGTTGGGTGTTCCCAACTGAACCTGGATGTATATAACCCATTGAACTCTATGTACTGTGGACTTCCTGCATGACTGATGGATCAAGACTGTGACCATCTTGACAAGGGACATCTAAACTGCAACAATCAAGACTTGTCGCTGGATTCACAAGTGGTGAATCTTTCTACTTTTATATTTTCTTCCCCTTTCTTTCTCTTATATAATTTCTTAAGTGATTTTTTCCTGCTTTTATATTGCTATATTGCTATAGATAATAGTAACCAAAACAGCTACGTACCTGCTTTCAATTGCAACCAAGTAATTTTAAAATAAACCCTACACATATACCTTTATAAATGCCAATCATTGAGTGTCATTTCACTCTAATCCACCCCAAAGGGTATATTAACAAAAGTCAGGGTTACTCTCAGCTTCTGGAGCAGGTTACAACAAACAGGTAACCTGGGAATTGTCCTATTACAGAAAGAAAAAAGATATTAGCTCAGTTCTTCACTCAGATCAGGTCTGTCACTGGCATACATTTATTTAAAGGTTACGTCAGAGGTGGGAAGGGGAAGACAGTAATCTCAGATTGAGAAAAGCTGCCAAAACTGAACTATTGAAGCAAATGCTAGGCCAGGCAGTAGGCCAGTTCACTTATCCTTACTAGCCACCTGCAGGCTGTATTATCAAAGCCCCTGAAGTTTATTATTGCAGTTTATTATCCCTTCATTATGATATAGAAAAAAAGGCACTGATGTAAAACAATTTTGACAAGAAGTGTCTCTCTGATGCTTGTCAGTGAAATCTGTTAATGTTTGCATAGGAATAGAATGTGGAACAATATTTTTTCTCTATCATATGCTACAGATTTTATCTCTAACCAGATGCTCATGCATATACGTAACTTCTCATTGTTACCATTGGGGGAAAAAATTGTCTTTTCTGTGAGAAATAGGCAAAGTAAAAGAAAGAGGCATCTCATCAGGTAAATGTTAAATAATTGTAACCTAGGGGGGAAAAAGTACCACCATTGATTTCAGTGGAATTGCACCAAACAACTCCCTTGCATGTTGGCTTCAACAGAAAAGGAAAGGTCTCACAAGACAATGACATGTAGATAATAGTACCAAAGCCATTCATATTAACATCCTTCAAATTTTGAAACAGAACTCGAGATAGTAGTCCTCAATTATTGCCTTTCCCAAGTCAGAATGGCATTTTTTGAATCATATCTGATGGCACAAAGTGGGCATTTCTAATAGTGAAATGTTCTTCTGAAAAATTGTATGCTAAATATTTTCTCAAATTACAATACTCAAGTACAACAAAGCATGTGACTCAGTGTGTTTTGTTTGTTCTTATTTTAAATACAGATTTTTTGCATTAGAGCCAAGGGATCAGACATCCCATATTTTATGGGATTATTTATTCTTTAATCAGATGGGTTGTTATCATCTCTAGCACTGATTTAGTACTGTTATAGCTGTAGAGTCTGAGAATATTATTAGCACAACAAGTTCTGTAAGGAAAAATCATATCTGTTATGTAGACTAACTGACATGTTTGGGAAAAAAACTCAAAAACAACAGACCAGCTGCAGATCTGTCTTCCAAAAGGGCTCATCTGTTATTCTCACTGCATCAGCCACTCTATTGAAAGACAAAAGTTCTCCTCCAAACTTTGCCTACTGTCACTTGTAATTTAAACTCTGGGAGTCTAATTTCTTTCTTCTGGCAGAAAGAAGTAAGAGTTAGAGAGGAGGATATAAAGACAAAAATAAGTAGATGGGTATATGTTGGTTTCCCTAAACTGGGGCATAAGCATTTTCCTTTTTCTCCTATTTTTGGGGCTAGTTAGGATTCAGTCCTTCGTTGTTTTTTCCATGCAAAATAAAGCTTTTCTCAATAATAGCATGAGGAACAAAGCACTACAGAATACCTGGAAGAGCCGACCCAAACTCTGAACTTCTAGGGAAAAAAGAAACAGTGAAGCCCAGAAGCAGCTCAACATCAGTGTCAAGTTTTTTTTTCATTTCGGTAATACTCTTCATTGTTTAAGGGTTGGTAGATTTTATATCATAGCTGTAGCTAGGTAAAACAAAATAATGAGTGATAAGAGTTGTTGACCAGGAGTGTGACTAGTTCAAGAAGTCATTTGTACCAAATACTCTATCCCCTGTTAGAATCTCCTCCAGCTAAAAGAATATTGTTAGCACCTGCATTCTAAAAATAAGGACAAAGGCATAAAAGGATTTTCCCCAAGAAGGTAAAAACAACAGTAACAGAAGGCAAAGCAAAGAACCTCACTTGACTGCAATGAAATAGGATAATACACCCAAGGATCTGCTGCTTAGAGGGACCTGTCTTCACAAGGAAATTTCCATTGTAATGATAAAAGTTGGCTTAGCCTGAGGGTTACTAGTCTTTGGATGCACAAAGTATTTACTGAAGCTGGACAATTCTAACTACATTTTCTTGCTTTTTGTCATGTATTTTTTTTGTTTGTGTGTTTGTTTGTTTGTTTGGGGTTTTTTTGTGTGTTTGGTTGGAGTTTTTAAAATTTTGGGGTTTTTTTAAAATTTTTTGGGGGTTTTTTGTTGTTTTGTTTTTGTTTCTGGTTTTTGTTTGATTTAGTTTTGGGTTTTGCTTGTAGCAAAAATACATAGCTATTAAAGTAAACAAAAAAAACCATCTTTGTAGCATCACTTGATAGAACCTATTTGCAAGATTCATTGCAAGAATTTTTTTGAGGATAACAGAGATTTTCAAGGTATAAACAGCATGATCCAAGTTAATCTCTGCTGTAAAAGGACACAGCTTCATCAGCCTCAGCTGCCATTTGACCACGAGTGAATTCTCCATCAGATCTCATTTAGCAAACATGGAGTTATAGTTCAAATTTTAATGATGTGTTTCTACAAAGAGAGATCTAAATAAGTATTTTTTATATATATTTATATATATTATCAACAAAGGCCTCTTCTTGTTAATTTTGTCAGCCAGACAGTACTTAAAGCTCACTTTCACAGGGATGTGTGTATTTGCAGGTCAGCTTCATCAAACATTCATTGTTCAATACTGTGACAGCTGGTAGCGGGCGTACATACTCTTCCCTTGTTTGGTTTTCTGATAGAACCTGTCAAGTACTGGTTGTCTGTATGTGAATTTGTCACCCTCTCAGCAAGGTTATAGCTTTTCTTACCATCAAATCAAACAAAAAACAAAAACTATATGAACTCTAATGCTAATTCTTAACCTCAACTAGAAATGCAAAAACATGGGGTTTTAATCAAAATAACCATTAACAAAGAGGTGCAGTTCAGTTTTGTTTATTCACTCTAACAGATTTTAAAATCATAAAATCATGCCCCTGGGAGCAGTTGTTGATCCCTTCACTAGCAATGAAGCAAACACTCACCATAGCAAGTGCTATGCACTCAGGGATGCCAGGGCAAGATCAAATATTTCTGTCTGGTCAAGTGTACCTGTACAGTGAGCCCAAACAGTCACTGGGCACTGAGCAGCAACCATTCAGCATAGGCAGGGTCAGTTTTTGCACAGATTTGGAGACTCTGCCTGCATTTCAGTCCCCAGGACTGAGTACATTATGCACTTGCTAAGTGTGGAGAGTCTCCACTGAGTTAAATACTGGTGTATTAGTGACTCAGGAGCAAGCACATCAAAGCCTGGGGGCAGGGTGATACATGTTGTAAATAGTTAGAAAACTTCTCATACAGAGAACAAGAGAAATGTGACCTGTTTGAGACAATCTACTCAGTCTTGACAGAAACCACAGCTATCCAATGCAGCTCACATGTCATGAGGAGGGTGACACCAACAGAAGTAAACTTGCCAAATGAGATGCGCATTTTCAAGTGCAATGTAAATTCCCAATTTGGTCCTACATGTAGCATAAAGATAGCAGTAGTTATAACAGCAGCCTAAAGTACTGAAAAAACAAATAATAAATATTTGTAAACAAATCACCTACAATAAAAAAAAGAGATCAGATTTGAAAGACTTTTAAATGCCTAAAGCTCACACAAGTGTCTCAGGAAATTTAACAAGTGCTGAAATTCCTCTGACATCACAAAGAAGTACAAAGTAGGCTACTTGTATGTTTTTGTGTATTGCAGGTGGCAATTTGTTCCATTCTCAAGACAACTCCATAATATTTTAGTGCAGGACTTCTCTCCATTAACATTCATCCCACAACAACTAGCAAAAGCAGAACCAAAGATAGAATAACACCAAGAAAAGAAGCATAGTATGATTCAGACAAATTCAAATTGCATTTCTCTTGAGGATAACATTAGAGAAACATTATTCAATGTACCTCTAAATCTTAGAGGAAAAAGCTTAGGAAAAAAAAATAAGATATTTACATATTTTAATCAATATGAAAAGAAGAAATAGTAACTATACAGTAGTACTATGAGACCAACAATCCATTTTACATAAAATATGTATGAGAAAAACATCTGTCACACTCACGTCCTTTGGAAAAGACAAGAACCACACAGTCTTGCTAATAAATAAATAAATAAATAAATAAATAAAGGTAAAAAATAGATAGATACACAGATAGACATGTATGTGTAAATCTATATGTGCATACAATTGATGCAAAGTCTGGGTGCAGAGAAACAACTTCACTATCCTAGTTCCGCTGAGTGTTTAAAGCACAGGACTGAAAAATTTTTCCTGAGATTGAAACTAGACACAGGCTTAAGTACCTTGTTAAATGAAGACATCTGTTCTCAACATAAGACTACAAAGAGAACTTTACCCTTTGTTTTGTGAAATGACCCGGACACAAGAGGAAAACCCATTGTCTCTTGAAGTCCCATAATTCCACTCTGTATTCAGGCACTTTGACAATTTCCTTGAAAAGTCGTTCAGGTTTTTTTCTTGATCTTGAACAGCTACAGGTCACATTCTGCTTTCAATTACTTCATCGCTATTGTCTTCTTGAACTACTTGAACAATTATTCTCTTAAGTGTTACTCTAAAACTTCACGATACACTAGTGAAAAGTATGAAAATAAAGGCACACTAAACTTTGAAATCTTCACAAAGTACCAGTTTTGTCAGACCTTTGTGCAGAATTATGTTTCAAAACCTAAGTGTAATGCTCTCACTGAATGCCTGCAAAATCCCAATTACTGCCTCAGGTTTGAATAGCAGCTCTGTTGCAGCTATTGTTGAAAGGAGCTCTGTTGCATCCTGAGAGGCAAAGATGACTCAAGATACCGATGTGTGTGCCATGAAACCACTCTCCCATGTACTCTGCTTTATGCATGGAAACAAATTTATTCATGTTTGATCTCTTCAAGAGCAAGTCTGGTCTCTGCAGAGAAAGAAAAGGATTTCTCTTCCTGTGAGGGAGGCTTGAAAGCTCCCTCCCTTGAAAGAATAGGTGGGTTTCACAAGGTCTGAACCACATTTTCTTTTTGAGCATTTCCTGCTCCAGCTAGAGTTTAGATTGTGATAAGAACTGACTGTGCCACCAAAGCATTTTCGTGACCTACAAATTACCCCTGGTTCAAGAGCTGGTGTATCCTACACTGCAAGATATTCTGAAGGGAAGTGTGCCTACAAGAGACATCCAGGCATTTTTATAAACTCTTTAGGCTTCTGGTGTCTTGTGGTATCATATGTGAACAATCAAATCAGTTCTGATTTGAACGC
Organism: Orthonyx spaldingii; assembly: GCA_013397795.1. NCBI lineage: Eukaryota > Metazoa > Chordata > Aves > Passeriformes > Orthonychidae > Orthonyx > Orthonyx spaldingii. Next base: position 207,462 of record VZTJ01006359.1, on the reverse strand, counting down.
TGTCACTTGGATTAGGGTTTATCTATCGCATGGTAGCACTGAGTTAGCAGGCCGCGGAGATGAATAGAAGTACTGATTGCTGAACTGACAGCCTTGAAGATGAGTAGCATTATTTTATCACATCCTTCTTTGCAGCATGTGCCAGTGGGTTTTAGCTGTCACATTTTTTAAAATTATCAAGCCTCAGAATAAGAAATAGAGCTGGTTTCTGAGTGCGTAAGAGTCCCCTTTTCTCCTTCTGATCCTACCAATGCTGCTGGCTTTTATTTTGTGAAATTGTGTACTTATAGGTTAATTTGAATAAACAAAAGACTTTCTTCTGCAAAACACAACATATGTGACTACTAATTTAGTGGCTGTTAAGTGCCCTGTTTTCCAGTGCACCTCTTGTTGCCAATATGTTATGAAAGAGATAAATCACAACAGAAATATTTAAACTCATTTCTGAAGGTAAAAGCACTACGTGTTTTTAAGCTGCCTTACACATCACACCTATTAAGGTCAATTAGTTAGACACATTCAGATGGCAATGCAGTTTCTCACTTTCCCTCCAGCAGCTTGCTGCCCAAGCCTATGTCACGCGCAATAGTCATTTCTCATTCAGGTGCTTTCTGTGATGCATCTACCTGCCTTCTGCTTCCAAATCTCAGTCTCTGAAGACTGCTTTTGATAATGTTATGAGGGGCTACATAAAGTTGCCAGAAAGCTGAAACTCCTGATTGAACAACAAGCACCCACTGGATCCTCTAGAGTTTGTGCCTGATCAGGACAAGGAGAGGAGATGGCCACCAGCAGAATCAGCAAGCAATGAGATGCAGTGATGACACACCCTGTTTCATCCTATGAGCCTACCCTCTTCCCATGGTGGAGTACTACCCCTATTGCAGCTGAAAGAGCTCCACATCCCTGGTGGATGTCAGACTGGGCTGGTAGCACTAAAGGACTGCAGCAGTTTGGCATTACAGCCCTGTGCTGCACCATGCCAAGGGGAACAGGAACATTCGTGTGACCTCCAGCTGGGTGCACGACCCATTGCTCTGCTCCCCTGGAACAGTGCAGCGAGGCACAGAGACTGAGGCATAGGAAACTTCTTGTGGCCCTCAGCTTGGCCCTCTGCCCAGCCTAAATCAGTCAGATCGATGGTGTGTTAAATCTGAAAATGTCAGGCTGCACAAAAAGGATCTATTAAATGAGTCAAGCAATTTTTATGGTTGTGTGATGCAGTTCCACTTGCTGTCACCTCGTTCAGCATACAGTAGCCCACATCAAACCTGTTCATATGGAAGTACACACCAAGGCTGAAATATCTAAATCCCTTTTCCTAGGGAAGATACAACAAGACAGCATTCTTTAGCAAAGAGACAGTTCTAGGTTTTCTAAACAGTTTGTGAAATACCCTTCCTTCAGTTACTGCTCTACAATAGTAACAAGCATACCCTTCTGACATTGCGATTAAAGATGCCTCAAGGAAAAAAAGACAAAACCAAAGCAAAACCAAAAATCAGTGGAACCCAGCCCCTGCAGAATTAGATATTCAGAGAATTTACTTTCATCACTTCTTAAGAGCAGTACCCAAACATTCAACACCCCAAATCATAAAAATTGAGTGTCTAATTAATTCATTCATCATGATTTCATTTTCTGTAAAAAGCAATTTAATTCTTATCCTTCCTAATAAAAGAAGTATTTTATCATGTCTCTCACCCATCCTGAGTTAGACTGCACAGATGCCGCCATGATAGTAGATCAAATGTCATGATATTTCTTACCTGAAAAGGCATTACAGCTACAGATATCAGGAAGTGCACTAACATTAAAATAGATTCTTTTAGCATTTCTGCTCAAAAAGATAGCATTTTAAAAGATTCTGTCAGTTTTTGGAAGCTTCTTAGGATTAGATCTTACAATGTGGGTAATGATTAATAGAAAACACTCAAAAAGAAAATCCTTCCAATGGGGAAAGGAAAAAAAATGCCACAAGGCCATTTACCTTTTAAGGACAGAAGAAATGCCAAGACAAGGGATTTAACATGGTTTTGCAAAGAAGTCTTCTCACAAAGAGGAAATAATTTAGTCAGTGTAAGAAAAGCAGTTTTTAGATTCATCGTCATAATTCTGCACTGCAGAGTTTTACAATTTACTGTGGGACAAAGGGAAGCACTGTTTCTTTTGGGCTCATGTTGAATGAAAGTTTAAAATAGGAAATGCTGATACACAGTGAGAGAGAGCTGAAAAATTCTCCTAGGGTGGAACACAATCGTATTGCAAATCAATTTAATGGATTGCTGTCATCTATTTCCTTTTGATTTAAAAACAGAAACAGTAGTATTTAAACCTATTTCTTAAAGTTTTGGGCATATTTTAGTATGAAGAAGGACTCTGAGTTGCTGAGTGAAGCACAAACATTTGATAAACTAGTGTTTTCATGAGACTGTGTTTGGATGGAAATTATACATTTTTCCCTTTGATCATACTTTATGACATAATTTGACAAAATAAAATAAAAGAAAACCCCAAAACCACAAAAAGGAGTAATTCACAGAGGTGGGAGAAAACAAGAACAAAGACGAAGTAGATCATGATTTCAAATGACTGGAAAAGGTTTAAGTGCTTTCTGAAGGTCTGTCCCCAGCTATGCAGAGGTGCATGAAGTTGACTAGATCCTGTATCGTGGATGCTGGAGAATGGTGCTGTACTGGTAAGAGTTAATATCCAAATAAACAAAGCCAGTAAAGATCAAGATGGAAAAATAAATAGAAGGTGACAATAATGGAGGAAAAGGGAGATAAGGAAAATGAGGCCTTTACAGATCTAAGTCTCCAAGTCTCCAGTCTATAAATGACCTCCCCTGCACAAGGAATATAAGGATTCAGGGTAGGAAACAGAGGGATCTCCCCTCCAGGGATTCAAAGCATGAATCCCCTCACACCAGTTCTTTCTTCAAAGCCACGTACCTGGTAAAGACTGGGTTTACCACTTAATAGTGAACTTCTCTTGAAAAAGAAGGAGGGGCAAAATTTAAAGCTGGGAAAAGACCAAAAAAAATGTCTCATGTGTTCCTGGTCCTCAGGACCAGCACTCTGGTGTGGCTGCATCTCTTTTAGATGGGGCATATGGCAAAAAAGACAAGCTTAAAATTGTGGCAAGCAGGATAAACGGTACTTAATCTGCCTGATTAATTTTTAATGAAGGAACATGGCTTAGAGAGGAACCGTATCATGAGAAGCTGGTTTCAAAGAAGACTATTTTAAACCTGCAGCATTCAAACTGATTTGCAGTGAGACTCTGCTGAGAAGGTGCTATGACAGCTGAGGGGGCTGCAATCACACCTGGAACGAGTATGTGTGTCTGTGGAAAAGGGAAGGCTGGTCACTTGGGTGGGCCACGTGGTGGGAGCAAGGAGACTTTTTAGAAGTCATCACAAATGGTGGAAGTAAAGGTGAGGCAGACCACAGGGAGACTGGGGAGGCAGCGATTTCCCTACTGACCTCTCCAACTAACAGCAGAAGCCCTTGCAATGCAGGGGCCATGAGCGACCATCAGCCCCTGCCCCAGCTGCAGGGGAGCTCCCTAGGAAAACACATGCTCAAATACCTTACTGCTCAGAGGCCCAGATGCTTAGCAGCTCTCTTGGGAAGAAAATGGTACTTACCTTGCAGAACTGTTATGTTCTCCCAGTGATAATAGATCACTACTTCTTATAGTCCAGATAAAATTATTTTAAATTGCTGAAAGAGGAATTACCTGTTTAAGACATGTGCCGTTTTGTGAATAATAAAATTTGTACATGACATATGTATGTGGAAACAAAAATGCTTAAGGTATTATAAAACTTGAAAATTATAATTATAATATTATTACTTTTTGTTTTATTTTCAAACTCTGAAATCGCTTTGACTTACTTTATCTGAGATCTCACTTTCTAAAGCAGAGTTCTAAAGTCTAAAATGTGTATGTTTACAAGAGAGCACAAATTTAAAACAACCTAGGGCTGGAACAGGATTCATACCTATAGCGAAACATTTTTTTTCCTTTTTTATCCTGGAAAAAAAAATATCCAGATTAACATTCAATGTAGAAAATATTAACCTGGAGAAAAATTTTATGCAGTCAAGTTATAAATCCCTGGAAATATTACAGTAGCAAACCACACTGACCTTTAGCTCTAGGATTTCAAATGGTAATGCTATAATAATTGTTGTATGTCCTTTTATTGTGTGACCCCCCTCTCCTCCAGCCTACTAGGAAATGGGAAATGATGGCCTTTAGCAGTCCTTTAAATTGAAGGTATAGGGATGCTTTAAGATTATTCCCATTTATATATAACCATGTAGTACTATTATTATTTATATCTTGCTAGCGGCACTTGAAATGCAGCTGTTCCTGTGGGTAGCCTTGTAAAGGAAGGTGCTATGTATTTTGAGCAAGAATTAAATCTGTGCCGATGATGATGATGCCATATAAATGCCAACTTTTCATATTTTTGTGAATTAACACTGTAGTCTCTGAAGAGAGGGGGAGTCCATGCGGCATTCAGCAGTATCAGAAACAAGCAAGATTTAATGATGGAAATGGACATTTATATAGCTATAAATACTCAGCACTGCAAAAGTTAATGCAAGATGAGAAATGACTAATCAGGAAAAAAGGCTGGATGCTTGGTGTTTAAAGCATTCTCTAGCCAAAGTGTCTGGGCAAGATCTTGATTGCCTCCCATTGGCACAGTGTGGGGATGGATCTCTTTCACTTTTCTGCAGAGACTGGTGTAAGGACTCTGGATGAACTGGGCATGAGAGCTGGCTGGCACAACAAATTGTCATGTTCTAATGATTTTCCAGAGACTGGTACTGCTAAAAATCAAAGACGCAATGCAAGTTCGCCAAAGTCAATGAATTAAAAGGAAATTACAAGACTCTGGGATACTTTTTGTTTGGTTTTATATATTTTTAATATATTTTTTATAAATGTTGTTACCAAATTTGAACCAGACAGACACTGAATTCAGTAAGCTTTTCTCCTTCTCTTGAGAAGACATATATCCAAGAGGCACAACCTGTTTCTTTATGCAGGCGTAAGATTAACGTACAAAATGTATAAATGTATAAAGTGTATAATGTGTAAAATAAAACTATTGAGCTATTTTAGTACTTTTCGTGTCATGCATTCAGGATCCTCTAAAGTTGTCACCAGCTACTGTTTCATTTAATTCCCTAGCCTTCAGGGTAATGTAAGAAAATTGAAGAGATTAGAAGCTCTCTCTTTCCTGTTCAATGCATTTGTGTTGCAGTAAATTGGTACCAACCTTCAATCTCATGGTCAGGGCTCTCCAGGGTCCTTCCACTGATATGACAGAGCAGTCAGCTTGATAAATGGTGCACAACCCCTTCAGCGCAATGGAGAAAGCTTTTCTCCCTGTCTCTGCAGTTGTCTCTCTCACACTGGAGGGAGAGGAAACAATTAGCTGTCTTATTGCACTAAGGAGTGCCACTATTCTGTTTATGCTGTCTGTGTTAATTAGAAGATACATTTTTCCCCCTTGATTAATTATTTCATGGGCAGTGGCAAACACAGACTATGAAGGGAACTGGAGGGAATGCAGAATACTTAGCTTGGAAAATTATTAATTTTAGATAACCTTAAATAAAACATATTCACTAAAGAACCAGCTCACTAAAGTAGTTAAATATATGCCTAACTTCAAGTTTAGCAGCTATTGGTGATGAAGTAGGGGAACTGTGCAGTGTTACATTATGCCCTTGATCACCTTGTTGAACTGCAGCTAATAGATACTGAATTAACACAGGCACTAATGTAAGCACTGCATTAAAGTGCATTAGCAAAACATTTAAGCAAATGCTTCACTCCTATTCTGCTTCATTCTGGTTCAGCAGTTCTCTAGCACTCACTTTCCTGAACTGGGCATACTAAAACACTGAAAAGGGGCCATCTTGGTCCTTTTCACTGTGTGCAAAAATATAAAGGGAAGATGGAGGGTAATGAAAGGCCCTTACAAGTCAGATTTTCAGGTTCTTCTTCTACAAGAAACTTGGCCTTAAGCAGACATGCATGTGTGCGTTTGTGTGCATACCCATATATTTCAAATTTGCTCATGCAAGCAGCTGATGTAAAGGACATCATGTGAAATTTATAATAGATGGTTGTCTAGAGGACTTAAATAAACAAGCCAACAAGGCTTAAAACATTATTGACAGGAGATAAACATGCAAAGGATCAATTTGCAGTGGGACAATGAATAAAAGATCATTTCCAGTAAATGATATATTTATTTATTAATTAATTACAAATCATACCTGTTGAAGATCGAGCAGTATGTATCTTAAGTTTGATGGAGATCCCTATTAAAAATCTGTAACAACTTTACCTGAAATGACACACAGCATTAAATAATGCTATTAAGCAGGCTAGATGTGCACTAAAATCAGTCATTTACTAGTCCATGAAGAGTGACTGAAAATATTTGGGAAGCGTGAAATTGAGGGGTTAATATTAGCTTGTTCTCAAACTGGGTACACTGCAGATTTCAAAACATATCAGGTGTTTCACACCAAAGTCATATTTCATACTCCTGCCTATTCTAAACACAGGGAAGAACTGACCTGCCATTTCACTTCAAACTGTGAGTTGATCACCTTTCCCTTTCTGTCCCTTTGTGCCTCTGGCAATGTGTAGGACTGGGAGAACAGCATGTGATACAGGCCAAACAGTGAATAGGAGTTGCTGGTAAATCCAACGGGGTGAGGTAAGGACAAAAGGAGCAACCTCATCTCTAAAATTCCTTGCCTTAGTGCATTTGCCAGAGCCTTAGGGCTACTTGTTCAAAGCAGTGTGTGCAGACTCAGTCGCCTGTAGTCACTCTTAGGGAATACAAGTTGGTTTTCAAATTGCTAAGAATAGATTGTTGGTGCAAAACACATACCATGCAAGACACAAGAGGAGCTGGAGAAATCCTAGGACTCTGGTTGAAGTTACAATTTAGTTTTCTAAGAAAAAGTTTTCTAAGGAAAATGTTGCCAGTCCCAAGCTTACAAGGAAAGTCTGGTGGGTTGACTCTAGCAAGCAGCTGAGCACCCACACATCTGCAGGATCAGGACACAATAGAAAAGAAGTGAGTGAGCTCATCAATCAAGTTAAAGACAGTTTAATAGGTCAAGCAAAGCTGTACATGCAAGCAAAACAAAATAAGGAATTTGTTTACTACTTGCCATGGGTAGACAGGTGTCCAGTCACTCCCAGGAAAGTAGAGTCTGAGTACACATAACAGCTAATTGGGAAGACAAACACAAGAACAAATGCCTTGCTTGTCTTATCCCTCCCCTTGAACTTCTGTTGCTGAACATGACAAATTATGGTATAAGACATCGCTTTGGTCAGATTTGGTCAGCTGTCCCGTGTCTTCTCTCAATTTCTTGACCTTCCCAAACCTGCTCAATTTGGGAACAGGGGCAAAAAATAGAGGACCTTGAAGCTGTTCAGATATTTTTCAGCAACAGACAAAACACTGGTGTATCAACACTGTTTTACCAAAAAAGAAAATAAAGAACCAGCACATTATGGGTCACCGTAAAGAATATTAGCTCTATCTCAGCTGGACCCAGCACAGACAGCAAGAGAGCTGACACCCGCCAATGAAGCCTCTTTCAATGAAGTCACCAAAACTGTGGGAAAAACAGAAACTCTCCAACAACACCTTTTCAGTGTTAGAGAATCAAGGCATTACTTTATTCTGGCCAGGATGTGCAGTAATTTCATCCACACATGCCCGGCTTGTGCAGCGAAAATCATTCCATCACACATGGAATTCTTTATCAGAATTTTCACATACTTATACAGACAAAACCCATAGAAATTCTCATACACTGGTCTTACATTACACAATTCTTAGTATTCAGTCTCCTATTGGCTATTGATCTCTTCACCTGCGATGCTAATTTGGTCCTCATTCTTTGGTTCTCTTATCAATCTTTTCCCAGACCAAGTGTCTCTGCAGGAGGTGATGCTTGGGGTAATGTTCGTTAATGTTCGTTTATCTCCCATATATCTTCTGGCTAGCCCCAACCCATAGATCTTAAGCTCATCAGGCTGTACCAGATGAGCAGGATCTTTTGTAGAGAAACTTCAATTCCCCTGCCCCTGGGCAAAGGAGAACAAACCCCTGACTAAAGTTACATAAAAAATGTTTAGAAGTTGTATCATTTCCAACAAAGTCAGCTTTTGTCCCTGGGACAGATCCTGCCACAGAAGATAGAAACCAATATTTGTGTGGACAAATCTAGTTCATCACCAATCATCTGATATATCTGATTCTTTTACATTTTTATTGAGGAAAATCAATCTTCTTGGCAACTTGCACTGATTATGACAACATTTATGACAACTTGCACTGATTACAACAACAACATCCTCTTTTTTGGCTTCTGCCAACAACTAGGGCCATGCTGCCTCAGAAGTCTGGGTCAGGAAAAGGGCTTATTGTATGAAGTGGTGACTTTCACAGGTGAGTACTTTCAGTCTGGTTAAGACCAAGGATTGAATCTTTGACATCTTTTATAAACATGCTTAGCAAACATGAACTAAGATGCTACTGAAGGAAAAGCAGTATAAGATCTGTGTCACTGCTACTTGAACCTCACCTGTAATTTCCCTCTCTGAGAGGGGAGATTTGGAGAAACCATTTGAGTATGTTTTTGACTGCAAATCATGATTGAATTTAATTTTTTTTCTGTATTTGACCCTGTTTGAAAACTCATACGGCTTGTGACATTAGAGAATAAATAAGATATTTGCATTAGAAGAGAAAAATTGCATGTGAGTAAGGATTACTCATGCATCTAGTCAGATGACTAAAGACCACTGTTCCTCATTGTTTCTGAGTTCTGCAAATGGTGGGTGATTTGCGATTGGCAGTTTAAGAGAATTCTAAAATAGAATTCTAAAATAGAATTCTAAAATTCTAAAATGTCTAAGGGACATATGCATTATCTCAACATCCTGAAGAACATCTCTAAATTTCATCTAAGGCAGGATGGTAGTATGCAAATATATTACTAAACAAGCTTTTAATTTTAAAGTATCACTGGTGGCTTCATATTCATTGTTTTCTTAGTAAAGAGCTAATGAATTTTTTTTTTGCCTATTGCGGTTTTTTGTGACTGCCCTTACACATCACGGCATTTAGCCTGTTCAACATTCACAACGTAAACAAGCAACTCCTCTGAGTGCAATGAGGTCTTCTCAAGGCATTTCATCCAACATTTATTTCCAGTGGAGCCAGCTGATGTAAATGGACACTTACTCACTGTTGATACTGAAATACAAGTTCCACAAAAAATGTTGGTAGATTGAGTAAAACTAGTCCTGTAAACTAGCACGGTGTATTGTCATTCTCCAGTGTCAGGTCACCATGAGTCTCTTATTCAATGCAGAATAGTTGCTGGAGTTTTACAGTACCTGTGTAATAACTCATGACCTGAGTAATAAAGAACTCATTAAACCTATTTCCTGCTTTTCGTTTACACATAGACCTCCCAGCAGTTTAAGCCATGCATAATGAGTCCAAGTATTTTAAGGGATACTGTTAAAATTATCTCCATTCTTTTGTACCTGAAATCACCCTTTTATTTTCCTCCACTACTTTGCAAGAATAACTAGGAAACACTATATTAACCTAATTACATGTTATTTATTAGGCAGCAAGCAAATAAGTCATTCAAAGACAAATCCCTGTAGTTATTCATGGAGCTGCTTTGGATGACAAAGATATAGTAAACCGAGCAATCTTTCATTGTATTTACTGCATACTCTTTGTACTAATGAACAATAACAGGCTTTACTTAAATAATGGCTTCTGTTCTGAGTTGTGGTAAATGTTGTACAGACCATATCTATCAAAAGCACGTCAAAGCCATGGATGACCTTTATTTCTTTTCCTTGCACTTGAAGAATTTGGGTAGCTGGTGAATAGCAATGACTTAAAGGGCTTAATAAACATAACGTAAAATAATTAGTGTCTTTAAAAAAACAACATGCATAATGTACTAGTGGCAGCTCAGCCCCTGAGAAACAAACAGTGAAGATGCTGGCAATCTATTTTTATAACCCTTACCCTTCAAGGAGCCTATGCATTCTCTTTGCTTTCAGTTTGAGACAGGCTTTCTCTGTGTTGTTAAGCATGCATTAAATCTGTGCCACAGTGGGAAGAAAACTTACCATTAACTTCACTCATCACTTGGAATTAATGAAGGCTATAAAGCAAAAGAAGTATATTTGAATATGAATTCACAGAAAGAATGAAATAGGGAAAAGAGAAAGAGAAAGAGAAAGAGAAGAGGGCTTTGGACTTGACTGTTTTAAGTCAGGTTCGGTTTTATGTTCTTTTTAGAGAAGAAACTGGAATCCCTATCTTCTTCCTCTCACATAGAAATCCTACACATTATATGAAAACACCTTCTTTCTGCTGCTGAATATTTATACTTCAAAGAAGTTGACTCAGGACAAGAAAGCATAAGAATATCCTTGAGTGTGATGGCCTGGATTGTCTCCCAAGAACAGTGCTCAAATACCCTTTTATGATCCAGATATTAGAAAACATGATCTCCAACAGACCTGGTAGAATACTCTTCTTGAGCTTTGGGTCAGATCTCTAGTTGACTTAAAGTTGCTCCAGGTCTGACCTGTTAAAAATATACTAAGAATGTCTACTGGATAACACTTTTCATGTGGGACAGATAAGACACTGCAGTAAAATACGCAGGTGCTTAATGTTACCAAGCTTTGAGAGTCCTGGGCAACCACAAGAGAAACATATAAGAAACTTGGCAGAAAATTGCTGAAGGGAATTAATGGTTTCCATAGTTGTACATCTGTGCAAACACTGAGGACCTACATTTTGAAATCAGCTACACCAATGGCCATTAATAAACACTCAGATTCTTTTTTTAAATTAAACAGAGGACAGCATTTGGCATGAATAACATTTACTGACCCAATTCAAAAAAAACGGCTCTCATCAGTCTGATATTCAGCTTTTGGGGACAGATATTTCAAAGTAATTGTACTTCTTCCATCCTAATTCTCCTTATGCATTCTTAAATGAAGAATTCTCTAACATCCACTAGCAAAAGAAAGATCCAACTAACTCTTTCAATAAGCCTTCCTCTAACTTATTAAAACCAACATTATGTTTATATTTTTAGAATAGTCAAGTAAAAATAACAATAAGCTGTTCCTAACATTGCAAAGAGTGCCCTGTAAATGTAGTCCAGTAAATTCAATCTAAGAAATCTTTTTCTTTCTCTTGTCTTTTGAGACTTAAATTGAGCAAATCAAATTAATTTACAATAATGAGCACAAACTTCTGTGTCTAATTCTTTCAGAAACTCATACATATTTTTAGAATAGAATTAATCATAAAATGATAAAATAGTTAGGGTTAGAAGGGACCTTAAAGATCACATAGTCCCTGCTATGGACAGGGATACTGCTCACTAGATCAGATTTCTCAGGGTCCCGTACAATCTGGTCTTGAACACTTCCAGGGATGGGGCAATACCTCTGCTTTCTCCCTATCCATAGTTACCGTTTGCCACTTGTGTTCATCAGTGTGGTTAGTCTTCCTGTTACAGCTGATATACCTGCAGAAGTCCTTATCATTAATCTTGGCAAGTTAATCATCAGCTGTGCTTTGCTTCCTCACCCCATCCCTACACAACTGGATTGCGTCTCTATATTCTTCCCAGGTTACCCAGCTCTACATACACTGACTGTGCATTTGCTTCTTACCAGTCTGACCAGCAGCTCTTGATTCATCCATGTCAGTCTCTTGACAGCCTTTCCTGTCATCCTACACACGAGAATTGAGAGTGCTCTATGAACAGCATCCTTAAAGACTGCCAGCTCTGGTCTGCTTTCTTGTTCCTGAGGGCAGTTTCACAGAAGGCCCTATAGATTAACCCCTTCTCTTAAAATTCAGGGTTCTGATCCATATTCCTCAGGTTTGAAAACTCTACCCTTGCATGATCACTGCAGCTCGGGCTGCCTTTTGATGTGCCCAGTTAGTTTGCTTACAGTGGTGATAATCAGGTCCAGTATCACATCACCCCCTGTGGCAGAGCTATCTATTACCTGCCTCAGGAAGTTATCCTCTATTCCTCCAGGAGTCTCCTGGGTTGCCTGCAGCTTGCCTCTACATTGTATAGGGTTTACTGCTGTGACAATTATGCGGATGTAATAGCATCTAGATTGCAAATGGGTAAATTCTCTTTTTAAAACCCCAAAGACTTGCCCAATGAGACTCTTAAAAAGACTTATGGTTTTTGGTTGTACCCTGAGTTAGATGCAGAGGAGAAATACTGAAAAAATATTCTCGAGAGGTCAAACAACAAAAAACTTTACTGACAACCTTCAGAAAATCAGAGAACTTTGGCAAAAGTGTAGAGTAGCATTCAATCAACATTAAACAAAGGATTAACTTAGGCCATTCAGCTTAGCAAACTCCAAGACCATCTGATTTTAAGTTACTCAAAACTCTGAGAAAAGGGAATTAGAAGAAGAAGAAGAAAGATAAAGAGAGAAAAGATAAAAAAGAACAAATGCAGCTACCACAGCTGGTTCCAGCAGCATTTGGCTGACAGAATTTCCAAGAGGAGGAAGGATCAGGACACGTACTTGCCACAGGCTGTGGTTTAAATACCCTTTGGCCTTCCTGGGCCCTCCCCCCAGGTGGGACTTGTGGTCATTTGGCCACTGCAAGGCCAGGCTGGAGCTCCAGGGGTGGGGTGAGGAGCACTGCCTGCAGTGTGCCAGGGCTTGGCGGCCACTGCGGGGCTGGACACAGCCCGGGTGGGGTGTGCGCGGCAGGGCCTCGCCTCTCCAGGGCTCCTCACACACACGGAATGTTTCCAGCCGGCAATCCTTACAGCCTCTCACACGCTGTAACACAGACTGCACAACTATACAATTCTATAATCAGAGAGAAAGAAGAGAAAAATAAAAGGTTGATTAATACAGTGTCACTGATTTTACAATTTAACACAGATGTTTGGGCTGACATGCTTTCAGCTTTTTGGTAGTGGGAAATATCTCACTGATGAAGACCATGTCACCTGAACTGCTGACATAAAGTGCAATTATTCCATACAATGATGACATTAACATGATATGCTAGTCATCGCTAAGTAACCTGTAGTCATCTATATAATTTCTTGTGTCACCTTTATAGAAGAACTCGACTTTGTCTGAAACACTTGCTGTTTCAATCTGCTAATGTTACAGAGGCTGTAAGCATCAGAGTGCTGTGCTTGGAAGACAGTTGTTCTCTTCTGAGATTCCAAACATGTAAACAAGATATTCAGTTCAACAGCATCTTGCCCTACAAGCTAAAGTAATTTCATTCATCCCTTAAATTTCTGGGTAATCTTTCACCTAGGTCAACAGTAATGAATTACGCTATACAAATATATTTTTCTTCATTTCTTTGTATCAGTAATTAGAGTTAAAAAATCCCCCACCCCTCTCCATCCTGACCCAATAAATATAGAAAATGAGGTGAAATACGCAGAGAGAAAGTGCTAGCTGGACTAACAGTGTGCCAGCTAGATGAACTATACCATGTTTTCTATATTTACTGCAAGTGCTCCACTTGGACAGCGCTATAGTAAAATGTTATCCAAAGTCATGTAATTCGCCTGATCCATTCTTTTCCAAGTCAGCTTGGAAGTTAGGCAGCTGCCATGTAAACTGCAATATTTGTCACTTTATATACAAGGCAAATGGATCATCATTAGAGGAAAAGCTAAAAGCAGTGCAAAGTCTCATTCACCTTTCCCCTGTACAAGGGGTGTGTTCTCGAGAGTAAGGGTGAGTGCACTCACAGGACACAAAGGAAGCCTATACCATGATAAATGGCAGGGAAGATAGGCCATTGGTATCCAGGATCATGGATGATTAATGCATGTGAACACAAAGGGTTACCACTAGGTCCCAAGCAGAATGACGAAAAAGTCTGCATGGTTTCAATATGTGAAAATGCATATTGCCACATCTAGTTAATCAAAATGCACAACGAGACACATATACTACCTAAACTCATATGAAGCTTTTTAGGAGTGTAAATGCTCAGAGAAAGCATTGCTTAGAAGCTAAAGAATATAATAAATACATCATTACTAACTTATTCCTTGCTGCTAACATATAAGGCAACTGCATCATCATGTACCCCGTAATTTTCCATTGTAATAGTGAATAAATAACTTTGAAAAATGCTGCCATCATGTAATTGGTATAATGTGTTTCAATGAGGCTAAAGTTCTGAGAGTGATTTCTAGCTGGAGTAGATTAAGAATAAATCATGGAACCTATTGCAGATTTAACTCTGACATCACTGAGAAAGGAATCTGAGATGAATTTTGTGGACAATTGTTAGAACAGCTGAAAATAAGAAATTCCATCAAAGCTTGACCAAGAGATAAATAAAACATTGTAGATGAGATGTGAAGAATCTTACAAGCTGCTTTAGAAATAATAGAAGTACAAACTGCCACCTGAAAATAGTACTGCTAAAGGTCTTGTTAGTTATTGCTTTCATTTGTTCTGCCAGGCTTTAAAGGATGTTCAGAAATAAAGTGTTAGGATAAGCTTGTGCTCTCAGGGACAAGCTGGACAGCTGCTTCTTTTTAGGTTCAGCTCTGCTGTGATACTGTTTGTGCTTAAGGAACTCTGAACTGAAAAACTGCCATTCTTCTTTCTTATGGATCCGTTTCCTTGCTGACTGCATTTGTATCCATTTGGCTGGATTGGGAGGCAAGTACCTTTCTGTAGCAGTAATACAGCAAGTGTTTGATATAATAAATTCAAGGCTCCTTGTATCATAAAGTAAGATGTAACAAAAACCCTACAAGCATCCTAATTCTCTCCCAAGCTCAACACCACAAACATGGATAATACTTGTGAAATTTACAAAAGATTGTCACCGTTTGCATTATACTTTATTCTCAGCAAAAGATGGTGAAATTGCATATTCATTTCAAAAAATAAGCAGTAGGTACTAGGGTTTACAGTGATTTTTTCCCAAAAGTAACACTAGATCAGAGTTAAGGACATCTCTTCAGGTTTCTTGCCTTAGGCTTACCTTCTTTTCTAGAAGCTTATTTGCCATCTCTCTACCAAGGTGCTTTTAGTAACTTTTTTAACATTCAATGCTGACTACAGAAATTTACAAGGAATAAAATAAAGAGATGCTAGAGCATTGTGCTTTTTCTTTTTCTTTTTCTTTTTCTTTTTTTTTCTTTTTCTTTTTCTTTTTCTTTTTCTTTTTCTTTTTCTTTTTCTTTTTCTTTTTCTTTTTCTTTTTCTTTTTCTTTTTCTTTTTCTTTTTCTTTTTCTTTTTCTTTTTCTTTTTCTTTTTCTTTTTCTCTTTCCTTTTCTTTTTCTTTTTCCTTTTCCTTTTCTTTTTCTTTTTTATTTTTGTCTGCCTTAAAAATATTGTAGAAATAGATCCTTGTGAAAGAAGGGAGAGTATAACTGGATGGTAACTGTAGTGTCTGTGATGGTTATATCCCAAGGGGACAGTTCAAAATAAAACACAGACTCATATTTAGTCAACTGCTGGATCCATCTGACCTATGAATGTGAAAACTATTCTGTGGACAAGTTCTTAATCACCCAGGGACAAAGGAGCCCTGAATGTGGAGAAACAATGCTCTTTAAAACACAAGTGGTTTTTCACATCTATATTGTCAATTTTCTGTTATCCTGAATAAACAGGCAAAAAAGTTGAGAAAAAGTGTCTGAAGAAACAGAAATATGAAATATCAGATGTATATAAAGCAAAGGGAAGGACAAGGAGGATGTAAAGGATTAAAAAAAATTAGTCACAGCTGATTCCTGAGATAGTGACAAAGCAAACAGATGAGCATGCACGACAGATTGGCTGAACATGGGTATATTCCCCTTCAGATCAGACTGGCTTATATAGATCCAACCAAGCATCTTTGACCCACAGCTGAACTTCTCAGATATTTTATCTACTAATGCTGAAAAACTGACTGAAGCAACCAAATGACAACAGACATGGAAGAAAAAGATGTTAGCAGAATGTGCATTAACCACTGTGAGTTACTGATCACCAGTCCATGCACTAAATCAATGCAAGAATCATCTAAGTTGAAAAAGGTACGTTTACATATCTCAATTCAAATGTTGTTTCATTAAAGAAAAAGAACTAAAAAAACCCCAAAGCTGGAAGACATATACACAGTACACACAAAATTTGTTTGCTTCTTCTGATTCCTTTAACAATGCTCCTATCTTTTGGTTTCTTAATTTTTACAGTGTTCTCAAATTCATTTCCTCAGCATCTGCTGCATGATCTCAGCCAGCTATTCATAGATATAATCAACCTATAGCCTGACATTATTAGGATGTTTGCACTAGTACAGTGAATAAATTGTTTAAGTGTGAACTACTGTTTATGTACAGAAGGAAGGACAAGCATACACTGTAAGGATATAAGTTACTACAACTGGGTGAGCAGTGTGAAAGGAAGATCAGTTGTACCATTCATGTTGCCAAGGTGGCAATGACCAACATGTCAAACTGTCAGAACAGCAGTTTCTGAAATTGTCTTTCTCTTCTCTTGGCTTACTCTACTACCTCTCCAATACCCAGGTGAAAATTGTTCATTGGAAAATAATCACCTGGGCATGCTTGCTGGTCTGGTGTAGTTGTGAGAAGGTGGCAAGCAAATACAGAGCTAAGGGATTGACTGGCATTTACCAAGAACTTCTAACCAGGGAAGAGATAGTTGGGGAGCCTGTTGCTGAAAGTCAAAGTTCAACATCTACAGCATTTGTTGTTGTTGCATTCTGCCCACAAAGAGGAGCCAATATATCTCCTGGTTACTCCAGGACCCTGTCTCTTGTCCACCAACCTGGAGTTGTCACCCTTCAGCTTTGTTCCCATCCAACCACGTCTCAACACAGCTTTCACAATTAGGCAAACCATACTTAAGCAACATTTTCTCACTCTCACAAGGCCTTCAGTCAGTGGCCTCCTCAACGAAAGCCTGAAAGTAGTTGTAAGTCTGGCAACCATCACAAAGAGAAGCTAGGAAAATGGGATGAAAATAGCTCATCACTCTGGATTTCCGCTGGGAAATTTAGACCATATCCACGTATTGAAATCACAGAGCTGCAGTCATCTGGGGTGCGACTGGTAGAGATGAGTGAGTCACAAACACAGTGAGGAAAATATAAAGAAGGTGCCACACAGAGAGAGAAACAAGACTGTCTGGAGAGCTTTGTTTTTAAAACATCTTTTGAGGGCCGGAAACAAGGGAACTGTGGAAAGAAAGTGAATGGATCAAGTCCTTAAACACTGCTTTTGAGGAGCTTTAAGCCTCTTAAGTATCTATGAAACTAAGAGATGGCTGAGTACAAATCAACCATCAAAGGACTTTAGAGCAGAAGCATTTTTATTGTCATTCTCATGAATGCTAATCATTGTGAAAAAAAAAAACAAAAACCAAAACCCCCAAAAAACCCAAAACTGATTTAAAGCTGGTTCAGGCCAATTGTACCTGTGTGCTTCCACTCTCAGTGCTGTAAAAGGGAAAGGATTTATTGGATAGACCTTTCAAACCCTTTTTCTGCTTCACATGCAGCTTAATCTTTCTTGGGAGTAGAAACAGGTCAGAAAAGGATAAGCAAGGACAGCCATCAAACTTGGCTTGTTGCTGCTCTCTCTGCCTAGGCTAGATGCTTCTCATTCTGATTCTGGGATACTTCAAATTCAGAGGAAAAATCTTTTCTAAAGCAAACCTTTTTCTCTTTTTCCTCCCCTTTTCACCTCTACCTACACATTTCTCTGTGATCAGTCAATGAGAGAAAATAAAGACTTTGCATTTTGAGCACAAGGATGCAAGAGAAAGAAAAGCAGCAGAAGAATCTCTAAGTGTTTTGCTGCAGCCTGAGAAGTTTTTATTTTATTTTGCCCTAAATGAAAATCTCCATTTTTGTGAGAGTACACCTTATGACTTAGTGCTATTTTTTATAGTTAAAGGCAAACTTTGTATTGCTGAAGTGTGAAGACATGTTACACAGAAACAGCAAAATGGCACAAGAACCATAGAAAAATCAATATGGAAGCTGGAAGTAAAGGAAGGCTTTGCAATTTTAGAGGAAAAAACCACAGATTCCTGTGTTCTACAGAGCAAATGCAGCACCATTAGCATAAGAAAGAAAACAAGATTGCAGGAGTGAAGTCTGGTACAGACCATTTTGGCTGTTTGAGAATCTCTGGAATTGACCTGCAATATGAGAAAGTTCATTTTTGTGCAAAACTGAGAGAGCTTAGCACTTTGTATGAGGTTGGAAGGGAAACACAACATTAGCACAGCCAGTTCTGTGTTTGTGGCTATAGATTTCTTTCTATGTATTTTATAGTGTTTGTACTTTATGTCTCCATCTCCTTGATGCCTTTGATTCTTTAAACCAATGATGAAAAAGTTCCAAGAAAGTAAATCTAAAGTAATTTTATAATTCATGTTCATTAAAAGACTTATGACACAAAAACAGTCTTTCTATTATACTCAGCGGAACAAGTTAGACAGGAATTATTGTAAAAGAAATGTTTAATTTCTCTACTGTTGTATAAACATTACTGTAATGCTGCTCATGTTTTCAGAAGCTGAACTCCCTTTCTCCCTATAATTCTATTCCTGGATGGCTATAATGCAGTAATTTTCAAATATAGCAAATTATATCAGAGGTTTTGAAACATGAAATAGTCCAAATGAGACTAGGAGTCCAAGGCAGGTTGTCACTGAGGTCAATACAGGGAGTCCTACTCAGCTGTGAATAAAACCCTTGGGAAAGATCACTATATTAATTTCCATTCATATTCTAGCCTAAGGAAAGGATCCAAATCTGCAGAGGAAAAAATGCTAAATGTCTTACTCTTTAGGGTTTTCTTATTCCTATGTATTTTCAACTACTGTTTTCCACAAAATGTCTCTAACTCTATCTGTTTAGTCTTGGAGGCCACTTATTCTTGGTTTATCCAACTTGCATAGTTCTTGAAATATGCTCAAGGAGCATTAGAGACAGTAGGTGATTAGGGAGATATTTTGTTCACCAATTCAATTTTATCAGGTTCACATAGCTCTACACAGAATGAATCTGAGATTCATGGCAGATACTTTAGAAGAGTGTGTCATTGCAGGCTCTCCATACACTGTTCTTCCCTTCCTGCCACACTGAGTACTCTCTGAAGAACACACAGAGTATTTGTTCTGCACAAGGCTTAATAACATTCCCAGACAACCTTTACAGAGCTACTGCTACAGGCCACCCCTCTTGTTTCAAGTGCTTTTCTTGAAGATTTGAGGTTCAAAAGTTTTGAACCTCATTGATTAAAGATCTGTCTGTGGTTTTTTGCTAAAGAAGTGCACCAGAGAAGTAAATATCTAAAGAAATGTGAATATTTTTGATATCTGTTTTTTTATCAGCAACTATCAGGACAGTGCTACGGTATCTGACCCTTAAAAACAGGCCGAATACTGCCAAATAAGAATTCTCAGGAACAATATTCAGTATGACACTGAAGAGGGAAGAAGGGTGAACATAATTGCTTCATGGTATAAAGATGCTGGCAAAGGACTGCCAGTAAAAAGATGTTCATCTTTTATATATTTTTCAAATTTTGAAGATTACGCAGAGAGAAGTATGGCTGTAAAGGCTTTGGAAAGTTTCAGCTAGTTTCGGAAAGTTCAGTCAAACTGATGAACAGATATGTTGGATGCTCCAGCTATTATGCGGCACTCTGGTACATAAAATCAGGGAAGAAACATTTTTTTTTGCCAGTGGCTGAATTCAACATAAAAATATGTCCAGTCCTTCATATTGCACTCAACTAGACTACTTCCACCTTTGGAATTTTGAAATAATAATGTTAAATCATTGAAATTACACCTTGCTTTACCTGGTATAACTTCATTTGTTTGTTGTTTTTTTTTTTTAATTCTGAATCAGGAAAAGTTTGTTTCCTGAAACAAACAATATTTTTTTCACTGTCTCTATGTGGCATAATAGAATTGCAAAAATGCAATCATTTTAGCCTTTTGAAGAATAGGTGAGAATAAAATTTGGGCTTACTCAATGTGAATCACTTGGTAAAAATAAGGCATTGACTGAAGTGTGAGTTATGAACATTCCTAAGGTGGGGGGGTTTTACCTATAAATTATCAAGATATGGACTACCTGAACCAGACAAAAGCTACAATAAAGACCACTCAAATGCCTTACTTCAAGTGAAACCTGAGACATGAAATTAAGACAGTTGCCTGCCTTCTGAATTACATTGCCACAGATTCTCACAGAGCTAAAAATGCCAGGATCTGGTCTGTAAAAAGCTCATGTAGTCTAGCTTCCAAACTCCCTTTTCTAATACATTCTCATCTAAATTGTAGTCTTTAGAAGACCAAATCTGCCAGCCAGAAAATTAACAAAACAGGAAATTAACAAAAAATATCTACTTTGTCTGATGTACAGACATAATTTCGTATATGAATTAAAATGATGTAGTCAAAGAAATATTAAAGGCCTATAATTTATGGGCTAGCCATCATGTAATGCAAGATGAAAGCTTTAAAATTATACCAGATATGGTAGGAGTTCTCAAGTAAAAATCATAACAATAATTCAATTTGAAGAGTATTATAACCTAAGGTACACACATCATGTTCAAAGGTCATGTCCATATGTCTATAAGAAATGTCTATATATAGAACATGAATGAATCATTCACTCAGGCCTCAGAAGACTCAAGGATTAAAATCAATTACTACAAAGATTTGTTATTGCTGTTGTTTTGCACAAAGCAATAAATATGCTGCCTTGCTGGATCTTTAGATTAGGTTTTCTTTAAAGGTAGTTTAAAACTATTACCTTGAATGTGTATCATCTTACCACCTGCAGCAAAGTTCTTCCACATCAGTATTTCATGGACTATTAAAATATGTTGTGCAAAATTTTACAGTGTGAACCATTCGCAGGCTTTCTGGCAGTCAGGTTCCCAGCGAAAAGTTCTTGACATGAACAGAAAAGATGAAGTTAAAAACCCCCAAGCCAACAGCAAATAAAGATGAATATATTCCGATAACTATGTTATCTTTTCTAGAGAAATCACTGTTTAAACAATAATGAAGCTTAAGAACTGAGTCAAAAATCATAGCTGAAATTGTTCTGGGTTGTTTTTAAGAAAGCAACATTTCAGATTCTTATGAAAAGAACATGATCAAAATGAGGAAACACTTTCAAACTTGAGTATGTGACACATTACAATTCCAAAGAAGACACTGATCAGTATTAGCAATGAGATTTCATTTGCAGACTCATGTAAAATTAATTTTCGTAATTCTCTTAGTTCCTGTCTACATATACAGATTTTTTTTCTCATTATCTACTTTATTACCATATTTGAATTCTCCTGTTCAATGTCTGGGAAGAAAAGGTGAGGGATAGGCATTTTACTATGACTCAAAGAAAAATGTACTCTCAAATCTGAAACCATTGGTCCCACAACCTGAAGAAGATTTACCTCTAAAAATGTTAGCATGTCACAAAAAATGGGACAAAATATGAACTGTTCCATTGGATAAACAATTTGAGTGAAATTACTGCTAAAGTTATGTAGTTAGGCTGAGTTATAATATTTAAAGTGCTTCTTATGCAATGAGATTTTCCATTCAAAGTTCAAGATTCAGTTTGACACATTCTCCTAATAGCATATTTAGAAGCCACAGACAGCAATAATGCCATCAGCAGTGACCCATTAGGTCCAGATCAACATGCAAATTCAGCACAGTCACTCCTACTAAATACACCTGAGTCCTTCCACTTAAGTATAAGGAAATGTCTGACTGCTTAGCTAGCAAGATTTAACAAGATTACAGCCCAAGGAAGTGTGGCTACAGGCTTTTGTCACATTCACTCTAACTCATATTCATAATGTCTTCTGATCTAGCTCTAGACACGTGATATGCACAGGGAAAAAACCCCACATATGGGTTTTACTTTTCTGCCAGATTTATAGCTAAGGAAGAAACAAGATCTTAGTCATCAGTTTGGGAGGGCAAGGGGCAGAAAGAAGCCATGTGTAATCCAAATCATATACAGGTTATATGCCTGAGGTGCTTACTTTTAGAGGAATTTGAACATCTTTGGCATCTGTCCCATTCTCTAGGATAGCAAGGTGTTATCAATGGATCAACAGACTTCTAAGTAAGCAAAATATAAGCATGGGCATGGCTTCCTTCTGTCAAGACCTTTTATTTTCACTTCGCTTTGAAAGAGGTATATGAAATTGGAACAGCTTGGCTGAATGATGCTGTTTAAACACATTTTCTCAAAAGGAAGTCACAAACAATCTCATAGTATGGTCATATAATGTTTGTTATATCTGAAAACATGTTAACTGGAGTTATTAAAACAATCAGTAAGCCACAATCTAAACATTTGGAATCTCAGAAGTTTTGGAGACAAGAGTCAGTCAAAACTGCAGCAGTTTCCAAAAAGTTACTTGGATTATTCATCTTTCTCTGAATCTGAATTGTCACCAAAGTATACACAACTATATGCATAGTTATATATTTATGTGATATTCAGGATTCAAAATACAGGATGGAGGGAGGAAGGGAGATAATACATGTTTGCTATGTTCAAATATTTTCCTGATGGTCCTCAGATAAACCACATGAGAAACAATAAATACAGGGAGGCAGACTGACAAGATGACAAATGTACTGATTGTCAGTATTTCAGAGCACTTAATTTTTATCCACATGACTTTCTAACCTCATAAAATGGGGTAAATTCAGAATGCTTTGTTATTGCTACCTAAAGTGAAGTTACACACACGCATGAAGTTTCAAATCTTCAGAAACAAGTTGGACTTGGAAATTCTAGGTGAGGCATTTTCATTGATAAAACTGCAATTACTTATGATTCCTTGTCTTGGTCACCTGAGCCCTCTGTGATTACTCAGGAATCTAACAGATTTTGATGATACCACATATATGATGCAGGATATGTTTCTTCTCAGGAAGGTAAAAAAGGCAGGCACACACTGTAGGATGTATAAATATCTTTTATACCTACACACACTCCACGTCATTATTTCTGTGACCCCAGAGAGCCACACAAAACCTCTGCTGGGAAAGTGAAGAGTGGCCATCACAACCGTAGAAATTGGCCAAAGCAGTAGAAGCAGAAAGGAAACAGATTTAGATATTGATTCAGCAACTTCACTTGGCAGCATCTGACAGCAGGCATTCCTGTGAACCCCAAATGGATTTTGAAAGCGTCTACAATTGAACGTAAATGTTTCCTCCAGTGTGGCAACATTTGTCAACACAAAATGGTGCCAACACAAATTTTTTTTTTTTTTTGTAGAGAAAGGATAAATTGCATTAATTGCATTGCGAATCTCCATGACTCTCGTGCAAAGGGCAGCATTGAGGCCATATCTGGAAACACTCTTCAAATGTCTGATTTCAAGACCATCTACCATTTCCCTTAAATTTTGGAAGATATCTGTCTGCCCTAGACACAGTTAAAATTCTCAGTCAAATGAATATGCCCTTTCAATGAATTAGGGGGAAAAACCCCAACTTAATTATTTTCCCAGATACCTGAGGAAAATATGCACATTGTTCTATATCTGGCCTGCCTTCAAGCTAGTCTGTCCTTGAATAAGCTTTTAAAAATACTAAGCAGTTCTTCAGAAAAGAAGAACTTTTCTATCTGAGACAAAATATCACATATTGATATACCCTGAGAGCCTCAGAAAGCAAA
This sequence comes from Orthonyx spaldingii, assembly GCA_013397795.1. NCBI lineage: Eukaryota > Metazoa > Chordata > Aves > Passeriformes > Orthonychidae > Orthonyx > Orthonyx spaldingii. The sequence continues at coordinate 183,595 of VZTJ01006359.1, read as the reverse complement.
TACCCTTTACATAAAGTACTGTATAGATGAAGAAAAATATTTTCTACAAATTTATTACATGTATAAGTGGCTCAGTGTGAGAGTTTTGTGGCCAAACCTTGAGTAAATTAGGTTCTCTTTTTTCATGCAATGCAATACTGTTGATTCCCTTCAACTTTTAGACAGGTACTGAGGGCAAAGCGTGATAGTGAGAGGGAAGAGGGCTTTACAGCTGCACGTGGGAGGAGGATTCCTGCCTTTATCAAGCTGGCAGCCTTGCCTTTCAGCACACACTTTGCACCAGTGACATTCAGCAGCCGCAGGAAGAGATAGATCATCTGAAGAAGCTGAGACAAATATTTGATTTGGATGATTATCCTGCAGGTGTTTCATCATCACCATGATGCTTGGAATTACTAATTATTTTTCTTCCATTTATACATAACTTGCTGTGAATACATATATTATGTCATAGGTAATTCAGTTTGATCAATGTGACCCCTTGACCACTCTTTCAAGGAGAGTCCATTAATGGTGAATACCCTGTGCTGTAGGAGAGAAGGAATGCCGGGGGTGATCCTAACAAAGAATTAGTCCTTTCCTATCAGTTCCTTCCCTCTAATGGAATACTACTTAGGTAATCATGGTGGGGTATCTATCAGGTTTCCTCAGTCCATTTCAGTGAGCGTTACGCCCATATGTGTCAAGCCTTATCAGCTCCTGAAGCTGTGCACAAACAAACATAAATAAATCAGGTGCTAGCGCAGGCATTATTATTTTTAAAGCTTTTAATAGCATGAAGTATTGTTTAATTGTCCACATTCCTTGTTTGGACTGCATGGTATCACTCAGATCTCGCCTGACCCTTCATAAAGGTCAAAGAGGATGCCATTTTGTGTACAGATAATGAAGATAATTTTTCCTCACAATACTCTCCACCACAATCTGCTTTTCTTCCAGGTGACACTGGAGGTGGGATAGGTACCTTTAATGGTATTCAAACAGCTTACCATGTATGATTTATTGGATTGGTTTCTGTAAAAATAAGAAGGGAGTTTTGTTTATTTATGGAATATCTGAGTGTAAATGGAGATAGAAAAGCAAACTGTTAACATCTCACCTCATTAAAAAATCAAGTTAAATTTCAAATGACAGAAACAAATTGCGCAAAATCGGGTTTTTTTTCCATTAGAAAACATACACTATTCCACTGAAGAGTGAAGAAAGAGACATGGTTTCACACTGATGGAAATTAAAATGTCTTCTTACATTAATTCTTGATATTTCCTAGGTAATTTTCTGTTCTAGAAAGATTTTGTACTTCTGCTTCTCAGGTCAGAACAAAACCAGCTTTGATAGTGGGATAGAACCCAAAGGAAGGAAACTGTGTGTTTTCAGTCGTTTCTGAAAATTACATTTGTGAGAATGCAATACCGTTCGTATTTCTGTGGGTGTCTCTGTACAAGTTTCACAGGCAGAAATTTTTTTAGTGACACGAGTAGTGACACGTTATGTGATTATGCCTATGTGTATAATTAAGTATAGACATATTACTGGTTTTCTAATGTCAGCAGCAGAAGCCTCTTTGCCAGGAATTGAAAATGTTTCACATTGGCAATTTAAAAAAGTGCCATACGTGACTCTGTATTCAGACTTTAGGTGTGCTCCAACCAGGTTATTTGAGAGATATGAGAGTTACAAGATAAGGTGTGGCTTCCCAGCAGCCCATCTAATTTCAGATATTATATGCTTAGACAGCATACAAAAGTTTGTGTTCAATTTGTCATGAATATGGGCATGATAGGGATAAGAACACACATCCTTTGTAGGCCTCAGCAGAGTAAAACCGGGCAACCTTTTGTTTCTGAGCAGGCACCTAGTGTCAAGCAAGAAACAAGGGTTCTTGAGGCATGCCCTTCCCTATGTACAGGCTGCACTTGGTGTTCCCAGCTATTGCTCCCACTGCTGTGAACTCGCAGCACTTCACTTTCTGTCATTGTCACCCTGTCAGAGTGACTCCTGAAATGCTGCCTCTTGTGCTACCCTTGTCCTACTGTTCTTGCTGAGACAGCCGGAATGTGGCCAGTGAAGGAGGCAGAACAGCAATAAGTCTGAATTGAAGTGTTAGGACTGTGTGTGTGTAAAAAAAGGGATATTTCTTTCTGCAACAGAGGACAAGGAAAGACTAGTTAGCTACACAAAACTTCCTCAGAAAAAGGGACCAATAACACACCTTATCATGCCTCCCTGGGACTCAGCCTCCAGCCTCTATTTCTTAGGCTGGATTTCTGATCAAAGATATTGGGGCCTGCAGGGAAATGGCAACATCATAGCTGTGAAATACAGTCTTAATGAGATAACTTGCAGGCACTCTGCTGCACAGAAAAAAAAATAAATCGAGCAATGATTTACCTTTCTATCTAAACTAGAGTAGTATGTTTAGCTGCTTCTGAAGCCTTGTGAATGTAGCAGCAGCTGCTGGAAACAGTTCAATTTAATGCTAAACAGAAGTAATAAAGCTAGCATAGTTAAAAGGTAATCAATTCCTCCCTTAAGGTTATATTTAGATGCAACTTAGGCCCACCAGGTCTGGTTTGAAAGGACACCCAGGATTAAAGCCTATTTGTTGACTGAGTCACGAAAGGCAATCAATAATAGAAATCAGTAGTAAGAAAGGAATAGCATACTGCCATTTGGAATAATGATTCAAGGTGGACATGGATCAGACTGAATTCCACCATTTTAAGCAAGGAAATGTCCATTTGACTAGGAAACTCCTCTTCATAGATAGCAAGGTAGTAGACACTGGAAGGCAAATGTTTCCAGGATCAGTAGTGCAAAGTGACCACTATTAATTAACTAGTTTTATTGTATTTGATAGGTTTTAAACTGCCCAAATACTTGCATCCCAATATTCAGAAATATCTTCTTGCACACTGTTTAAGCAGAAGTAGAAATAGGAGCACAATAAGGGGTAGAGACACAAGTCCTCACTCTTAGCAGGGTCAGGTTTCTGGCAGCTTGACCCCTTCCTGTCCTTTGACAGGCCCTGGGGCAGTCAGTGCCAAGTAATGCTGTAACGCTGTCCCGGGGAGTGTGTGGGGTGGGTGGAACCTCTGCTTTCACCAGGAGGGTATTAGAAGCTCCAAAAGACCTCTCTGGCCAGTACTGCCGGGTACTGAAGCAGATAATTCTGTGTTCTACCCCAGCCGATGTTCTGGCAGGTATCCACCTCCTCCCAGCTAGATGGCTAAAGCGTTACCAGGGTTAATCAGAGGGCTCAGTCGCATGGAGTTCCAGAAGCATTTTATTCCTGAAGGGGTCCAGCAGCGAAAGAGACTGAATGGCCTTGGGAGACGCTTGTTATAGGGTCTGGCCAGGGGGCAAGGGGCACAGGGGAGGAGAGGGAGGCGGGGGGGATACGGAGAGAGCAATGGATAGGGTAAGGGGACAGGTTGCGATTAACATATCCAGGTAAGGTAACTCAGGGAGAAACCACTTCGTTTTCCAGGGGTGGTCTCATACTGCTGAGTTATCCCACCAACAATCCGGGGTGTGCTGAGCAACCCCGACATCGCTGCAAACAGCAAAAATACTGGAGGCATGGTCACTCCTGCGCAACCCTGCTTGCCAAGAGAGGCAAATCAGTACTTTACCATCTATTGAGGGGAATAAATAACCTACAGCTTCTTCTGTCCATCTCTGCCACAGCCACAGCTGCTTAATTTCCTCGGACACACACCTGGGTGGCCCCAGCTGTATACAGCTCTCTGGGTGTTGCCCAGACACAGCAAGCATATCTTGACCAAATAGAATCTCCATAAGGATCAGCTCATGTATCAAGGGCATGACAAGAAGGAATCCCAGGCCATGGCTAGTGAAAGTTTAGAGTAGGTTTGGGTATTCTTCTATGCTCTCATTCTAGAAAGGTAGCTTTCATGTCTCCAGTACATTCCAAGCAATCTTCCTTCTGTTTAAATTCTGTCAGTCTAGCCATGAAATCTCTTGGAGCTGCTTTTCTCAAGTGTCCAACTACCAAGGTGGTATTATGTATATGTATACTTCCCCTACCATATAGTCCATATATGTATTACATGTATCCTCCATATCAACAAGTGAAATAAAGGCAGAAAGATACTCAAGTTACTGGTGCGCTACTGTGGCTGTTTAAAGACAGCTGTAGGGTGCACACAGTTCTGGTTATAAGAGCTGTAATTCTTCAATCTCTAAGAACTGCAAGAAAACCTCTATGTTAAGTATAAAATAATTAATATTCTTTCTAATTCAGAGTCTTCCACTTGAAATGTCATTTTACTTCACATCAAACTGAACATAAAGTGGACTTAAGTGAGAAGGGTGAGATATACTAAAATTAGACAGCAGGAGTTAAAAGAAATGTATTGGCATCAACCCAAAATAAATAATTTAGAATTCAGTCCCATTCAGAAATTGAATAACTATGTGCACAAAGATAGAAATATTTAAAAATTAGGGATTATTCAAACGTGAAAATTAATTTGAGATAGAGAAAAAAATGAAATTTTGAATGGTTTTAATTTTCATTTCTCAAAACTTGATGCTTTTTACTACATTCCATGTTAAGAATTTTACAGAAGTTTAGAAGTATGGAAGTTTTACTAACAAAAAATTTTCATAAGTAATTTGTTGGTACAATTTTTATAAAGAATGAAAACTCATAAATTATAATAATTTCAAAATTTCATTCAATAATAGAAACTGGTTCAAAAGCATTTTCAGAGTCTGCAAATTCAGCCTAACATATTTTCTTGTGAGAGAAACAAATTTAAAATAGAAGAGGCCAAAGAACAAAATAAAATCAAGGAGAGACCTGATGTGTATATATATATATACACACACAGACACACACACACATATATATATGTAAAGGCAGAATGAGACTTTTTAATTAATGGAGACTGAAGTCAAAGACACATAGAACAATTTAGAGCAAGTGATTTTCAGCTAAGATTTATTCTTTCAAACAGCACAAGAGTAGGAGAAAACAGAAAGCAACCAAATTTCAGAAAGGCCTTTGGTCTATAATTAATTTGTGGAATACATCACTACAATATCTCATTAAGGTCTGGAGTGTGCCTAGTTAAATGGTTAATAAGCATAGCCAGAAGTTGTGTGCAGTATAAATATATTCTTATAAAGTCATAAATTTCATGTCAGCTGCATCTTTTTTACTTTTTATTGGTTATTGCCAAAGAGTATACAGGTTATTTTGCAAATAGGGAAATAACAATGTACTGTACTTCAGTGAAAATGCCATTTTCTTTCCTTTTATATATTTGGTTTGTTGAGATCTAAATAAAATTATCTTCTGACCTGAAGCAAGACATTTCACATGCTTTTTTCATCTATTTTTAATAAAGCAATGCAATGTAAATGAAAAGAGAGAGCCAGTCACCGTTCCAGTGAAATCTTCGTGTAGAAGAAGAGAAAATTGTGATAGCTGTGGGTTTTGATGAAGAAGTTATTCTAGCGGCCATCTGAGGAGAAAGGAGATGAGAAGGATCCACCAGTTAAACTCCAGATGGTAATTCTGTCTGCCTGCATCCCACAATATACTGCCTTCGTAGTGACGATGTAATTAAGAGGTACCAGTACCTCCTACCTCCTGTAAATTTGGTGGTTTTGAAGCTGTGTGCATCTCTCATATCCAAGACTCAATTAATCTTACTGATACAACCTAATCTCTCCTCATACAGCCAAATGGCAACTTCAGTCCAGGATCATGCTGGGACTAAGAGGGCTAGCACACTCATGAATAATGGGGCAGGCAGAGTTCCCAGTTGACCTTCTTTCCCTGTATTAGGGTCTAGGGCCAATGGTATGTTCTTGGACCCTCAACATAGGATTTCTGAATGGCAAAAGTTGGTAGGAGAAGGTAAACATCCTTACCCAGAAGAAACTGAGAGAAGAAATAAGCCTTCAAGGTTTTACAATTGTTTTTTTAGTGTGAATTTGAGAACCCCAAATATTTGGGGTTTAATTTTTTTATTTCATCCAAAGATGAGACAGGCAGGTCTGTCCAGCTTTGTCTCTCTATTCTGGAAACCTCTGGAGAGACAGCAGACATATCCAGTGTCACCACCTGTCACAGCTAGCAATTGCATAGCTAGCAGAAGGCAATTCATCATCTCCAGCACAGGTCTTTCTCCTCTGTGCCACATGCGCTGGATGCAACAGTTCTGCAGTGGCAAGGAAGAGCTCTCAGTGAGGCTGCCCCAGGAGATTTCAGTCTATGGTGATCTCCTTCCTCCCAGCTGCTAGGCAGTGTTTTGTTTGACCTTCAGATGTCAAGAAAATGTTTGTGCTCGCAGAGCAGATGTAATCCCGGATGGAAGAATAGGGCCCCAATGGGTATACCAATGGGGAAGAGTCCAACACTGCCCAAAATGAAGCCCAGGAGCATGCTGGAGGAGGGAAGTGCCCTTCCTGGGCATCCAGACCCCATGACAAAGTAGGCACTTGAGGTCCAGGTTTCCTTCTCTCAGAACCACAACCAAAGAGGGAGGGAAAGAGAAGGAGCAATTGAGGTCCCTGTGAAACAGCAGTGGGCAGACAGAGACACCTGAAAGCATGTCCCCAAATATACCACTGTGGGAGCAGGCCAGCTGCCAGTGCAGCACTTGCCAAAGACCTGAAATCAAAGGAAAAAGAACCCACACAAACAAACAAGCAGAGGACCTAATTATAGTTTTGTAATATAAAAGCAGCACAAAGGGTCAGGTCACACAGAGGTTGGAGAACCACTACTCTTGTGCTCAATGGGAGGCACCCCTATTTTCCTGTGCCATCTCTATGCCTATTGTTTTAACAGCAGAGGGGAAAGGCAGTGCGAGAAAGTCTGTCTTCTCTCCCTCTCAATCACCTCCATTACTCTCTGTCTGATATAAGGGGAATGGCAAGAGTTAACGAGGTGTGTGTGTGTGTGTGTGTGTGTGTGTGTGTGGACTGTGGGGAGGATGGAATTTAAATGAAATGTGGAAATAGAGGGGCACTGGCATAGCACACAATTCAAAAGCAACTTGTTTCACCAAAGGACTATTTGCAAGGTCCATCCATGCTAACAATAGCCTTTCTTCAAGTTCACCTTTTAGTGGGGAGAAGAGGGGCAACCTGCTGCCTTTAGGGAGGGTGGGTAATGGAGGGGTGGGAGATGATGATAGGGGCTGCGTAAAGAGAGGCAAAGAGGCAGGCAAGGGAATGAGGGAGAAAGGGAGGCAGGCGAGGGAAGGAAGGAGAGCAAAGGGGGAGGAAAAAAAGAGAGTGCAAATCCAAATGTCGATTTGTAGACACAGTGAGGAGAGCCTGCTGGCTGACAGGCTGATTTATTGGATTCTTCCAGTTAATCACTGCCGGCCTGTGGCCAAACGGATCTCCAGCAAAGCTGAAAGGCAGCTGAGGGAAACAGGCTTATAAGCATAAAGCCGCATAATGGTGTTCAATGAAGTGTGAGACTTTTAGTTCAGTCTCAGTGAGCCGGCCGCATTGCCGGAATGTCAAAGAGGGATTGTGGGTGGAAAAATTATGGATTTAAACTGCTAGCTGTAAATGAGGTCAATATGTCTGGTTCATAAACAGTCCGAGGCTATTCCAAGAATGCAGTGAGGGGGAAAATTAGCGTGAAGCCAACACTGTAGACAAACCTCATTGAGATATAATTGCAGCTATAAATACAAGTGAAAAGCTTACTGAGTGCAATAAAATATAGACACGGTTTTTTATCTCGCTCCCCCCCATATTTTCTTCTTTCAATCTATGCATTTGTTAAGTGTTGTGCATCTATAATATTCCCCCCTCCTCCCTCTCCTTTCCCCTCTGACATACAGTGTTGAAATTAATTGAGTGTTCTTGATCTCCCATTCTATTTTATTCAGGCAAGATTGGAAAAAATCAAAAGAGCACATCTAAAGCATTTTCTTCCCTTTTGCTTTTCTATTTGAATCAGGTTGAAATGTGTTAAAAAAAAAAAAAAAAAAGACATTGCGATTTTTTTATATCTTAAAAAAATGCAGTAAAATGTCTTTTTAAACTAATACATCTGTTAGATCATTTGAATCTCAATTTAATGAGGTGACATCAAAGGCAAGTATTGGATCCTATGGAGAGTCTCCTTCACGAGATACCTGGTCTTTGCTCATGAAACATTGACTTTAAATTAATGTGATGTTTCAGATTTTCTTTTTTTTTTTTTTTTTTTTTTTGCCCTGTAGGTCTTTTATTACTCTGTGGTAGGGGGAGGAAGCAGCACCAAAGGACAGGAGGACAGACACTGAGCAATATGCCTTACCCAGTTTAAAACTGATACAGTAATAAATTGAAGGCTAATGGCTATGGTCAGGCTGTTTTTTCCCCTAAGCCAATTGATTTAAATGGCAGTAATTCGGCTAGCAAGGCTGGTCCTGTTTAAATTAAACCCATTAATATAATAGCACCAGTCTTGAATTAAATCCATCTGTAGCAGAGCCTCCACCGGTCAGTGGTTTAATAACTGTCCAGGGATGTCCTGAAAACACCCACATTCATACAAACACGAATAAGAGATTAAAACCAGGATCCAGGAAACCTCCTGTTTCACTAGGATGTGAGAAGCAGACATCTGTTATAGTCAGGGACAGGAAAACCTCAAACCTTTATTCTTCTTCCAGAAACACAATCTGCAACTTCTTTATGCATGTTTCCATGAACTCCTGCCCCTTCCACTCCTTTTCCTCACCTCGACAATTACATTTAAATTTATTTGCCTGATGATCTATACACATGTTGACCAATGTAAAAAGTTACAAAAACACTATGTGGAGCAACAGGCTTAAAAAAGATTGAAATGTATCTGAGGATTAGCATCCAATATAGAAAGCTTATTCTTGACAGAGGTCTTCACAATGTGGTTAGGATTGATCTTTTCACTTCCTCCCCTATTGTTCTTGATTCCCATTGTGGCAGGCTGCTATGTATTACGAGGCAATTTCTTTCCTTACTTGAAGGACTATGCAGGATTTTCCTGGGATGTATTTAATGTCAAGCCTTGCCTGTGGGAACTAAAGGATGCAAGTCTTCCATTTTAAAGAAAGCATCTTTGTGCTTCAGTCTCACCTTTGTGAGATCAATAGTACCTTCAAAGTAGTTCATCTTTTGAAAACCACCTCATAGTTTCCCTCTTTAACAGGCAATCCACTGTATCAGAAGGACTGAGTTTATTCTGTTTTGCTTGGTTATGTCCCACTGACTTACTTATGGCTGTTTTAAGTTATGATTCATCATGTTGGACATCTGTCAGCTTCAAGTGAAGTTGCTTGCTTCACTGGACAAGACATTAGTTTTGAGACTTGCATGTAATAAATATTATATTTTTCTTTGAATTTAAGTTTGCACTTTGCAGTGGGGGGAATGAATGTTGTTTGGGATTAAATAACAACAGATATATTCTGCATCTTCTAGTGTATATAGCTGAAGAATCCAGATCATATAATGCTTGTTGAGTTTTTAATATTTTTCATAATTCCCTGCCTCATCATCTCTGTACATACAGAAAAAAAAAAAAAAAAAGACTGTTTCATAATGGTGCCAAGTGATCCTTCAATAATTTTGCCCCGGAACCACATGCTCCTCTTAACTAAAAAGAATGAACAACACATCCTCAGCTTTTTCCTAGACAGTACTCATAAAGTTGCCTCAATTTGAGGTTGCCTGACATTTTCCATTACAAGTCCCTGCTTTCAGTCACTTCCCACTTAATTTAACTGAACAGAAAATTTCTGTGTGTCTATGGACACTTATGGACAGTAAAAGATGATGAAGTGTAGAAGCTTTGCCTTTCAGACTTTGCTGTATTTTTTTGGAGCATAAAGCCTTTTACTTTGTCCAAGCTACAAAAAGCTGTGGGAATACCATTATTCATATGCTTAGGCCAGACAAGTTTTGCATATGTAAAGTGTTCAAAGATATAACACGTGAATAATATTATGAGCAAGAGGGACAAATTTTTAAGTGTTTAGCAAGTGTTTGGTCTGTCCATGCTCTCCTTGACCATAATAGTGGGAATGCAAAGCTCTGATTATACTTCAGCATTGCAAAAACCCTAGTTTAATATGCACAAATCAGAGGCAGAATTTATTAGCTTGAGTTCAGTCTTGAGCTAACCCATGCATAAATTTTCTAGTCTGTTCAGAGTTTGTGCAAGGCAAACCTGTATTTTTGAGAAACAGAGCATGAGGACACAGCCTTAGACTGTTACCTTAAAGAAGAAAGGACAATTAAATAAATTGAGTGAAACATAATTGCATTTAACATATGATCTTATTCCAGAATCATCACAGAAATAAATGCTTCCACAGAACTTAGTGAGTCATCCATCAGTCTACAATGCAGGACTCCCCATACAGCTCAGAAGACTTTCTATCCCACAGCAAAGTAGTTCTTAAAGAAATCACCTCAGTCAACATCCAGGCATATATTTCCAGACCCATTTCCATTGGAAAGTCAATGTGACTTTTCAGGTCTTAGAAAAAGGAATTGTCTATAAGTGTGGGTTTGGAATCAAGAGCAATCACAACTGACTGTAGCTCATATGCTTTGGCTGATACCTTTTATGCCATCTGCTCTTAAGCTTCAGTAGCTAGATCAAGACTAAGAAACTGAGGGTTTAATAGCCCCTTTGAACACTGTCAACAAGTCATATATATATACACCACAGGTATGTATCCCAGTAATAATTTAGGACAAAAAAAGGCAGATGGCTTTTAGATGGAGCCAGGAAATACATCTGGTCCATACCTATATGTTCTTGCTATTCTCCTCAGTTTTATTTAAGTTAATGTAGAAATGCTGAAAATGATCATATGATGACAATTTGCAGAAATTGGTGATCATTCCATAATCAATCATTACCAAAGACAGATATCAGAATGTACAAAATTCAGGGGAATTTGTGACTTGTTTCAGTTAAGGATACGTGATCTTGCAATATAAAGAAAAATGTGTGATTTTACTATTTACTGAGTCATAATTTGTCTCTTTTTAAAAAACCTTCTGTATGTTAACACTTCCACCAAATAAATAATATTTTCTGTAGGAGATGTGAATTATTTTACAGCAATGTAAGGCAAGACATTTTGTGATAGACCTTTTCTGTAAAATTTGACTTTAGTTTTTGAGTCTGTTTAGGGAGTGGGATGAACTTTAGTGTTGGTAACCCCTTGCATAAAAAGAAAATGAAAATTACATCCAATGCATTCTCTTCTTACAGACATTTAGAAAATTTTCTATTGTTTTCTCAACTTTATATGATTTTTGTTTGAAAGCCTAGCTGTCAACAGAGACCACAGTGGTTTGAGAGCATTGTTATAAGAACACAAAAACATGTAATTCAAAAACATTTCAATCAAACCAATGAAGAGAGGGAAATTATTAAGCAGTACACAGAAACATCCAGGGCAAGAAGACATAAATCGAACTCTTTTTTATTTGAGCCCTTTCCTCTTCTTGACTTTCTGAAATCTGAGAACAAAGAGAGTAATTATATTGCTTAGAGAAATATTTTGTAAACAAAAGTACAGTAATTTTTCTTTGATTGACAAGGTCCTCCTTTGTTTGCCATTTTCCTGAAATCTGAAGTCCCAGTGCCTGCACCTTGTTGTCATTGTAAACAGAGCAGTAAACACAACATTCCCACTTTCCATCCCATTTTACAAGGCATCAACGAATGCTAATCAACATACTGTAGTGAGCCCATTGATGTATCTTTGGGCATACTTACCACCTACATAGCCTATCACAAGCTTCCCAAACACAAGACACCTTTCATGCTCCAGTTTTACACCACTGGTTTAAAATGCCATTAAAGCTGGAATATCTCCCCTTCTTTCAACCATAAGTGGTAAAGAATTTGCTAAGAATATTCACTCCCTCAATTTTTAGTACTGAATCTTCCTTAGCAGATGAATATTTTCATAGTTTACGGTAGCCGATGAAAAAAATTAGAATATAATTTTGACCAAAAAAAACAGGGCTTGATAAAATATACCTATTCAAATATCTGTTATATTCATGTGTCCTAAATGAGTTTAATATTTTATAGAGAAATTAAAACCTAGACTGAGACCCACCTCAAGAACACCATTGCACTTCCCATGGATTCTTCTCTTTAAAGTGAATTTAGTGCACATGAAATGTACTGGACTGACAGGAAACAAGAACAATGAACAGCTTTATTTCTCAGCAATGAGTATGATTTTGGTATTAGACAGTCCCCTGTCACACAGATTTTTAACTCACAAGAAATTACCAAATGAGGAAATGATGAATTCTTTCAAATGCTAGCCAGATTCATATTTACAAAAAAAAGAATTAGAGACAAGGAAAAAAAAAAAGAGAGATTCACGATGCTATTGTCATTTTACTTTCAATTTATCAGTGGTTGTGTCATGAAATGAAGCAATATAAATGATAATAATGTGTTGTTATGACTTGGTATGTCATTTGCATTATGTGACATTCCGAATTTTTCAATTTGAGTGTTTAGAACAGAAATTGTTGCCTTTGTCCCTGTATTGGCAACTACCTGCTGGCTGAGCTCCCTGTAAAAACACATCTTCTGGCCTATCTTCAGTTAAAATTATTAATTCATTTACCGTAAATGGTGACCTCAGGCCTATATAATTATGGGCATATAGCCACACATTAAGACCTATACATGAACATACTATGTAGTCCATATATACCTGAAAGTCCACAGATAAGCTAGTACTATACACATGAATATATTCTGCATTGTATGTGTTCATAAATATGGGGTTTCTGATGGCACGAAGGACAGCATACTTCATTTTCATGAGTTAGGAATGACTGCATAACTCACCGGTGGCAGAGCAAAACAAAGCCACTAATGGATTCCATACAGTCATCCCTACTGGATGAAAATAAAGTTCTATTACACTGTCCACCATTACATATTATATTTATACCATAACAGAGACTTATGTCTATAGAGTAGCTAAACTTTTTGTTACCCTTTGCTGGAGAAATTAATATCATTGAAGAAATATAAAGACATAGTGCTGGCTTTTATTTCCCACTGGCAGCATCTAAATATGTATTTCGTACAAGTAAACACACTCATACACCCCCATTAATAATGTGGTGTTTTTCCTAGTCCATTTCTGAGAGCTACTGCAATGAGTTCGTCTGTCCCTTGGATATGATGGAATTCCTGTTCCTTAGATTTATACATCTGGGGTTTTACATCTTTTCAGTCTCTAAATGTGATTCTGGATTTGTTGTGGTGTAAGAATAACTCCCTAAAAAACAATACATGCCATCAGCTTACAGTGAAACAGAATTAGGCCTTTGTGCCTGATTTACCTGTAGAGGCATGTCTATCACCTTTACTGCTTAAAGGACAGTGATAGGTAACAGCAACAACTAAGCCAAGTCTGAGACACCTACATATCTGGAAATAGATCTGTGTTATTGCTGGATAGAAATTGTCATGAATACAGTAGCAATCAAAGCAAATTAAAAAAAAAACATCTCTACATGATGTTTTTGAACAACAGTATGCTATAAATTTTATATAGGAAAATAGTTGTATATACAAGAAAAAATTAAACATCACTATAAAGCTCTACTCTCAGTGCTTTTCTGGTGTTGTCCTTCCAAATTGACTGTCCTACCACCCATATCAGTGACAAAGCAAAAACAAAACCCCATTTCCATTTCTAAATATATTTCATCTTATTTTGACAACCCAAATTTTCTTCCTATAAAAAAAAAAAGCTTAACTTCCTTTAGACACTAGTAAGCATTCCAAAAGCATCACTAACCTGACTAAATAGATTTTGGAGTATCCAGGTAGTATATCAACCAAGATTTTTTTCAATTTTTACATTTGAAAAGGAACTTCATGATAAATAAACAGGTGGGACAGAAGCTCCAGTCCTGTTCAAAGAAGGCAAACAGCAGCTTTTACCAAGTCATTTTTTCTTTTTTCTTTTTTTGAAACATGAGAAGAAAAGTAAAGAAGCCAGCTCTCTGAAGCATCATTTTCCACACCATCTTCAAAATTTTTTCAAATTAAATGTTTATATTAAATTTAGAGGTTTAAATATTTGTAGCCAAAAAGAGCATACAAATCACAGAACTGGACAGCATAGTATAGTAGGATGCATATCAGGCTTTTAAATTCTTACCAGGAAAGGGTATCTCACAGTAAATAACATGTCATCACTTTCAAATCAGATATTTACTCTGATGAAACAACTATTAAATTGCTGCTTCTTTTTATTGAAAGGATGCTCTCCAGCTCTCTGAAACACTGGCTAGACAGCTCTTTTAGTTAGTCACTTTATTTATCTTCTGCTCATACAATAAGGTGCCCAGAACTATATTAACTTCTATGAGTTGCTTAGTATTAATTTACATCAACATAAAAGAGAACAAAACATTTTTTTCTCTACAAACAATTTTTGGATAATATGGAGAAAATTTTAACTTGCACAAGAGAATAAGATAGAATTTAACCTGGATAATAGTTGGCTCACCAGCATGGGAAGACACAGAAAACTACTGTGTATTTTTCTCTGTTTTTGCATAAATATGTCAATATATGTAAACCCATATCCCCCTCAGGAAAGAATTGTTCTTTGCAATTTGTCATCTCTTATATTCTAAAAAAACCCCAACCAAACAACCAAAAAAGCATGCTGTATAGAAGTGTGTATGAAATATTCTGCTGAACAATACTCTAAGATCTGATGCTGCACTTTATGGCAAGATTTTTGGAGGCAATACTGATATAATGTTGCAACTACAGAGGTTTCAGTGGCAGCATTCGCCTCAATTCTACAGAGGTTCAGTGGCATAGAAAGGTTGATTCTCCGGCTTCTTGTCTAACAGAGACAAAAAGTGACTTTCAGCATTCCAGACTATTCATGTAAAGTTTGGCATAAAAAATTTATCCTTAATCTTTCATCTTCTTGACCATACTTCTTTCTTCTCTTTTCTTCTTTTGTTTCAAGAAGTGATTTGGTTTGTAGAAATAGACTGGTTTAATAAAACTGGTCTTCTTCCGTCTACTAAAAGTTTACCTGCGAGAGCCCCGAACATAATAAAATCAGATTATGAAGGCAATCATATTTACTTGTAATAAATCAAATCTTGCAGACATCAGTTAAGTCTCCCTTACTGCACTGGGACAATATCGTGCATGCATACATCAATACCTGAGGTGTCAGAAATATATTTCATAAGTTCAGAAAAATTGCATATGCACTTGCAGCACCATTATAAGCAGTGAATTTGTAATGTGAACATTATGATGTATAAAGTGGCTTTGTTCCTACATTTTATAAGCACCACATGTCAAGCCCACAAACATAATGGAATTTGCTGGTGATTTACCATTAGACGTAGCATATTGTTTTCAGGAAGAGAAGTTTTCCACACTTTATCAACAGTATCCAATTTTAAGAAGTCATCTTCTTTCTCTTCTCTGAAAACAGAAGATTGTTTAGATTAGTGAAATAAAATAAAATCCCATCCAGTGGTATACTCTATTAGGCTGAATGAAGTCAGTGCAAGACATTTCCAGTTGCAGACAAAATGTTTCCTTCAGACTATCCCTGCAGAATATATATCTTTATTATTCCAATTTTGGTATTGGTTAGGATGCTGGAGGTCTTATCTAAGTAATGGTCTGCCAGCCTAGCATAAGATCTGTGCTATAACACTCATGCTGAGGTATTTTCAGGTGTTTTCTGATCTCGCAAAATTCATTGACACACCACAGATATTTTCAATCTAAATAATAGAGCAGCAGAGCTCTCTTTTTCACCTTTTTTTTTTCTTTCAGAAATTGATAAAATGAGAAAACTTGTAGCCTAAGCCTCTGTTGTACATTTAGAGAAAGAGTACCTTTTTGCTCTTCATTTCAGTACTGCCTATTACAAATATTTTATTAGGTGTCCTGGTTATGGCCAGGACAGGGACAGGGACAGGGACAGGGACAGGGACAGGGACAGGGACAGGGACAGGGACAGGGTTAATTTTTGCAGTAGCCAGGAGCAGGAATGGCTGGGACCTGGAGGTTAATCTATACCATCTCATGTAATTTTCCATGAATGTGACAAAAGGTCCCTTCCAGCCCTGTAAGTATGGCAGAGGGAGCAGCCAGACAGCACCGATTCCCTCCATTACTGATATTGTAATTATTACTGTTCATTTTCTTATTTCTTTGCTGTTTTCCAGTAATTTGTTCTTATCTTAGTCTGTGATCCTTACAATTTTTGCTGCAGGGGAATGTAGATGGGGAATGAGTGAGCAGATAATGATTTGGACTGTTTCATTGGGAATACTAACTTGGGTCATATCATTCCTAAAATATGACAGAAGGCAAATCTCAGTATCTGAATATCAACCTGACAAACATCTTGAATATTGAACCACGAAAACAACTTTTCTTGAACTGAGTTAAAATGTCTTTAACATGTACACATAAAACAAAATCTCTGTTGATCTTAATTCTACCAGATTACCTGAGTCCTAATGTTTACTAAGATAAAAGGAGACTGTCGACTGTTGAAACCTAAAGTTTTGCTGAATTTATAATGGAAATAAAGACGTAGTGTGCTATTTTCCTCCTTGGAAGTGCTGTTTTGCCTTTTCTTAAGAAGACTATTCATAGTTTTGTAAAGTTTATTCAGTGTTGTGTCTTAAACAAGTTTACTCTGTAGTGTATATGTGTTTCCCAACAGAACACATGAGATCAAATTTAATCAGTACAGGTTCATATTGGCCACAACTTTTTGTTTCCATTCTCCATTTTAAACTGCCTGAGGGTATGTACAGCTCTGTTCTCTAACTATGTATATATGTATATGCATATATATGTACAGGGTTATTTTCGCTGAGCAACATTATAGCAAACCATTATTTAAAAGAATTGGTAAAGTTTATTCCTAGAAAGACACTATCTCTGAACCCCATTTGCTCTAGTTTAAGCCAGGCCTAGATTTCACAGGTATTTGTTTTAACGTAACTTTCCTTATCCACTGCTCAGCTGCCTTTTGAAGCCACCATTCCTTCCCCGGTACCCCCTCAGTTTCCCTTCTCCAGTACTCCCTTAGCTACCTCAACACAATATTTGCACAGTCTGGTATAAGGGAAGAAAACAGGATTTCAGATGACCTTGAGAAATTTCTGGTATTTGGCTGATCATTTTCTCAGCTAGATACACTATTCTGACATAAATGAGACAGGGAGGGGAAGGGGAGCTGCCGAAATTGTACTTGTCACTGACAGGAGTGCCCAGGAAAGTTCTCACCACATATAAACGTCACTGTCTGAAACAGGCAAACATGAAAGAACATGCCATTGTGGTACCTGCGGTTCTCATTCATGTGATGAGTTCAGGTACAATGGAAGAAGAGATAAAACACATGAAAATATCACAGCTTCTGTTTTGAGGCACACAGCAGATCACATCTTTAGCACTTTAAAAAGGGAAAAAAATGTATATAGGCATGCTGGACATGAAGAAAATGAACTGACAATAAAGATGAACTTAGTAATTTCATTTTGGTAATCCAACAGGTGTCCAGAGAAAAGGACTATTCAAGAACAGTTAAGGCATGAAAAATGTTTGCATGAAAGTCCTCTGAATATTAAGACATTTAGTCTTGCAGTAAAATGGGTGCACCATGTTGTTTGGTTTTTTTCATTACAAAGAATTCCCTGTTTGCAGCACTCGCCTGGAAAAAGTTTTTTGTCATCTTATGAGATGCAAAGATTCCAAAGATGATATTACTCTCTAGACTGGCTGACTTTAGTAAAGAAGCTAGACGAATACTCAAATTAAATGTTGTGAGACAGCTAATATGAGAGTTGCTTGTCTACCTCCCTCTCCTTGAAGCTGCATTTCTACTTGAACTAGTTTTTGAAGCTTGATTGTAGATGCTGGTAGAATGGTGTTTCTAGCCTACTTCTGTGACTCAAGTAGTTTGTGCAGTCACGTCACATTCAAGTCATATATGAAATTCTGTTCTCAAAGCCCCTGTACGGAAAGGTGCTAATTTATCCAATCTCACATATATACAATATTCATATTTTAAAGTCATCAAAGGTACTTCAAAAATTTTCAAAAGAGGTCTACCAATTTTTCTGGTAGGCTGATGATTCAAAGGGGATGCCAAAATAATAATTTTATATGTTTACAAAGTCTTGTCTCCATGGGCAGATAGTTTATAATTTTTAGCAGCAGTTCATCATTCATTCTTATTGAATTTCGTGTATACCTAACCAGAAAAAGGCAAAAACATTGTCCAAAAGTTCCCACTGTTCTTTCTGGAAGCAAAGACCCTTTTCAAAATCACATTCCTCATGATCTCCAAGAATGCAAATACTTGCCACCTAGCCAAAATCAATTCAAACAAGCAAAAAGAAAATTTGTCATATTGTAAAATGAAAAGAAAGGCCTGGAGGCATTTCCCATCAGCATGGTTGTGGTTTAATCCCAGCCAGCAGCCAAACTCCAGGCAGCTGCTCATTCACTCCTTCAGTATAGGGTGGGGGAGAGAATTGGAAGGGTAAAACTTGAAAACTCATGGGTTTGGATAAAGACAGTTTATTGGGGAAAGCAAAAGCCCCACATACAAGCAAAATAAAACAAGGAATTCATTCACTGCTTCCCAGGGCCAGGCAGGTGTTCAGCCTTCCCCAAGAGTGCAGGGCCCCATCTCAGGTGACAGTGACTTGGGAAGACAAACTCCATCACTCCAAAAGTCTACCTCTTCCTCATTCATTCCCCAGCTTTCTCTACTGAGTATGATGACTTATGATATGGAATACCCCTTTGGTCTCTTGGGGTGACCCATCTCAGCTGTGTTTCCTCCCACACACCCCCAACTTCCTCATCAGCATGGAGTACAAAAAGCAGAAAAGGCCTTTTCTCTGTGCAAGGCCTGTTCAGCAATAACAGACATCTCTATGTTATCAACCTTGTGTATAGCACAAATCCAAATCACAGCCCCATACCAGCCCCTGTGAAGAAAATTAGCTCTACCTCAGCACACAGAGTCTAAAAAGTTTTCAGAATTAATTGCTTAAAAAGTTAGAAAAGGTGACTGAGCAGAAGATTTCCTAGGCACGGCAAAATGCTGGTAGCCACTGAAAAATGGACTGATGTGCGTGATCTGAGGTTGCAAAATATCACCTAATGGGTACAAAGAACCCCTGCTTGAAAACTGTAAAAGTGTTTAGTATGTCTACATAGAGATAGTATCTGTAATCAGCAGATAGATAGAAAGGTATTTTTTGCAAGATTGTTTTACACTAAGAGGTCTTACACTCAGGTTAGACATATCAGTAGCTTGACTAACTTTGAGATTATTTTGTCTAAGACACAGTCTAGCATATCTACCTCTGCTCCTATCTCACAAAGCAACCTGAATATTCTCATGACCTAAGTAGCTCCAGCTCTTTACCTTCATAATAGCAAAATCAATCCAATTTAGCTGAACAATTTAAGAACATATTTTGTACATTGGTCTCAACAGTGTGCTAATATTTAGCCAAGCCATTGCCACAGATTACTTCTTCAGATCAGATAAATAATTAATTGAGTATAATAAGTACTCCTGTCAACATAAGAACATCTTTTCTTGCTTGACATCCAGAACATTTCTTAGTTAGGTCTGTAGTGTTGTCTGAAGGAGACAGCAAACTCTCTGCCATAATGCCTTCACAATTCTTGGCATTCTTCTGATTCATGGTGTACTAATGAGCCACACAGGTGCTTTTTCTCCTCCGCACCCTTTTTTCCCAAAGAATGGGTTTATCAGTGCAAAATCTTCTGTTCACCACAGCACATTAGCTTCCTTGTTCCTCTGAAAGCAGAAAGCAGATAGTTGCACTGGAAAGTAGACATTACCATCTAACTTCAAACACCTCCAAAATCCCCGCCAGTCAAAATTTTTGATATTTTCTTTAAATGGTAAGGCATTTTGTCCTGTTTTCAGTAAAGTGACATGCAGAGAGAATAAAAAAAAAGAAAGCCAGGCAGCAAGGCAGAAAACAAAAGTAGAAAAAAATCTTGTTGGGGCATTATACTACACAAGTGAAAAGCTGTGGATTTTTTTTCTGAAAAAAAGCCTAGTGCTCAACCAAATGTCATTTCTAGATATTTGATTGCTCTAAAAATTAGGGACCAACTAAATTCAGGGAGAAACTTCCATGCCGAATGAACAGTGTTGTTTGTCGAAAGCACTTGATCCTACTCTAACCACAGCCAAAGGGATTCAGTATGATTGTGTGGATCAAGTATATGACTAGGCTATTTTCAGTGATTCCAGCACTAGCAGATTAGAAAATACTTGATGAGGAGCAGGAGAAGCTTTAGGAATTCGCCAACACACTTCTCTGGAGAAAAATGACATGTGACCCTAGTTGGATGTGCTACTGAATCTAGTAATCACTAATGTAAGTGAGCCTGTCTGAAATGTCAAGATTGGAAGCAACCCGGGCTGCAGTGACCATGCACTGGGAGAGTTTGCAGTCCTGAGGAATATGGGTCAGGAGAAGAGTAAAATCTGGACCCTAAACTTCAAGAAACCACACTTCCAGCTTTTCAAGGAGTTAATCAGTAGGACTCCCTGGTGTCAGAGACTGAAAAAGTTCATATCTCAAACATTGATATAAAGTTGTACTCATTATAAAGAAGCCTCCCTGGAGGTGCCTGACTGGAACTTTGGACTGTAAGTCAAACGACTGAGATTAGATAAAGGGAAAACCCTTTGCTCAATCACCTGAAACAAACAAGGCTGGAGGAAAGGAAAGCACCCAGAAGGGAATCAATCCTAGTATCTGTGCTGAGAGTCACCTCTGCCACAGAAGAGAGAGTCACAGCTCACAGAAGCCAGGTTTACACAAACTCCCCCTCAACCGAATTGGGAGGTGGGGGGAGGAGGAGGTATTGGGTGTGTGGTGCAACCTCTGGTCAGAGGCACTGAACACCCATCCTTCCATACACAAACTGGCCCAGCTGTGGAACCCTCAACCCCACAGGCCACAACCACAGGACTTTCACATGACAGGCAGCTGAGGGGGAGTCGTAATCCATCAAAGACCCTCCCAAAGCGCTCCCCAGAAGTCTTGCACCACAGGACTGCATGTGATGTAACATGTCCAAAGTCTGTTTCAAGAGACAATGGCAAACTCCTCCTCCCTCCTCCCCGGGGACATGCCTGGACATCACCACCTGGCTTGAAGGTATATTAACCCACGGGATTTTATGCTATTCGGGGGGACCTTCACCTTCAAGAAGACCAACTGGAGAGGATCAACGGAGCATTGGGACCCACGGAGTGCTAATATTTTCTTTATCCTCCCTCTGCCACCCTCTTTCTGTCCCCCCCACTTATTTCCTACCCTTTTCTCTTCTTTGTCTCTCTCTCTCTCTCTCATATTTACTATCAAATAAAACCCATACTATTGACTGGCATATGGTCTCAATTGCACCTTAATTTGGGCAGAGGTATTTCTAAGAACCTTAATAATCAGATCATGACACCTGGGAAACAGCCCTCAGGGACAAGAGAGTGGAAAAGATCCTTGATGATGCCTTCCATAGAGTGTAAGAGATTCTGATCCCCAGGTGTCAGGAATCAGGCAAGGAAGACAAGAGACAGCATGGCTAAGTAGGGAACTGCTGGTCAAACTAAATGGCAAGAAGCAAATGTACAGGCAGTGCAAGACTGGCAGATAATCTGGGAAGAGTGTAGGGACACAATCCACTTGTGTGGGGATGTGTTGAGGATGGCCAAAACATGGAGATGAACTTGTCAAGAGGAACAAAGAATAATAAGAAAGGCTTCTGAAGGTTTAACAGCTGTTTAACAAGAAGGTCAATAAAGTCATAACCACATTGATGAACATGAGTGAAAAACTCATAGCTATAGACTAGGAACAGGCTGAAATACTCAACAACGTTTTTGCATCAGTTTGCACTGGAAATCTCTCTTCCCACACATCTCAGGTGGATGGTTAGCAGGATGGGGACAGGGAGAGCAAAGCCCCTCCCAACTGTAAGTAAAGATGAGGTTCATGACCATCTGAGGAACCTGAACATACATAAGTGTAAGTGATCCAATGAGATGCATCCCAAAGTCCTGAGGGAATTGGCTGAGGCAGCTGCCAAGCCATTCTCCATGACATTTGAAAAGTCATGGCAGTCAAGTGAAGTTCCAAGGGACTAGGAAAAGGGAAATACTCTATCCAATTCAAAAAGTGTAGAAAGGAGGGCCATGGGAACTACTGACTTGTCAGCCTTCTTTTTGTGCCTGGGAAGATCCTGGAACAGATCCTCCTAGAAGCTGTGCTAAGGTACAAAGAGGACAGGGAGGTGATTCAGGACACCCATGACTTCACTGGGCAAGTCCCACCGGAACAACCCAGTGGCCTTCTATGATAGTGACTCTATCAGTGGAAAAGGGAAGGGCTACAGATGTCATTTATCTGAATTTCTTGTAAGGAGTTTAACATGGTCTCCCACATCATCCTTCTCTCTAAACTGGAAAGAGATGGATTTGGTGGGTGGACTCTTCAGTAAATAAGGAATGGTCATGTCCTGAAGGTAATGGTCAAAAGCTCAGCATCTGGATGGAAATCAGTGACAATTGGGGTGCCTGAGCAGTCCTTATTCAAACCACTCTTATTCCATGTCTTCATCAATGACATAGGCAGAGGGATTTCATGCACCCTGAGCAAGTTTGCAGGTGACACCGAGCTGAGTGGTACAGTTGACCCTCCTGAATGTCATGAAGTTCAACAACTCAAAATGCCAGGTGATGTGCTTGTGACAAGGCAATCTCACACACAAATACAGTCTGGGCAGAGAATGGATCGAGAGCAGCCCAGCCAAGAAGTTCTTGGGGATACTAGTGAGTGAGAGGCTGGATACAACCCAGCAGTGAGCACTGGTGACCCAGAAAGCCAAACTGTCCTGGGCTGCATCCAAAGCAGTGTGGGCAGCAGGACAAGGGAGGGGATTCTGCCCCTCTGCTCTGCTCTGGTGAGACCCCACCTGCAGTGCTGCATCCAGCTCTGGATCCCCCAGTACAGGAAGGACATGGAGAGATTCAGAGGAGGTCCATCAAGTTAATTAGAAGAGTGAAGCACCTCTTCTGTGAGGAAACACTGAGAGAAATGGGACTGTTCAGCCTGGAGAAGAGAAGGCTTGGGGTGACCTAGTTGTGGCCTTTTAGTACCTGAAGGGAACCTAAAGAAAGATAGAGAGAGACTGTTTACAGCATGGAATGACAGGACAAGAGGAAATGGCTCCAGACTGAAAGAGAGCAGGTTTAGATTTGATATTCAGAAGAAATATTTCGTGTGATGGTGAGGAGGTACTGGAACATCTGTGAATGTCCCATCCCTGGTTCAAGGCTAGGCTGGATGGGGCTCTAAGCGATCTGGTTTAGTGGAAGGTGTCCCTGGCCATGGCAGGGAGGTTGGAAA
This sequence comes from Orthonyx spaldingii, assembly GCA_013397795.1. Taxonomy (NCBI): domain Eukaryota; kingdom Metazoa; phylum Chordata; class Aves; order Passeriformes; family Orthonychidae; genus Orthonyx; species Orthonyx spaldingii. Next base: position 160,078 of record VZTJ01006359.1, on the reverse strand, counting down.
TAGAGGATCTTTAAGTTCCCTTACAACCCAAATCATTCTGTGATTGTATGGTTCTATGATACCACCTCATGCCAGAGAAATGTGGAGTGTGTTTCTCTTTCTACCCTGAACTTTTGATACCCAGGATAATCCAACGACCTTGTAATTGCTCCAGCGGGAACAAGCAAGGCTTTAACTATACTCTGGGCCATAATCAAAAGGGGTGAAGTGTCATATGGGCAGACAAAAAGGGAAGAAGAGATTTCATTTCCCATTTAGTCCATAGATATTAGGTACATCGCAAATCAGCGTAACTTCCTTTCAGCATTGAAAGAAACTTGATGTGAAAGGGGGTGCTTGTGTAGCATAACATACTGGAAAAGACAGCTGGCCAACACTGTGACAAGAACAGTAAAAAATAACAAAAACTGCATAGAGATTGAGTTACTTAGAATTTCTCATAGTCTGACATACCTCGCCTCTTTTTTTTCTCTCAAAAAATACAAAGGCAAACCTAGCAAATTCTGAATAATTTTGATTCATCTTGCATTAATAAAGAAATTGATTCATTAGTTTCCTTTATGTGTCATCTGATAATGATTGGAATCAACAGCATGAGAGTTGTCTATTCAAGAATTTTTCAATTGTTTCTCTTTGGTTTATGTTCTTATCAATGGAAAATAATATCTAAGTCCTAGCTGAAACCAGTCCCTCATATTTTCACTGTAGAAATACCACGGAGACATTACAGACTCAGCACTTTAAAATTCTTCCTGTCTTGCAGGATAAATTCTTTTGCTTAATGTCATTTTCCTATAAAATAAATGAAACATTTCCTTCCTTTAGGCCTAGCTGAATGTTAGAGTGCAAAGTGTAAGCTTACAGAACAAAGTTTTTACTTAACAGAATTCATGCCTTCTTTCTATGAAAATAAATTAACATGATACAGAGTTGAAATACATAAAGCTGTATGAACCAGTAGTCTGTGTCATTAAGACAATAAAGATAAAAATATTGCAAGGAAAGAGATCTGCTGTTTGGACTTATAGGTTAGGTATGTGAAAGTGACTTTGTCTCTGAAGTGCAGTTGGGAAGGGCTGTTGTATGTGTTGAATTAAAATGCTGAAACTAAATGGCATTATTGGTCTGAGCAGGGGGAATTTCAGGACAAATGCATGGGCATTTTTGTGTGGTGACAATATATCAATGAGCTGAAATTTAAGGCTTACTACTATAAGCATCCATACAGCAAATGCTCTTGAAACAAAAATGATAACTGGTAACTTGAGCACAGGGTAATTACAGTCACCAATGAAGTAAATCAGCACAGCACTCAGACCTAAGACTTAAATCAGCTTTCTTGGGAACGGCCCAAACCATTTACCCAGCAGACTTGCATATGAAAACAATTTGGGAAGCTGATCCTTGCATCCTCACAGCTGTTACCTAGTAACTAACTGCATGAGTGCTTCCAGTCCATTTTACAGCAGAGCAGCACAGGTTAGCTTAAGTGGCTCTGCCAGACAGACAGAAAGCTCGGGCAAGTCAATGGCATCAGCATGTTACCAAGGCATCTGGTGGGTGCTCAGGAAGGAGCATGTATGCAGAAAATATTGAATTACAGGAAATTCCAGGGAGAAGTATTTGATTCTTAGGAGCAAATTTCTGTTGGTGGAATCCGTGTTGTCTAGCTGAAGGCAGTGACTAATTACTACCTGGAGCAAGCTGTCACTATCCATCAGCTATGGGGATGTAGGAGCTCTTCCCACCTTCTGACCAGTGGTCATCTTCACCAGGAGTAATTGCTTGTTTTTGGAGATAAGCTGCCATTGCTGACCAGCTGCTTCATGCTGTGGCTGCTCCTGAGAATAAGCAATCACCATGGAGCAATGTATTATTACTGAAACTGCAAATGCACAAGTATTTACAGCAATGAATTTACCAGATAGCAGTACATACTTATGATGAGATGGTATACCTGCCACATCCATATTCCTCTATGAGTTTTGTCCTAACATCTATCCCCCTCCCTACCTCTTATTCCAGCATCCTCTACCTGTCTTACCCATGCTTTCCAGATACATTCCTGCCTATATTTGTGCTGACATCTCCCTAAACTGTGCCCAGCATGCAGAGAGGCAGGACCCTAGGCAAGCTGCTGTCAACACCTAGTGCAGGACATTCAGCTGGATGGCTGAGGGCCGCCAGGCCTTGCTGAGGGCCCGTGCAGGCTGCTGCCTACTGGGGGAGGTGACAGTGCCAAAGACCCTGCTTGGGTGGGGAACTCTGACCAGGCCCCAAGTGTCACAGAATATACTGAACAGGTGTTGAAACAACAATCTGGAAAAATGGTATAGTTACAGCTGCCAAACTTGTGGTGGCGATTGCCTAACTGGCTGGCCACAAGGAGTTCGGAAGCCCAGAAATGTCAACCAGCTTGAAAGTGTTTGCCTATGATGGTGCACTTCTTTCTTTTGTTGTACTTCTAGAAAATATCTGCTACTTGATCCTAACCTTCAATTCATTCACAACCTGAACAGAACACTTCTTGAATGAGTTATGTTTTATAATTAAAACTCTCCTGTATATAGACCTGACACTTCTAGAAAATGAACAGAAGAGTTAAAAGTTTATTCTCCAAACTAGTAAACAATTTAGAGTTACAGTAATAATATACACAAAATCCTATTAAAACATTACTGGTGTGCTCATGACCATTGTTTTCTCAATTTGTTATTGCTGTATCATCATTCTCAGGAGCCCGTACTTCAAAGAAAGCAATAAGTTTTGTCTCCCAAAACCTTAAATATAATTGTCTTGGTCATGTTTATGAATTCTGCATATGCAGTCCTCACATGTGTCTCAGCTCTTTCGGTGGACTTGAGCACTCCAAAACTGAACAGGAAAATGGGCTTTTGACACTGTTGCAACATGGTGAACATCCTTGGGATAGACACAAAGACAGGACTACTGTTTCCTTCAAGGCTGTTTGATGCTTTGCCATTGATTTAATTCTGTGTGGAACAACCATGTTATCTTCTATTTGTCTGAGAGTTGTCATGAACAATTATTATATTTAATAGATAATTGCTTAGTGTTGCATATATAATGTAACCCAGCTCATTTTCTGCAAGTTGCCCTTTAGCCTTTTGAAGCTTTTTATTATGGCACTTTCTGTCTTTACGCCTTACTTTTAACTCAAGAATTCAAAGGTCTCTATGGGTTTATTACAGATTTTGTTTCTTTATTGCCTATATTTTGAATTAACTTTCTTATTCATTACAGTTCTGGCAATAAGCAGTGTTTCCATGTTTCTCTTTTATCTTCCCTTTCTGAACTTTGTTACAATGATTCAAAGTGAGATGGTGTTTGATGTGTTTCTGACACAGTTTTGTTAGTCAGGAGGTAACAAATACCAGGTTTCTGTATTTGATTTTGACCCTCCACATATATAGAATACAACATCTACATAACAGTTTCAAACAGGATCATTAAAAGAACGAGTCCTTATAGTCATATTGCTTTCTAAATACTCATACTGAATTAATAAAATAGAAAGTATGGGCCAACTGTGGCTCAAGATGTAGTGAAAAAGAAAATAAATGACTGAGCACAGGTTACGTATTGGATTTCACACACTCTGTAATGAGAGAGGGTCAAACACATGTCACAGAGAAGAAAGATCACTGACATATTCTAAACTGCTGAGTGGAGAGGTGTCAAACATTTTGTTGCTCATTAGTTAATGAAACCCATACTCTTCAGGGTGTGAAAGTGATCCCACCTATCAACAGATAGCTCACTGCTGAGACTTGGATCCCAGGCTTTGCTACTGACCATTGAAGGTCTTCAGCATCAGCTACCCAAATGAAGCTGCATGATCTGGACATGAATATCTTGATGCTTTGGATAAGGCATGAAAGGGAAAAAAAGAGTCCTCAGTCTTCTCTATTAAAACCGTTTTGATTTGTGCAAATTAACGACCACAAAATCAAAACCAGCATGGACAGGAAGAGCCATGGTAGGATGGGACATGACAACAACGTGATTGAATGTAAAACGTGCTAGTGAACTAGTGGCAGAAGGAACAAGTGCCTTCTTCTTTCAATCTTTAGTTTGTTAGGCAAAAAGCACAATTCCATTATATGAAACTGAGAGAAACATGCCTCAGAAGAAATGTCCTGAAGTACCAGTCTAGGATATGGAGACTGGTACCAGAATTTTTCATGTTTTAGATAATGCCATTACTAGACATGCTGTGATACGCTTTGAAGTATTATCCTGCCAAAGTCTATTTTTTATGTTTCAGACAGAGTTTGGTTAAAAATGCATAAAAAACGATGAATCTTTTGTCTGATAATTTTTTTCAATTAAAAAAATATTTCATCGCTGAGCAGCTTTATTTGCTATGAACAGATCAGACTAGACAGTGTCACTGCCAATCTCCTCGGTGCTCTGTCTTGTGTTCAAATTATTCTAAAAGGGATATATGCCCTTGTATTCTGTGAAATGTCTGAAATGCATCTAGTATCTCTATCCAAAGAATATGAGTTTTTGGCAGACCATGAATACTTTTTGTTTCTATGAGATTTTTAGCCAACTAAAAGAGTAAAAAAAATTCCAACTGGAACTGGACTCTGGGATATTTTTCTAAATGATAATATTATCAAGCCACTTTACTTTCAAATATATCTCCAAAAGAAATCATGACTCTTCTAAAATTTTTGGTTGCCATCCCTTTCTTTTTTGCATATGGTCATCCACTGCTTTCAAAAACTGTGAACACCGAATCACTTAGGTTTTTTAAATATGAAAATGTTTAGAAGACAAGATACCTTGTAGAATGCAAAATTTCATGGTGAGAATAAAATTATTGTTAAAAAATTAAAGAGGAAAAAATGCATTGCTGTGATTTTGTCTCGTTAAAGTAGAAATTTCTGATCATTAAATCCCATTTTCATAATTTTTGCAATAATGTCTAGCAGTACAGATATACTTGTATTGTTTCAGTTGCTTATATTGTGAGAGCTTGTCCACTTCTTTCTATACACATTGAAAATTCATACAAATCAGCTTATACTAAATCCTGATGACACTGTTTTAATCAAATATAGAGACACTGAAAATTATTCAGATGCATAGATTTTGGGGGAAGATGGATCCCTTGAATGAAAGTAATTCCAGTTGCAAAGAAAACAGTAGCCTTGATTAATAAGACTTTTAAATGAAATATTAAAATTTTTTAAAGTTACTTCCTTATGAATCAGTGTCTTTAGAGAATCTTCTTTAAAATTCATTTTGTAGTGTTGTTTTTAAAGTTTCTACACTTAAGATTTTGCAAAGATTAAAAAAGTGTGGCTTTGTACTGTTCCTCATAAAACTGGCAGAGGACAATCTTGTTCTCATTAGAGACAACAGGGAGATAATGATCTTTGAGGATGCATCTATTGTTTTGCCTTTTCTTTTTCTTTTCCCTTTTCCTTTCCCATTTTCATTCCCATTTCCTCTTTCTCCTTCTTCCTGCTTTCTCTCCTGCTTTCTCCTGCCCCCCTTCCTCCTCTTCGCTTTCCCTCTCCCCTTTCCTTTTAATTCTCCTTTTATCCCTTTCCTCTAACCTTCTTTTCATCCTCCCATTCCCCCTGCCTCAAGCTCCAGAAAAGTTTTGACCAAGTCTGGACACCACTGTGATCATCTAAGCAGAACTGAAAACATTTGCTAATCCCTTTACCCCTCATATTTAGAAGGTCTTGGAATTGGATTCAAAACTGTAGATGTACAGTCCTATACACCATTATAGGCACTTTGACTTGGCATTGGCTCAAGGTGTGCCTTCCTCCCATAGGACATGGCCAATTCATTTCCAGCAGTTACAATGCAGCATACATGTAACTCCCAACCTTTTAGCAAGCGAGCGATTTCTGAATGTGTGTTTGCTGTGTAGTCTGAACAAACAGAACTGCAACTATGGGGTGCTTGCATGCTGTTTAGTATGTGCATTAGTGCCACTGCATATATCTGAAAAGTTAAAAGTATTTTTCTCTTCCATGGCCAAGTGATGTACTTTTTATATATAATAAATAGCAAATTGCAGACGCTGTGCACGTGTGAATGGATGAATAGTTATAGACAGCTGCCATTCTCCAAATATCTGTGAGAATAAAGCATTCATTCACCTGGCAAGCAACGATAATAATGATCTTTTGATGCTCTCTGAGTTCAACCTGAGAAGGCAAAGTGAATTCATATAGTGAGTAAAACAGGTCCATGGAGACCATCTTGTCAGTCTTGTCAAATACCAAGTTGATGCTTGTTCAGCTGCCTGTAAGATTTTTCTGCTCATCACAGTCAAGGTTAATAGAAAAAAAAAGGTAACTTGAACAGTTTCTGCAGTATCCTTCTGACCCCTGTACTGAAATCATAAAGTGTCTCTTTGGAAGTCACTGGACTGATTTTTTGTATACAGAGATTTTTCCAGAAATTGTTTTTTTGTGATACCTGTGTGGGGTGAAGTGGTATAAAGAGACTGGGAGGGTGGAATTTTTATATTTTAACTTATTAATTTTGCAAAGTGCCTTCAGATTTCTGCAGCTTGAAGATATCCTTAAGCAGTAGTAATTTGTAGGCTCTTATCGTTATTTTAGATGAATCTCCTTTCACAACTATTCACATAATTCTGCTTAGAGTAATGAATTAAAAAGGAAGAAAGTATTAGCAATTAAAATAATGTGCACCATCAGGTTTCTAGTAAAGCAACTAGGAGAAGTAAATTAGACAACTTCTACCTTAATTTGATAATAGGTACGTGAGGCATGGGGGCTTTTTTCTGCCTAAAATTCAAAATCAGAATGATGAAAAGAGGAAGCATAGACATTATGTGTTATGTTTTTCAAAAGTTTCATAAATGAGTGATTTTTTTTCAAAATTTAATGATGCTCCAACTCCTATATTGACATTTTCAAAATGGCACATTATTGAATGTGTTTGGAAACATGGCAACTTACCTCAATGCATAAATGCATAAAAGCAGGCAAGAAGATCCTTGTTTTCCCAGCTGCCTGAGAATCCCACTCATTAGACTACCTCCCCTGACTTCAAATGACTATAGCTAGCAAGTACAGGCAATTCTAAATTAATTTTTCTTACCTTCCATGCTCTCTGATTTTGCAGTCTCCCTTTGGCAACAACCAGAGGTGCATGACGTTTAGTCTTCCAAGCCACATCTCCTTCAAGCAGTGAGTCTCATCACCGTTATTCCTCCCAAACTCTGAAACCGAATTACCTTCTCAGCACTGGATAGGACAGAGCCAGGCTCTCCAAATGACTCCCTGATCCATCAGTTTTACTGTCACATCTGCTTCTCTATATGTCCCTTCACCCTTTCCTTCACAGTTTCCCAGCTACTAAGTTGAAAGGCAATATTTCCTGTTCCTCTCTCTCAGCTCAGCTCCAATTGCAGGGCCAATTACCTCTGCACAATTGTTATTTCAGCTTTCCGCCAGTTACCCGGTCCAGCAATTTCTTGAGCCACATTAGTGATTCCTTTCGAGTTCAGGCTGCACTCTGTATATTGTGTTTTCTCACACTGAACTCAGTTGTTCTGTGTAAGTCTGAGATTCTCAAAAATACAGCAAGTGCCTAAGCAGTTGTCCCCTGCTCTGTGCAAGGACCCCAAGCACACTCTTACAGTAATAAGAAACCCTGTCAGCCCAATTAGGAAGTCTGATTTTGAATGCTGTCTACAGATTACTTAGTGCCTACTTAAACACTGATGCAATAAAACCCAGTCTCTTTAGAGAGACAAAGCCCTGTGTATTGAAATAACAATATATGTGTGTTGTTTCAGAGCTGGAAGTGTGTGTCTTTCCAAAAACTGGACAAAGACCCAGCATGAAAATACATGAGTAGAGTTTCTACTGGGAAAAGATATGGTTAAGACAACTCCACAGAACTTACTTGCTCTCCTCTCCGCCAAAGCAATCTTTTCTCTTACTCTTTGGCCAAATTTTCACAAAATGCTGAGTCCCCTCTTTGTAGGACCCATCTTTGCAGGACTCTTGTCAGCAGATTTTTTTAACAATTAACACCCTATTAAATACAGACCATTAGCTCTTCACTCCATGTACACCTACCTGCTTTCTGTTATTTGAGTGTCATTTCAGAAAAGACTTGTATGACAAGTGGGTAAAAATCCTGCCCTCTGCTCTCAACTTTCCTGGGTCGAGTTGTGTGGGGACTACATGCTTTCCCATTTTATACAGCTACTGAATACCCTCAAATTTCATGGTTTCTCTTAAGGAAAACTTTCTTCAGATAACACGAAAAAAGGCTGTCTCCTTCAGCAAATAGATAAGAATATATTTCCTTAAGAATAACTGAAAACCAGAGTGTAACCACTCAAGATAGCTGCAAACCCCTCACGGTATATGCCCCTTCCTTGCTTAGTAATGGCCATTTTTTATTTCTGTTCTCAAACGGCATTTGAAATTGAAGTGAAACTTGTGTATTAGAAGAACACTAATACTATCAGTTGCCATACAAGTACCATATGATGCAATATGTATTATATGTTATATACATTTTTAAATCTTTCAATTTGTTTTCTTCGAAGTTTCTTGACACCATGCTATGCTAGGAAATAAGTTTAAAATGTTTAACTTCAGAAAAACCTTCCTTTCTGAAATCTCTTTTAGGAAAAAGCTCCAGTGACACAACAGAACAGCTTTATATATAGAAAGAGAGATCTGATCCTTACAAAAAATTTGACTCAGAAGAGAGCAGAACAGAATTTTATGAAATTAAAGAATTCTTAAAAGTAGGAATTTTAAGAAATTTGCACATCTACATATTGCATTGTAACACTGACAGTGCCACTGGATGCAATGAATTATTTGAACCTAATATTATATTAAAAACAGAGATTGTAAAATGGAATTGGACTGACTTCACTTGCAAGAGACTGTGCCATAAAGCTGTCCTTTCTCTAATCAAAATATCACCTGAATGAAGTCATCATGTTTGGCCTGATTGCATTTTTTCTCCATATATGTGCAGCTGCATTTGCCTCTCCATAAATGTCATTTGATTATGAGAAAATAAACAGGGAAGGACTCACAGGGAGTCGGTACAGGGCCTGCTTGTTTACCTGCCGCAGCTTTCCGGGCTGAAGAACAAATGTCATGCAAATGGTGCACCAGCAATGAGCTGCCAATCATCCCGCCTTGGCATTCATGGTGATTTGCTAAATCATTTAAAGAGACATGCTTTACTAAATGAAAAAATATCAGCGGCAAGGGCCTGTGTTTAAACATGGGGCTGAGTTATTATCCCAGTAGGCTGGAATGAAATGAAGACATCTTCCAATTAAAGCTTGCAGATGAACCCAGACAAACCCCCCTTTTTTCATAAAGACAGGCAGATTATGATTGGGAGAGAACAGCGACAGAGGCTTTCATTACAAGCTGATTATGGTGATATAATTCCCAGTGCTGTGCGTCTGCAGGCCCAACTTCACATTTGAAGGTTTTTAATATAATTTCCTTAGGGTGAAATGCTGAAGATTTATTAAACTTTATGAAGGGCTTACAGATCCAATTTAAGAGGACATATCATAGGGCAAAACTGACAGACGATAAAATACATTCCAAGAATAAAGAAAAGAAAGAAAAGAAAGAAGAGAAAGAAGAGAAATATAAAAAAGAAAGGAAAAAAGGAAAACAGAGATGAAAAAAGGAAAGAAGTATGGAGGAGGGGAAGAATGAAAGCAGGAGAAAAGGAAGAAAAAGAAAGAGAGATGGAAAGAGAAAGAAATTATTTTAAGTTTGAAAACCAACTAAAAAGAAATATTTGTTTATTTGAACTATCCCTTTTATAAGAAACAGCTGTAACTTCCTAAGTTTTATCAGAATTCAATTAATCTCTGGTTTGTTTCATGTTTAATAAAATCTAAGTGTTCAGATACTTAATGCTTGGATAACTGAAAATTTTATTGGCTAGAGCAAAAATAGATTAAAAAAATAGTTGAGGGAGATCACTGATTTTTTTTCTTTTTTTTTTTTTTCAGGTAAATACTAGCTTCATTTCTGAATTTATATACTCCTTGAAACTCCTTTTCGTTCAGGGATCACTCTGATTTTATGCAGGTGCATTTCCAATTACCTATACAATCATTTGGGTGAAAGTAAGAATAAATGGGTAAACGTAAGTTAACACACAATAGTAATTGTAAATTTCTAATCAATTCTGAAATTGCTTAATTACACACACGTTCATATATACACAATCATGCACAGGTATACTACACTTGGCAGTGAGATTTTTTTCCTTTACTTCATGTGAAGCTGAATTCTTTGATGCATGAAAGGGTATCAGATTTTGGTTGTAATGTATATTCAAGAAAACATGAAAACAAGTCAACTCATTGGATTGTTAGAAAATGAGAAGCAAGGCTCATACCAGCAAATTGCAATGCCCTTTTAATTTTTTTCTAAATCAGTGCTTGGTTATTTATTTATCTTCAAAAAAAAAAAAAAAAAAGGAAAAGGAAAGTAAAACAATACAAATGGAACTATGAATGGCAGCAGCCCTTCGCTCCGGAAAAAATTAAAAACCGCTACATCCATCTGTCAAGCAAAACAGTGAGATTTAGGAGGAAAAGGTGTGACTTCGAGAGTTTGAGTCAGTTTTTACATCTTCCAAAGAAGAGAACAACTTGACCACACCTCCAACTGAACTAAATATAGAAGAAGCAGCCAGCTCCTTGTATCATTTCCTTTGCTATTTCATCTGCAGACAGTAAGATTTGTCAACACAAAAATTAAATATTCCAGGTCTAACCTCTTCTTCTTAGTCACACATCACATACTCATTTTTTATGATGAACAAGGATTGAACCCTAGATGAAGATACAATATATATGTATGTCGTACATATATATACCTTTGATTAGGCAGCTAAATTGTACTCTCCAACTAAAGGAGATACAGAATTCACACAAAATAGTCACTGTCCCAAATAATTAGGATGAGCAGATGAAATCTTGTGCAGTGCTGGATTTTGTTGCCTTAACCTGAAATGAGGTCATAAGATCCTTGTCTAAACTTTGTCACCAAGCCCACTTTTATTTTATCTAAGTCAACGTCTGATATCAACTTTCCGAGGATAATGAAGAAATATGCTAATATTAGTTCTACTCTGGTATGCATATTTCAATTTTCTTTCCAAATAAAAACTGCCTTCTAAAAGATTACTATAAAAAACCGTAAAGTAAGTGTTAATAAACAGAGACATACTAATTTAAAGATATTCATTTAAGGTATTGTTTTGAGTCTTTCTCCTGGAAAAGTCAGAGGAAGAATATCAGACTCTTTGTCACTCAACCGTCTTCAGGCATCACCCCAAGATGTGTTCGGGTTTATTGCATTTTAAAAGACATATATATAGCTTCTTCTCATTTAAAACAGTGTTCTCAAAAGATATTCATGTTTCTGTACACAGGAAAGGAAAAGTACAGTCTAGCTTCTTGACTTGGGGAAGACAGAGTGTACCCACCAGCTATATTCAATTTTGTTTTGCAAACATAGAATCCGAGCATTGTTTAGGTTGGAAAAGATCCAGATTTTTAGGAGACCAGACCTCTACTACTTTGCTCTTGAGCAGCACACAAAAAAATGGACAAGGTTTGGTAAGCACAGTCTAAGGATACAACAGCAATAGTAAGAAAATTGTAGTAGACCCCCAGACAGTATGTTACTAGCTTAGGTTTGTCTTTCATAAAGAAATAAAAAAAATTACACACCTACTGCAGAGCATGAAGTTATAAATACTAGCAGTGTCGCATGCTGATGTGCTTCATTACTGTGCAACTGAGACAATAAAGTGGAACTAAATCTATGATGTTTTCTGAGATCAATAAGCAAAGATTTAAGGAAAGAACTAGAAATAAGGAAAGGTGTTGCTATCAGGACAACTTTTAACAAAAAAATATCTCTGAGTGACATGATATATTTGCTTGAGTAATTTTGGTTACCATACTATACACCTCCATGCTTGAATAAATATGAACAGCATAAGGCAGCACTTCACATCCCTGATGTTCATGTTATGCTGACAACTCTACAAGGATCCTAACATTGAACTTGTCTGGTGTCAGTCAGATATGATTAACCCTGGATCACACCACCTACAGACAATTCACAAGCAATTTTATTTAATGGCCAATCCATGCTCTTAGCAAAGTATGTGCATATTGCTGGGTTATCTATTACATCACTTTAATATATGTATATTAATTAACCCACTGATCAATTTGAGTTATGTACACCGTACCACACACATCACATCTCAGACCTGCAGAACCTGACTAGTTTAAGTAGTGGTTATTTACTGGTTTTGTTCTTTAGGTTCACTGTTGAGTGCAGGCCACATCCTGTGACATTTCTTGACTTTCTCATTGAAGAAGGAGAAGAAGAAGAAATTGGATGATTTCGGTTCTGTACATTCAGTCTTCCTTTGCCTCTCAGCCTAACCTGATTGGGAAGGCAGGCTTATTGGTTTGATAGTTTTCTTCTTTCCAAATAAAAGCTCTAGTTAGTTTTGGTGTTCACTGAAACACAATCTAAACCTGTGCTGCAAACCAAAATCTTGTGCAAGACACAGCTAATAAATAGTTTCTTGATTTCAAAACAAAATCATTCCTTTCATCATTTTGCTACATAAAATTTTAGAAAATCAAACTTCTGTTGGTCAAAAAGACATCATCATATTCTGAGCACTCTTTTTGCCAGACTGTAAGCAGAAGTATACTGGAAAAACAGAATTCAGTTATCAAAAGTCAAGGAAAAAAAAAAAAAAAAAAAAATCCAGCCTTGCTCTAACCCCAGGTATTTGTGTTATGTCAGTCATATGCACAGCTAAAAGCGGTGCCTGCCTATACTCTCTCAGTCTTCCATCAGACACTTTATGAATGCTGTCCTACCTCTAAGAGGCTTACATTAGTTGTTCCTCTTCATACATGGTGATTTCACACCTACACAAATAGAGACAGATGTGTTGAATAAAGTAACCTCTAGCTTTGTATTTCTCCTTTACTTCAGCTACATTTACATTAGTCTTCCCACTCTTATGCTTATAAACATTCACCTTAGTTTGCAAGGTGACAAGCTAAACAGGAGTTAAATTTTTAAACAGCTTTTCTTAATTCATTTGGTTTTGATTTTGTGAGCTTGCAGTGATATTAAAACACATAGGTTATCCCAAGATTTGTAAGTATGCAATAGAAGGATTAAATAGGATTGATTTTTGCAGCATGTAAATACATGAAGCTAAAGTTAGCTGTTCACCAAAGATTCAGGCTCTGGTGAATGATCATGATTGTAATCTTGCTACAGTTCATCTACAAAGCATGTCAAGATAAAGAACAAATCAGGGACAACACCCGTAATCCTCCAGGAATTTGCTGTCAAACTGACTACTCATTCTTTAATAGAATTTTTCCCACTTTTGGATCTGATGTATTATTGACCTGTAGAACTCATTCACTTGTTAACACTTGCAAAGTGTTGAATTACTAATAATTAAAAATATTAATTTTTATTAGTCCAATAAGATTAAGTGAACACTTCAGGATATTTCTAAATATGTTTCAGAGGACATATAATGAAAGTAATGTCTGCATGGTCATGTGGTAAGAAAAAAAATTCTTCAGGATTCTCGGCATAAACAGATCACTACAGATCAGGTGAAATAGATGTATCACTCTACTGAGAGATGTGTCATTCAAGTGAAAAAGATACATATTTACAACCCTATGTTTTTTATATGTTTCCCAAATGACTCCAGGACCATGGAAATGGATTATAGTTAGAGATTTATGCTAGAAAAGAATGAATTATCTGTTAAAAAATCTTTCTGTCAAAGCAATTGTTGAAGAGTGATCCTTTCTGATGAAACTATGAAACTGACTCCTAGAGCAGTCCAGAGCAAGGACATACACCAAAGTGCTATAGGATGGTTGCATATGCTGTTACACATAACTGTAATGCTATGTATCCAAGAATGACTGTGAAAAAGTACTTTGAAGTAATTTTCTTCAGCATTATGAAGACGGCAGCAGAGAGTCTGAAATCACAAAAACTATTCTCAAGCTTTTTCAGCTCTGTGAAGTACAGCAACTAAGTTGCATTTCCCCTAATCTTCAGAAAAGTTAGGAAATATAAACCTTAATAGTTTGACATTTAGCACAAAAAATATATATGATGTGCTTTTATAAGTACTGTCTGCTCCCAAAGTCATGAATTTAAAAGCTATAATACTAAGTTCAGTCCATGAATAGCTATGGTTTAAGACTAAGCCCAGGATATGATGATTCTGAGTCATCTGTAAGACTAAATTATTAAGGACTTGCTTTGTGCTCTGGGCAAAGATATAAGAACTGAATAAAACATTTGTGCTTCCACACTTAAAAGAATTGCAAGGCTCATGTTCTGTAGAAAAGGTCTATTTGCCAGTTGAAAAACAGGAAGAAGGAGAAGTGTGGGTGACAGCAATAAAAAAGACTGAGGACTCGTTTAATAATTCTACAGGTGAGTGAGAGGTGATTTTTCTACCAAGTCTTACTATCAGAAAGTGTTTCTCCTACAGGGATTATGCTTACAATACATAAACTCAGAATAAATCCCATCACATAAGAAGGACCATAATAGGAGTTTGTACAGGACAGTGTCTCTAGATGTAGAGCCTGATCCCTTTAAGCTTAATGTTGGTGGCCATCTTCAGCAGATTGCAGAGTCTTATGTAATCCACACATTTTTTTTTCCAGATTTTGCATGTTCTGTGAAGGTTTTTCTTGACCTATCAATATAAAGACAACTGAACAGTAATAAACAAATGCTTTGGTTTCAAAAGGGCTCAAGCACATGTAAGCATTTAAGGAACAAAATTCTCAGTGATAGCCATACCCTGAAATTGAAAAGAATCCCTGCAAAGTTATTAAAGAAAAATGTGTTAGGGGAAGAATTGGCTGTCAGAAATGGAACCCAAATTGATTTTTATTTTTCCTCCAATCTGATTCCTGTCTTCAAACATACTGCAAAAACCTGAGAATATACATCCTTAAGCACCTTACGTGCAAATACACGAGTCTGTAGCACACTTCTGTCTGTTTCATTTCCATATGTCATTCCTTAATACAAAAAGAAACACTACACTGATAATTTAGGGAATTTACCACTTTTGAAATCTCTTTTTATCAATCTCAGAAACAGACATAACATGACATAATTAATTACTGCATATGCTGGAAATTTGTAGTAAGTACAGACTTATGGCTGAGATATATTTTTGATAGGTAAACTGTGTAGAATCTGAACCCAAAGGAACATGGAATGTATGTTTAACACATAAAGAAAAAGACCTTAATCCCATTCAAATGGTTATGATTTTCACCAGTGACTGTTGTGAATTACACATGTAGAAAGTTAGAATTGTCCATGTCTGGTGTGAAAGAAGAGATCAGTGAGCAGTTCAGCCTTCATAACAGCCATGCTGTAGGAAAATATTACCTGGTCAGCTAAAAAGTGAGGAAATCTAGCGGAAGGAGGAGTGGAAATAGTTTAGTGAATCACTGAACAATCCATGAAAATTCATGTACATTACAGACATTTTTGCCATTTCTATCTCCAAATATCATCAAGAGAGGTACAGCTTATTGACATGAGGAAATTATGAATCTATGGAAATGTGTTGATCTTTGGGGTTTTTGAAAACATGGGAGAAGAGCAGGAATAATGCAGTTGGAATCTCTGTAAATGCTTTCACATCTCTAAGCTTGAAAGGACCACATACACTTGTAAAACCACAACGACCTACCATGGACATCCATTGTTTAATGAAATCATAAATGGTCCGAGTCTTGCAAGAGCTTTGGAAGTATGCTTAATTAAGTTTTAATAATGTTTTTCTGCTACACCCACAGTAGCTATGACCACTAAAAGTGTATATGAGAGATTCACTGAGAAAAGTGAAGAACTGCAACACAAAAAATAAATTAGAGTGATCAGAACAATAAAAATTACAAGCTATTTAAAAGTCTTTTCAGTATCTTCTTTCCTTCTTTCCCCCTGCTAAATGCATTACTTGGTAGGCAGATGCCAGCTATTTCAATACAACTAGGTTTTGCTAGTGAAAACACAAAAAAATATGGCTTCTCAAAAATCAAGACTTGTTCATTAATTTTGCTCACAGGAAAATGTTCTAATGCCTCCATGAAAGAATACTGATATGACAGCAGAAAAGTGAAATTTCATCCATAGTTGACCTTCTTCCTTCTCTTAAATTTCCATACAAGGGGCAAGAACAGAGAGGGACAGCCATCACCAAGTGGACCTGTTTCTCTGACCAAATTCCACCAATCTTTCTACCCTAAGCCAAATCAACTCACACACCAGAGTTTAATCCAGTCAAGTAGCTCACCTCATAATAAATTTAGTGATTAGCTGGTGGATTAGATTCATATATAGAATTGTATGAAAAGCTTTTGCTAAAATCCAGGTGAAATATGTCCGTAGCTTTTTCTCTGAAAAACCTTTCAGATACTTACTCAAACAGTTCTTGCAGATATGTTAAGCAAGACCATATTGTGTGAGCTCAAGCTGATTTATGTTTAATTAAGTCAAATGTCTCGTATAGAGCTCTCTGTGTTGCCTTCTTCATGCCTTTTTTCTGTCTCTCTCTCTCTTTTTTTTTTCTTATGACTTTCTGTGCTGGTTTGAGCCAAATTTGGAGAGGGGACTTCCAAAACAGTCTCCTTCAGGAGAGCAGATTTCAGCAGCCCCTCTCCCCAAACCGGTTTGGGAAAACTTCCTTTGAGAAAAAGGTGGGAAAAACTATTTATTTACCAAACCAAATGAATAGTGTTAAACAAATGGAAACCTCTAGTTGTTTTGAGGAGTCAATGAGTCAGAGAAATCCCTCCTTGGCTGCGGTTCAGTCAGGTTCAGTCCCTTCAGAGTTCGGGCCCAGTGGCCAGGCCTGGTGTGCTGCTGGTGGAGGGGGGAGGGGGGGAAACCCCCGAGGCAGGTGTCCCGATGTCCTGGACCGGAGAGGTGCTGAACAAATCCCAGAGAGAGAAACCACAGTCTGTAAAATGCTTCTTGCTTCAGCCAATGAGGGAATAAAAAAACCAGAGGACCAAAGTCCCTGTCTCTTGCTCCCAGCCAGAAGAAGAAAAAAACCCCAAAACACTCCGAGAGCACAAACTCTCCCCTTATGTTCCACTGTCCCGTTGTTTCTGCTCCTGCCGAAGTCGAAGAATGTAAACAAAACCTGTGCTGGCTTTTCTCTGACTGAATTAAAGGGACAAACTAATTTCTAAGCATAGCATGATATGGAATATATAGCATAAAATACATACACAAAATCACTCTAGGACACTTACATAAAAGTTACTTAAAGTTTCAAAGAATTAAAAACAGAGCAAAATAACAAAAAATGTCTTAGGAAAGGGTGACTTATGACTCAGAAAGATCACAGCTCATCAACTTCAGCAAATGTTGCACCTTTATTCTCTGGTATTGTAGAACAACAGTGTGCATATATTATCAATCCTTTCTAATCACACACCCCAGTGAAAGGTGCATTTACAGTGCTGTCTTCACAGGTGGAATGAAACACATAGATAAATGTTCTTCCTGGTCCCTCAACTGGATTAAATTAATGCAGACATTACAGAGAGTCTCAGCAGCTGAAAACTTTGGTTTCTGCTTTACCCATTGATAAAGCTACTGAAATGAAATTATAAGATACATGAAGTAGCTGTATATTTCGAGCTTGGTTCTAGTTTTTGTAGTTATTAGCATTAGCTTCTTTGTTGTGAAGAAAAGTAAGAAGTCATTATTTAATCTATAAACTTTCAAATCTTCAACCTTTTATCTTTTTCTCTGTGTATTTTTTCTTTGAAATGTACACAGAGAAATTCAGAAGGTGAACAGGCATAGTCTCCAAATCTAATGACAAACTTTAACAGCTTGTGGTTGTTTTGCAGAGATGCTGCCTCTGAGTCTACTGTGACATATCCATGCATTACTCATAGCTATGGCAAGATTCAGATCTATTTTACTAGCCAGATGCTGTTTTTCCCTCTCATGTACCCATAGTTCATTGAATGATCAAGTAGAGAAAGGTTCGGCCCTAATTCTTACCTTTCTTTAGAATATAAAAGATCAAATCATTTTAACATCTGTAAAACTGCTTGATTCATATCCATCACTCAGTATGACCTAGTTTATAACTGCAATCATTCATTGTTAGGAGACTATGCCTTTTACAACTCTTTCCAATTTTTTCTGCCATCTCATCTTGTTTCTTTTTCTGAACAAGTTATCTCTGCCTAACTAACTCCTTTACTATATTCAATTTCAGGCAATAATGATTATTCCCTTATGCTAGTTCTATTGTTCTGGAAATATTCCAGTTTTAGTAATTGCATTCTGTTGACAGAAAATCCCTTCTGCAGCTTCAGTTGGATACCATATTCTCCTTTACTTCCTGTCCTAAAGTGCTATGTCTTGTTGCTGTGCAGTTCTAAACAGCTGCTCTGTTCTGCTCCACTGCTTTTTGCATTTAAGCGATTTGTGCAGTCACACATTCATATGCACGTACACAGACACACTGATTTGGAAAAGAAAATCAAGAACGCTTTAGCTGCAATTGCAATACAGGTTGCTGTATAAATAGAAGATTGCAGTTACTTGGCATTTCCCTGTTCTGTCCCTATGAAACTTTACTTAAAAGATTTTGAATATTTTCTTGCATTCTTTGAACAAGTTATACTAGCAACAGTAATTTTCTTTTCCATGCTTCTCAAATCCAAATATAGATACCTTAGACTTTTTCTTTACCTGACATCCCTTATAGTTTTTAAACTCTATTGCTTTTTCACTTAATATGTCTTCTTTTTCACTCTGTAAGATAATCTTTGAATTAATTCCTGGGTAGGTTTTGTTTAGCTTGGTTCTTTTCTGATCAACTCCCTTACCATCTTGTGCCTTTTGAAGTTCTCTCTGCTGATGTCATCACACAAATCTCTCTGTATATCTTTTACTACTTTTACAGAACTCTATACTATTGTTTTAGGATTACTTACCTTGCTTCAATGTTGCTTACTTTTTCTTATTAACCCTGATATACAAATCGTTTCTGTCTGGGCAGAACCTAACATACACTCACACATTTCAGTGTGACATCTAACTTATTTAACTGTACCAAGAGCTTTCCAACATGTGCTGATTTTTTGCAGTTTTACATTCAGGTTGTAGATTTAATTTTGTTTCACTGTTAGATTTTTTTATTTCACATGTGACTTTGGGTTTTCCTATGAGTAAAACAGAAAAGTAAGAAGTGTTCTCATAATTTGATGTTCACACACCCTCCTCCATCTGATGTGGACTGAATATCCACCTTCCTCAGCCATTTCAGAGAAACACGCATTGGGACATTTTCATCAGAGAAATATATAGAACAACTGTTTTGTTTAGTACTTGTGTTTTACATTAACCCTTATCTCACTAGATTCTGCCAGATGTCTTTCAGTACTGAAGTTGTGAAGTGAAATGGCCCAAGTTTTTTGCAGTGTTCATGTGATTCTTGCAAAACCTGATTACTTGAAATTATGATCACTGACGGTTATACTGAAGTAAGAACGAGAGGTTTAGGAAATTAGTGCATATTTTTGGAACATCTCACTGTAAATTTTAATCCGTTATCCTTCTAATGGTTAAACTTGAGACTAAACTTTCAAATGAGAGAAAAAAAGACAGGAATAAGAAGAAAGGTAAAAGTAGAACTTATCAATCTATTTGAGAAGAATTTTTGTATTTTAGAAAAGATCCAGTTAATGACTAACTTGCAATCAGATCCTTGTTTTGCCTGCTGTAATAAATATTTATATTTCTACATAGTTCACATGAATAATTTCCAGTTTGTTAAGTGATTCAAGGGAACACTCTAATATGACTAATCTAATAAAGAATGATATTTCTGGTTGTTTAAAGATTATAATATTTTTTGTACTGCCTCAACAGAGTAAACAGTAAAACAGTGAACAACAAATAATTAGCATTTTCATTCATGCACACATATTTTCTCATTCAGATGATTAACAGTCATTCCCAAAACATTTGCTTAACACATCTGCCTAACTTGAAGGAGATATTTTAAGTGTTCTACCTTCTTTTTAGATTAGACATATGTGTTTAGTCAATTTAGTACAATAGCAGGTACAGAGATTCAAAAGGCAGCACATAGTGAAAGGAAA
The DNA here is from genome assembly GCA_013397795.1 of Orthonyx spaldingii. Classification (NCBI taxonomy): domain Eukaryota; kingdom Metazoa; phylum Chordata; class Aves; order Passeriformes; family Orthonychidae; genus Orthonyx; species Orthonyx spaldingii. The sequence continues at coordinate 139,791 of VZTJ01006359.1, read as the reverse complement.
AAATCCTGAGCCAATAAGTATCAAGTAGTTTTAAACTGAATGTAGACAATTAGAAAAACATTTTAAAAGTGTCAACAAAGTTTTTCGGCAGCATTGAGAAAGGAATAAAGAAAAAAAACCCAAAACATTATGATATGATTATACTAAGTGATAAGACAGTGTTCTGTCTGGATCCCTTTCTTTCAACAGGAAGTAGCAGAAAGAGGAAAAATGCAGAGAAGTGCAACAAATTTGACTAGAGCAAAAAGAACAGTTTTAATAGGTAACCTAACAGACTGTAGCATTGGGACTACATTCAAGCCCCCAGATGGTTGCATTTTAGAAAAGTGACACTGTTCCTACATAAAGTGCATAAGCTGAAAGACAGTAGACTAGGTGTGGGCTACTATGTTTATTATTAAACAAAATTATTGGATTCCCATACTCAGCAGCTCCTCTGGTTTGCCACAGTGAGCAAGTTAAGAACCAATTGCTCTTCTAATGACAAGGATGTTCCTTGTTTGGCATGAGGGAAGGGGTGTTTATTTGGGTCATTTCTTAAGTGAACTCAGCCATATATAACACTGGGTAGCATAGACATCATGTTAACCTTCCTTCACAGTTTGGAAATTGAATCTTGGACCTAACTTCTATTGTATCACTATAATTCCAACCTGGCACTCTGCTGAGGAGAGATTTCTAATCACGTCAATTTTTGCCATGTAACACTAGCTTTTTGATGGGCTAGGAAAAAACCCACTAAGGGTTGGACCACAGTGACTTGTCAAAGATATCCACCTACTTTTCTTCTCCGGCTTTTCACTTCTAATAAACAGAGCGGCATGGTGATATTATCACACTGCAGATATCCCCAGTTACAGCATCAATCCAGTTAAGGTTCTGCACTTAGCTAATGTATGTACAGTTACATATTTTTTGTTAATTACTTTCCTTAGAGAGATCCAATTTTCAAAATGCACTTTTAGCTCATTAGAGATCCAATCAGCATTCAAATCAAGTACTGAGTCAGCAGATTTTTAGGTAACTACAATAATTATTTTAATCTTTCAGAAACAAGAAGGTACTCACAGTTTGGAGGGGGGGGTGATACTGTTATTGTATATCAAGGGAACTCTGCTCTGTTTCAAATATTGTTTAGCAATGCAGATGAGACTGTGAAATGATACATCTTCAGCAGGCAATAGTTACAGATGCAGAACAATGCTAGACAAAATGTTAATTATTTTTGTCTCAAAAAAGAAGTTGAAAAAAAGGATTATTTTTTAGCCTCAAGATAAAAAGCAGTCATAGCTTCATATTCAGCTGATGACAATAGAATCTTTTCTTCAATGCCCCACTTCTTATGCAAAAAACTGACACAAAAGATCAAGAGATAATTGATGTAATGGAAAATGAAACGTGGGAGAGTTTGGATAAAAAATAAATGCATTGTTTTCTGTGGACACGAATGTAAGCACCCCTATGCAATGCAACTACTATAGCCACTAATAGAACTTTGAGTTTTGGAAGGGTAGCATATGGAACCTTCTATCCTAATACACAGAATCAACCCATCATTTATTTTTGAAACAAAGCACAGGGCAAAAAAGAAAAGATAGTGTTTTGTCTGATTCTGTTTTCAGTGACACTCATACATCAAATGTTTTCAGAAGTACTGCAAAATTGCAAAGATCTGAGGTTTGCCTACTGTTAATAAGGTGTTCAATGAGAATTCATTCAGCTGAAAAGCAAGATCATTTAATAAAACCGTGTTTAAAAGAAATAGTCCTCAAACTCCCTTCTACCCATTTCCATTCAGTTATACATTAGTGATATCATCTTCCTAGCTGGCTGTCATTCTATTCTCTTTTTTTGACAAAAATAGTGTGTTGTGCTTTTTTTTCATGTTCCTTGCATTTTTCCAGCTGCCAATGCACCCTTTTTCTTTGGAGGGGGAGAAAGATGCCAGTTATACATCTTCCTATTCTAAAAGTAGAGGTGAAGAACATAGAAGAGAACCTTTGCATAACAGGCAAGGTTCTTCTTCTAAGGTCTTCACTTGACCCTTACTAGTTCATTGAAAACAGCAGAAATAAAGCTGGTGACCTGTGATCTTCTGCCCAGAAAATGAAACCATCAGCAAATAGTCTTCCTTCCTGAGTGTGACCTCAAAATCCAGAAAAACTGAAAAAAGATGTGGTGGTCTTTCAGCAAAGCAGTTACAGCTGAACAGGACAGAGCTTTGCATTTTGAAATGGTCGATCTTACCACAGTTCAGAGACGTAAGAAATTCATACAGGCCTAGCAGCCTTTTTATGTTAGAACTCAAATGCCATTCTTGGTCTAACCAGTAAAAGTAATCCAAACATCCTGTCCCCTGTTTTTGAGGAAATGAAGGTTAGTTTGCATAGCTATACACAGAGTTCTTTGATATAAGAAGCTAACAAATTATGTATTCAAATGACTCTTTGGTTCTGCTTAGCAGGCTCTACATAGAACCGTAGAATGATTTGGGTTAGAAGGGGCCTTCAAAGTTCATCTGGTTCAAACTCACTTGCGAACAGCAGGGACATCTTCAACCAGGTCAAGTTTGCTTAGAGTCCCATCCAATCTGACCATGAAAGTTTCCAGGCCTGGGACATCCACCACCTTTCTGGACAACCTGTTTCACTGTTTCACTACTCTCTTGTAAAAAAATGCTTCCTTATGTCTAGTCTGAATCTATCCTCTTTTAGTTTAAACCCGTTACCTTTATCCTATTTATTACAGGTCCTGCTGAAAGGAGGATGGATGCCCCCATCTCTTATAAGCCCTTGAAGAACTGAAAGGCTGCAATATTGCCTTTCCAGAGCCTTCTGTTCTTCAGTCTGAACAACCCCAACTCTCTCAGTTGTTCTATCACTTTACTCTTTTCTGTGGCCGTCCTTTGGACCACCTCCAACTGTTCCATGACTTTCTAGTGCTGAGGGCTCTGAAGCAAGCTACAGTACTCCAGATGGGGTCTTTGTATACCAAAAATATGTGTATATTGTAACACCATACTTTTTGAATGCATAGTGGAAAAACTGTGAGCAAAGGAGGACTCTGTTCATCGATGAAATGTATGTCACTATTGCCCATTTATTTTCTTTATTTTTAATTTAGACCCTGATGGAAAATGGTATCTATTTGAGACTAAGACTCAAATCTAGAAATTTACAGTCAAATATGGATACAAGCAGAGGGAGGACCTATGACTGCAGAAAAAAGAGTGCTGACACAATTGTTTTATATGTACTACTCTATTGTGTTATGGTTTGAATGCATGGTACAAAGTAGTACCTCTGATAGAACAAGATATTTTCATTTCCTGACTAACAAGTATTAGTGAAATAAGGCTTCCTGAAAATAAACCTTAAATTTTGAGGAATGTAAAGCAGTATTTTTTTCCAGTATTAGCCAATGACACCACTTATATTAAGATTCCACTGAAGTTTTTAAACTCCATTTAAAATTTGCCATTACTTGAAACCTACAGAAATATGCTGTGAGGACAGAGTTCAGGGTTTATTTTCTGTTCACAAAAAAAAAAAATTGGTTTGGCCAAATTGGCATGTCTGTTCTCAGGCATAACTACTTTTCTCTTTTTAGGTAAGTTTTAACATATACTTGTTCATATAAATAAAGAGTGACATAAACTTATTCTTTTAAGTTCTCATTCACAATCAGCTGCTTGTGCTGATTAAAAGAAAGAACAAGTAAACAAGTAATATGTCTTTTAAAACTGTTTTATGAATGCATCAGAGAAGTATTAGCTAATGCTGCAAAATACTACGGGATTTGGCTGCTAATGCTGTAGACAAAACTTTCTCTGTAGAAACAACCCAGTGCCAGATACTTGGCACCTTATTGAGAGATTTCAAGAGGACTTTGCAAAATAGAAATTAATTTAGGATACCAGAAAGTAGTATAGAGGCTACTATACAGGCAGAAACAAAGCATCCATGGGACTAGTTCTTTTATTCATTGAAATCGTTTTAAATGCAAGGTTTGTACAGGGAATTCAAAGCCCAGCAATTGCATTAGACATATTAACCCTATGACAGTACGTAAAAATTATCATAAATATTTTAACTTTTTGTCATGTGTGTTGCTTCATTCTGACTTCATTTATCAATTTGAGTACTAAAGAAGTCATTGCGTATTAAAAAAAAGGAGGAAAAACCTTGAGCTGGAATGTTGATTAGAGTTCAGATTAACAAATTCTATCAATCTCTTCACCAAGGTATGTCCACAGAGGGTGCAGACCCTCTGCTTGTGGCCAGCTCTGGTGCCTTTTGTGACAGTCTTTCATGTTAGTGGAAAGTGCATTTATCCCATCTCTCAATTCAGTGTTCTATTGTTGCTTATTGAATTGCAAAAAGCTATTTTAGATTTCTTTCTTCTCACCTCTTCCTCAAGAACTGTACCTTACCTAATAGGAGGGCTTGAATGCTCCAGAAAATCTAGTATTGTAGTGTTATAAAAGACTGATGACCTGAAATACTAGAAATGTCAAGAAAGTGCAAATGAAATTAAATACTGCCTCTTCCTAACACTAAAAAAACACTGAAGATAAATTAGATGAGGTTATTAGTACTGTTAAAACAGGGTCTCTTTTCCTAATTAAAGTATCTAGGACAGTATCTAGAATACAGCCAGGAGATTTTAAGCTCCTTCATTGCATATGATACACTAGTAGATCAGTGGAAACCTTAATTGACCTGAAGCTTTGTTGTTTCCTACCTTTTCATATTTTTAGGCCATTAACTTATCAAGGGAGATCTGGCTAGGGAGGGCTGATGGCTAAAACAGATAGGGAGTGGGCTATTACGTAGCTACCAGAATATCAGAAGACTTCAGGTGTTTGTTTTCTCTTTCAGGGACTTATTTAATAAAACTGCATTTACAGTGGGCTGTCCAATATGCTGCAGTATCTTGCTCAATATGCTACATTTTGGTATGGGTTGAAAGGCAGAGATAATGAATGCAAATAATTTACACTTCCTTTGTGCCAGTCGCAATAGGTTTTGTCATGTTTGTGAAGCCGTGGCATTTTTCCACTCAGTGGTGTCTTTTTCACCCAAAATCCCACTTTACTCCAAGACACGTTGAACTGTTAAAGAGACACATCACTGCTTCTTTACTTAGAAGAGGGTATTTCAGTTACAGGAGGCCTCAGATTAACAGGAATTTCTGCCAGGACTGGGAGACCTTAGCAGAACAGCCTCTGATGAATCTTGTGCTCAACCTGCTTTCAAGTGGTGGGGTGTGGCTCTGACTTAATACAGACAAGGGTGCAAAGCAAACAAGGTGAATCACTTAGGGCAATAATATCTGAAAGGTAGGATTTCCATAAGTTTTATCTCAGTATTGTCTTACTGGTATGTTTTCAAGCTACGGTTAATAGCCATTGTGAGGTTAAAATAGTTCATCATTTTATCAGAATTACTGAGGGTATGACTGGAGACTTAATAGTGTGGTAGTGCTTTCTGTCACAATTTAATGGTATATTGATCTGGGAGTGAACAATCATGACCTTCAACTGCTTACAGATGCTTTCAAGGGGAAAAGGCTTAAGGAGGTTATTTCTGAGGACCTGGTTATGGTGAGCCAGAAGCCATCTGGGTACATGCCTCCTAAACAGCATGGCAACTTGGGAAATGCTTGTCTATGTAATGACACCTAAAAAGAGAGAGCTCACCAAAGATTCATGACCAGACACTATTATCACTGGCAATCAATAAAGCCATCATGAGTATCATTAGTATCTCCTAATGGTAGCAGATTCAAGTCTTAGGCTGGTTAGGATCTATGTTTAGAGGTGTCTTTGCTCACAGTGTTGCAAGTGTGCAGGCCAAATTATGGAGTCATTTTTCAGGGGCATCACAATTTGGAGTGAGTGATTTTGGTTCAGAAAAACACCAAGCTCTTTTAGGGTCTATGCTATCAGTTCACTGTCTTATTCTAAGACCAATAGATTTCTTGTTTCTGATTTTATTTCTGTTCCTCAGCTATCTTCCACAGAAATTGAAAATAATAGTAGCCAGAATGATCAGATAAACATTCAAAAGTTCAGAGACATCTTGAAAAATCTTGAAATCCTGCCATGGAAATACTGGCCTTTCCTTGGAAATGTTTCATTCTTACATAAAGAGATTAGGGATGTGGATCTTGTTGTAATGGCAAAGACACATTTAAAAAAAAATAGATAATTAAAAAAAATCAGATGGATAGATAGGTGATAGATAGATAGATAGATAGATAGATAGATAGATAGATAGATAGATAGATAGATAGATAGATTAGATGAAGAAAAGTGTATAGATCAGGGAAGGACTCTGACTGTAGTTTTGCAATGGTGAATTTTGGATTTTGCATGTTATGGGTGTGAAACCTGTATTTTCTGATAGTTTCATACATCTTTGGTTGAAAAGAGTTTTGTGCCAAAGGAGAACAGTCCACTATTTTGCTTCTCTGTAAAGCTTTGTAAATGCGTCATGTCATTTGTTGCATTGCCTAATATTGCAGCATCAAGCATGCTGAGTGGCACACCTCCTGGAAAAGACCTCTCCTGTCTCTTTTGACAAAGGCATGTACTAGTAGGCATTTTGAGCCTGTTAAAAAAAGTTGAATATTTAATTATTGATATTCTTATACTCTACAACCCTACATCCTAGTTCTGATACAGTTGTTGTGATTTTTAGCATAAACCTTGCCATAAGTGAAAATTATCTTGAGTGAGCAAGGAAGTGTAATGACCTTTAAAATACCCACATATACTTTATTGACCAAAGTGCACAAGGTAGTGCACTAAACCATATTGAATATGAGTTATATGGCAGTAGGGTGGGGGGGAACAATTTGTCTGAAATCGAGTAAATAGCCAATAAAAATTCACCTTGTCTCTATATTGTCCTAGGAGAGGCAATCACATTTACATTTATTAGAAGTAATGATGTAGTGTCCTGCAGATAATTAACACAATAAAATGCTGTTAATTTCACAGTGTCATTAAAAAATTTGCCAGTTTAAATTAGAAAGTGATTAACCCTCTGAGCGAGACAATGACATTTCCATTCCCAGTCTGTGAATTAAATTTGTAAGTTTTTTTTTTCACATTGAATGTGAAATACTCCATTGATGTTGTCCTTTACTTTTCCACCCTCCCACTCTGTCCAGTGAGGAAATTCATGGGCTAAACTATCTGAACCCATTACTGTTTCACACAGCTAAGCCAAGCTCATACCAGCGGCATGGATGTGTTAGTTACTAGGGGATAAAGTCTCTCTAAAAGAAAAAAAGAACTAATAATCCCTGATAAGCAGAAGTTCACTGAGTAATGAACTTCTTGTTGGTGCATGTAAGGGAGAAAGGTTTTTCCATTAATGACGTATCTCCAGAAAGATTTTCATTCTGTATAATGACAGTAAATCCTTAACCTTTTGCCTGGACACTACTTTATCCATTTAGTGTATCTACTTCTTCCACAACCTGCTTTAATTAATACCTTAAAACAGGAATAAACTCATTAAAAGAATAGATTTATTGCACAGTAATTTAAATACTCTAACTAAAGTGAAATCCTCTTAAAATAAAATGTTTAATGAGGGGACAGAACCAAAAAACGAATGAAAGCTCAAGTCAGTCATAGGATGGTCCAACACATTAAAACAACCCTTAATTGAATAAATTTAATACATGAATTTACATTGCTGATAAAAAGATGGTTGGTTAGGCACACCCCCTAAAAAATTCAAGATACATGAATAAATTAGCAATGTACAAAGATTATACTTTAATGGAGAAAATGTTTCCAAGGTACATAAGTTTAATTGACAAATCCTGTTAACTAATAATAAGATTTAGTCTCAAACGCTGCTAAAATTTAATTAGAAATAAAATCCTAAATAGTATCCTGTAGATTTACCATATGTTCCATATGTTCAGGGTTCTTCTTATTATAAGGAAATACCTCCACTGGAAATCTTATTTCAGGAGACAAGGGTAAAAAAAGATTAATGCAGTACATTCTCCATACTACCCTTGCCTTTCAGTTACACCATTCCCCAAATGATACCCATGCTCAGAGGGCAGTGACCATGCAAAGACTTTGACAAAGCCATTGATTGTTGGATTTTTGGTAGGTACCAAATCATAGATGAGCTTGATGACTTTGTAATATCTCACTGGATCCTGTTCCAGGTGAAGTCTGAGCCACATTCAACACCTGGGGATCAGAAACTCAGCTTAAGTTATCTAAATTAGCATGAAGCAGCCTCCTAAAGTGCACTGAGAGCCACCTACACTCAAGTGCAAAATCTAGATCAGACTCACAAGCAAAACAAGACTTCATTTTTCCTGCAGAGACATGGGGTGACATTCAAAGTAAAGAGTATAATAATTTTTATTATCATCTGGATTTGTCTCTTTAAAAACATTTTTGAAGAAAATCACTGATGATGCACTTGCTTGATGCAACTATTTAATAAAGTATTATACCAATACATAGAAAATATATAAGCTTGGATTCTCAGATATTTTTTTGTGTGAGTGAAATAATTGTCTGTCAATTCTTTAAGGTACTTAAAGAAAATAGTGGACGTCTTCCTTCTCTATCTACCAACACCCACTTCAGGCCTTGTGATGTTCTGTGCTCCAACAAATTCATCAACGGAGGAAGTAGCAGCTGCAGTAGTTGTAAGAGAATAGAAAGCCTGAAGCCAGAGAAAAGTTCAGCTTTAATACGTCCAGAGGAAAATTTGAACAGTACACACAAAGGGGATGAGTGATTAATTTTGGTTTGTCATGATAAAGATGGCAGTGCCAAAATCCCTTTTTAAGGAAGCATCTCAAAACACTCTGTCCATTTCTGCAAAGCAGCCTCACTACAGAAGGCTCCTCATCAGCTTACATTTAGGGGACATTCAAACACATTCAAAGAAGGCATTAAGCCACCTGCTACTAAGCAGGCAACAGTCCCCTGCCTCTTTCAGATGTACATTTTGAGTAGTTTACCTCTTCTATTTCTACACCAACCCATTCTTTTTCTCGTCAAAGAACTGAAGATCTGACCTTCTTCTACCCAAAGTCCTTCCTGGGTTTCTGACTGTGCCTTGCTAACACCTGCTCAATATATTTACTTACAGACCAGGGACTATTGCTCCCCTGGCCCCCATTGGCAGTCATTTTCTGGGAGAAGAGACAGTCTCACCTCTGCACCGCCCCAAGACTACCTCTTGTAGGGAAACTAATTCTCCTACAGCAATTCTTCAGTACAACCAATTCACTAAATATATATTTATAGAAAAAAATCATTTTATAATTCCTTAAATTTCTTAGGCAGAAAAAAATCTGGATTTTTTAAACTTATTAAATTATCTGTTTTCATATTGGGATATTAAAAAGAAAAAAAAAGAAAAAGAAATGTTTGGAAGCCAGCACATACATAACAAGAAAGGTCTAAAGGGTGGAGAGGAAAGGTAGTAAAATAAAACCTTCCACACAACTATCAAGTTGACAGATTTTAAAGCAGAGAATTGACAGTAGTTGCTCAGGTAAACTTGAATGAGTATTTAAAAGCACTACAAATCTAAGCAATACAGAAATTTTCTTTACAAATGTTGTCAACATTAATCTTTTCAAAAAACCCCTGATGACATGCTTTTCTCCTTTGTATATGAATGGTTTTATATAACTGTAGAAATGTTATGGGTAGCATCTGCTACATATAACGTTGCAAAATTGTATTATACTTTTGTCTTTGCAGATTCATGGCTTCCTGGACCATTCATTTTCAGGACCAGCATTTTTCTGCAGTTTTTCCTCTGCCTGAAGGTAAGTACATTTTCGAGTTCCCTGCAGCTAGCTTTTTTACCTTGAATGTGGTTGGAAAAGAATAATTCACATTCTCATTTAAAATCATGACTGTACTCTTTTTTAATATGTAACAAAAATACAGAGTTTAGATCTCTGAAGCTTGAAACCTGACTTTTGACAAGAGTTTGAAACTGTACATTTTCTAGCTGTGACAACCAAAAATTGTGGTGGATCTGGCCTGAGAGCAGTTAATATCACTGAGAGAAGTGGGAGAGCATTTGGATACAGAATTCTTTCACTGAAACAGACAAACAGTCAAATCCCTAATGAAGCATTCCAGCTCTGCATCAGTTCAGAGTGAGCTGTGGCTATCCCAAAATTTGCTGAGGCCATTATTTGACAAATAAGAGAAGTGGTCACTACTGTTGAAAGCAGACCAAAACACTTTCTTTTCTTGGCTGCTCATCCCTGTCTTCCTAGGTAGCAAGTCAGATCACTGATTGAAAAGTAGGGCTTTGTTTTTACATATATCTACTCACATTGCAGGCCTGAGTAAGAAGTTGAGATGAGGAGGAAGACGGGATTTCAGACGTAGCATCACCTTAGCTTGATCAATGCATCTGTGAAGTTACAACTTGATTTCAGTAGACCACTTATCCATGAAATGCAAATTGAAAAAACTGGGTTTGATATTTTTAAATTATTTAAAGCAGTCTAAACCTCGTGATTTCAGATAAGGTTATCCTGCATGCAGTTGTAACACTGACTGATGCCTTTTAATTTGTATTCTTTCACCCATGCAATGGCTTTTGAACTTCTTTTCTCGCCAAGAATCTTTTGCTTCCTGATTTTAGGAAGACCACTGTTCTGAATTTTGCAATGAAGTCTCAAAAATGGCTAAATATAATTAATCTTTAATGGTATACCAGTTTAAAAGCTCTGACCAAAGTTTTAAAAACCGGATACTAGATAGCAAGACTTCAAAACCTTAATGTGGGCAACCAGTAGTTGCTTTGATATTCAAAAGTCCTAGGTCCTAGAGAAATCACTGAGAAAATGGATGGTGCAAAACTGTTTCTGAAAGAAGATTATTTATTGCTTTTACCATATGAAGATTTCATGGATAGATTGTAATGTGTATGGAGATTTCATGAGGTATACTGCCATTCTTCTATAAAAAGATCTAAAAGCTAAGAAAATGAAATTTTATGTTTTATAATGAAACTGTAAAATAGAAAACTGGTTTTGATTGAAATTGTGTAAAACTCGAATTTTGGATGCAATTTAAAAAGCGTTAGATTTTCAGTCTCACTTCAGCTGATGCATCTCTACAGCTTACTTATATGGTCAGGATAACTTTTGGACTTTAAAGCATCAGCTTCTTTTCACAGATGATGCTAAAATTAACTAAAATGCCTGTGCTAACACTTCAGACAAGACTCCATGGATTTTCTGGGTAGAACTGTTGCTGGATAACAGAGTTTGGCTGTTATAATTTAGAAATTTCCATCCCAACTATCAAAATTAAAATAAATATTGGCTAGTCATTCTCAGGAAGGAGTGCACATGATTTAAGTGATATTCCTAGATTTCAAATAAGTGTGGCCCAAGGCAAAACTTCACAAATATTACAAGATCAAGTTTCATATGAGCATACGAACCTACAGTAACTCTGCGGCTATCCCACCATTTCATAAACTACAAGCTTTGATTATATCTGCATCCTATTGCTTATTCCCCTGACCTGTGGACATCTTTTTAACACATCATGTAAGCTGTATAAAAAGGTAGTACTTCACATCCTGTCAGTCTTTGTCTTAAAATTGGTGTCCACAGATATTTTTTTCTGCTCTTAATGACAAAGTTGATGAAGATTCAGCTGCTGGTTCCCCTGCCCTACAGATGTGTGATCTTCATGGTGAGAACCATCACAGAAACAGCAGAATTGTTATCTACCTTCCCTATTCCATAAGACCCCAAAAGGAGGGATGGCCTCTGCTCTTCTCCTTTCATTGTCTCTATTTGCTATAGGTCACTACTGAAGCAGAGATCAGTACTGGCATCCTGTTGCACTTTTCTGTTGGAATAAAGGACTGTGCAGTCCTCTACAATCAGAACTGACCATTGAGGGATGTGAAGCACAGAGTGGCAGAATCTGCTCAATCAAGGCCCTTTGCTGCAAGCCAGTCACCTTCTGCACAGCATGTCACCTCCTTGCAGCATCATATTCAGGTTAGATAACAAGGATCTGACTGGGTGCTTTGCTTTCTCTGGAGTTCCTATGAATGTGAGGACATTCTACCACAACATTTTGGTCTCTGAATTAGAGAGAGAAGGATGGGTGGACTGTTAGGTGGATAAGGAATGTGTTGTACGGTTGTATCCAGAGGGTAGTGGTCAATGGCTCAGAGTTCTGATGGACATCAGTGACAAATGGTGTTCCTCAGGGGTCCAAACTGCAACCAGTGTTATTTAATATCTTCATCAATGACCATGACAAAGGGAACAAATGCATCCTCAGCAAATTTGTTAATGATATGAAGACAAGTGATGCAGTTGACACACCTGAAAGATAGGATGCCATCCAGAGGGACCTGGACAAGCTTGAGAAGTGAGCCATGGGAATCTCATGAAATTTAACAAGACTAATGTTCTCCATCTGGGTCAGGGCAACCCCTGGTATCAACACAGGCTGGGAACGAACAGATTCAGAGCAGCTCTGCCAAGGGCTTGGGGGTACTGGATGAAGAGCTGGACCTGAGCCGGCCATGAACATTTGCAGCGCAGAAAGCCAAACGTGTCCTGGGCTGCATCCAAAACAGAGTGGCCAGCAGGGCAACGGAGGGGATTCTTCCCCTCTGCTCTGGCCTGGTGAGACCCCACCTGCAGTGCTGCATCCAGCTCCAGGGCCCCCTGCACAGGATGGACTTCTGGGAGTGTGCACAAAGAAGGTCACAAAAATAATTAGAGGGATGGAGAAACTCTCCTGTGAGGAGAGGCTGAGAGAATTGGGACTGGAGAAGAGAAGGCTTTGGAATGACCTAATTGTGGCCCTTCCAGTCTCTGAAGAGAGCCTGTAAGAAAGATGGAGAAACATCTCTTACAAGAGCATGTAGTGACAGGGCAAGGAGGAATGACTTCAAACAGAAAGAGAGTATGTTTAGGTTACATATTAAGAAGAAGTCCTTTACCATGATGATGTGAGGCACTGGAACAGGTTACCAGGGAAGTTGTGGATGCCCCATCTCTGGAAGTGTTCAAGACCAGGCTGGATGGGGCTCTGAGCAACCTGGTTTGGTGGAAGGTGTCCATGTCTTTGATGGGAGGATTGGAACTAAACGATCTTTAAGGTACCATCCAACCCAAGTCTTACTGATTCTATGATTCCATGATTCACCTGAGAACATACTCAGATTCAGGATGAGGTTAACTTTAGTCAGATTAACTGTTTTCTCAAATAATTCCTCTTCTTGAAGATATTTAAATATCTTCAGTGTTGACAAGAGTGCCACAACTATTATTTGCCCTCTGCACACTTACCACTGAAGACATTATGGAATTTTGGGTAACAGAAAAAGACTCTTTGTTTTGGCAAAAGAGAGGAATCATAGTGCCCCAACTTGGAATTAGGATATTTTTCTCTTACAGGAAAATCTGTATAAATATTTCAAGATTACTGCATATCACTGTATTGTGATCTAAACTCTTAATCATTTACTTGTGATTTGTCTCCAGACAAGATATTAAACTATTAGATATGATATAATTTCTTCACATCTGTTAAATGAACATAGAAAGTACAACTGCTTTTGAACAGATAGCTACTAACAACAGTTTGTGAAGATCTCACACATTTCCTACTTCTGGGAATAGTTCATTGAAACTTCAAAGTTCACTGAAGTTGGTCTTACTGATACTCACTTCGTAATGAACGTGATAACACTTGGTAAACATTCAAAAAAATGTTGGGGGTAACTTTCCTAATATATTATTGCTCATCACTAATAAAAATATCATTCATCTATGTTGTGAGCAGTACATTAAATTAGCTAAGAAGATCTTGGCTGTGCATTCAGAAATGGGTGAAGCAATAGAAAAAACTACTTTGGCTTGATAATTGTTTCTCCTTCTTCATTACAGGCAAAAATTTCAGTGCTTATACTTAAGTCAGTAAATACTGCATGTCAATACCTTCATTAGTGATTTCTGAAGGCTTTGTTCACTCTTTCATTCCTTTCTTCTTACATTTACTAACAAAGGTGTAAAATATGTATTCTGAAATACCGTAGCTCATATTTTGCTGCCATTGGCAATGCGATTTTCATTTTAAATGGTAGAGATTGGTAACTGTGGATCTAATATTGGAAGAAAATTAATCCAGTTAAGCAGCCAGGACAAACTGGGGTTGTTCAAAAATTGTAAAAAAAGTACACTGTACTTTCAGCATTTGGAGACTAATGTTGACTTCGTTAAAGAAAACCTATCAAAATACTGCAAAATATTATTCTCATATCTTAGTAAATTCCATTCCTCCATGAGCATGATGTCTCATTTTATTGTGGTGTATGTTGCTTAGCCATCTGAGAAATTTAGGAACAAAATAATCTCAAGGTCTATGTATAATTTCACACTTTATCATTCAGTTCATTTTCTTCTAATCTAACTAAACATTATGCTTGTGAACAGAGAAGGAGTCAGTGATTAACAGGTATTTGCTATTATCTCATTGATCAGCTGGCATGAATTGTCAGACTGTGATGTTTCACCACTATTTACCTTTTTGTCAGCACCAGAAAACATGGACTACTCATGTCTTGCTCTATATTCATGCCATACAGTCCATGCTTTGAATTTCTAAGCTCATATTTTAATCACTCTAACGTGAAAATTAAACTTGACTTTAAGTTCAGTTACAAGAGAGCTAACATTTATAACAATAGATTTCTTGCAGTTTATTTAAAAATGAACAGGTTTCTATAGGGGCTAAAATAATTTAGTTAAATAGGAAGTTATGTGTTAGGTATCCCATTGATATTTATAAGTTCAGTACTTCATTTAAATTTCTCTTAGCATACTTGACTTATTGATTTTATAGCAATACATTGAGCACTTAATTTCATCAGGAAGATAAGAGTTTGTTCCAAAGGACTTCTCATTGGAATAAAGAAGATACTGGTGATGGATGACATGCAGCAAAAAAGTTCTGACTGGCCTGTGAAGTCAATTACCTACTTCTAGTTCACTAGCACTTTGACATTTTCCTGGTAAATATTGTATGGTTTCATGCTTCAGTGAGTATATAAGGTGATGGTGATATTATTATTATTATCATTATCTTTGTCATCATCATTATTATTTTGAAAGGAAGAAATTTAAAATGGGCTGGAAGAAGAGGTGGCAGTTAAGGTACACAATCTTATGAAACCCTTCAGAAAGCACTTAACTTTAGAGGTCTGTGGTTTTTTAGTGAATAAAACTATTCATGGGTCTGTTTTCTGTGCTTTACTCAATCAGTATTCAATTCTGTTAAATTATTAACTTAATTAAATTCTGTTAATTATTTAATCAGTATTAATTAAGTTAATTAGTGTTTGACATGGGGTTATAGGAAAGAAAAGGCATAGATTTATATTCTTATGAAATTTATTTCAGTCTCCTAAATGTATTATAAGAACAAAAATATAGAACTATATAATATATAAAATACAGAACAGTATAATATATAATATATAAAAATATAGAACTATTAAGTAACAGTATAAAATAAAACTGGAATGTATGTGGGGGGTGCAGTACAAATTAAAGCACCAAAATCTGAATATAGTACATGCCACCCACTGTGAATAACAGTGGAACAGGTATTAGTTTCACATCCCACAAATCTAAGAGGCTACAGGTTGTGGGCACTTAAATGCTACTCCTCCATTTCATATTTGCTCATCTGTTAATTCTGAATTACTTAATTCCTCGGCAGAACCTACCCAGCCATACAATCATTATTAAAAGGCCTGATTTTGCTCAGAAGTCAATACATTTTTTGCTCTTACTTTTCTCCAAGCTTGAGACCTAAAGCAGTAGCAAATTTGAATAACCTGTTACATGTGGGAGCATTTTATTAAAGAACAAGAAAGAAGTTTTAAGGTTTAACAACATTGAAACATTGCATACTGTGGGGGCCGTGAACCTTGAGCTAATTATTGCTCTGTTGAGGTAAGGGTGCACACTTCTAAAGGCAGGAAGGTGTACAACGTTATCAGCAGACCAAAAGCAAATGTGGGAGAATCAAAGCATAGGCGACTTTCACTTTTATGCCTTTCACATTTATGAGGGAGACAAAAATCATCTTCTTTGGGAAGGAAATGGTATAATAACAACTAATATCTCTTGAGCAGATCCACAGATATTGGTTGAGGAAAACACATATATACAAATAAAGTCACTGAAGACCACTCCACTCTCAAAAAAATAAACACTTTCACGTGTTACCCTTCACAGTTTAGCAGCCAAGTGACCAAAATCAGTAAGCAAATTATAATAACAAAAATAAAAGATGAAAGAAGCATGCTAAACTAGAAAAGTCAATCCATGAATGTGACTATCACACAGAATTTTACAAGTGAGTTAGGCAAAAGAATTGTTCACCTCCAGCTTCAGGGAAAAAAAAAAAAAGTAGGGCGTGAATGGCATACACGAGAAATTCATGAACCTATGACAAGTCATGGATTTCCATTTTGGCAGCTGGATCAAGATCTGGAGAAAGACTGGTGTATGCTACTCAGCAAAAGGAATCTGTGAATTTCTCTCATTGAAGATGGATGAGGTCATGAGGTCAGTGTTTTGCCTTCCTGAGTCAAATTTCATACTCTTCAAACTTTTTCAAGGTGTACCAGCTTGTATTGTGTAACCCATTACCAGCAGCAGGCTCTTCAGTTACTACTGCAGCAGCAGCAAAGGCTAGTGCCTTAAATCAGAAGCAACAAAGAGGAGTTTCATTAATTCCTTTAATGTTCCTTCTACACAAAAATGCATTTCCTTAATATATATTTCAAAAAATGGATTTGACAAGACAGCATTTGCTGCAAAGCTCAAATTGTCATGAAATTTACATTATAAAGGTTGACAATATGATCATTATATTTAAAACCTCTTGAACAAGATCCTTTCCACACTGATGTCAAATTAGTTGAATTCAAGCGTTGTTATGGCCCATCCTGATGTTCTGTAGGGATATTTCCAAAGAAAATAAATCTATTCTGATGCAATTTATTCTCTTGTGGCACTCTCAAAATTCATATTGCAGGAGTTAAGCATAGAACTTTACTTGAATTTGCCACGTTTTATAAGCACTACAAAGATTGAAGCAACGTTAATAATGGCCAGAAGAATTTATTTGTAAATATGTGGTAGAGGCGGTGTTAACTCTGCCTTTTCTTCAGAGGTCAGTATGGATCAGGCTATGTAAATAAGAGAAGTATTTTGTCTGTCTATAATTTAGCAGCTGTGCAGAAATGAATGAACATATACATGATGATAGAGCATGGAAATTTCACTCATTTTACATTTCCACAGTGTTTCCATTTTTTGTAATTCTAGCATCTGTCTTGTAACATTTGGTGATTTTCTTAACATTTCAGGTCTGAAATAATGAGTTTATGGGAGGCTCCAAATAGCTTTCTATTCTCTGTATTAGAAAAAAAAAGAAAGGAAGAAAAAAAAAGGACACGGGGGATGCTAGCTCTCACAGAACATGGCTGTCTTGGATCTGGCCAGTACAGGGTTATATTTTGCAGTAGGCAGGAGGCAACATGGCTAGGACTCAGAGGCTTTTCTATACCACTTTGTGTCATTGCCAGGGGGCAGGAAGAAGGGAGTCTTTTCCAGGGAAAAGGGCTTGCTTCTGTTTGAGAAAACGGGGTGAAAGGAGCCATTATCTATTATCATGGGTTTTTCTGTGTGAATCATTCCTCTTCTTACACCTTTTGATATTAACATTGTTGCTGTCATCATTCATTTTCCTATCTCATTGCTGTTTCCGGTAAATTGTTCTAATCCTAACCTGTGATCTTTGTACTTTGTGGCCCCAGGTGGAGATGGGGAGGGAAAGCAGTGCATGGTTTTTTTTTGTGGGAGTACTGAATTGGATACTACAATTCCTAAAGTACAACAGTGGCTATTTAAACTGCATGAGATTTCATTTTCTGAAGAGTCAAAACACTAATGTAAATAATATCTCTCTTTTCTCCCTTTTTACATACGAGTAGAACATAGACATTTCAGGATCTGTCCCAATATGTGTTTCATCAGTTAATAGATAATTGCTTCTAGCACTGGGACTTGCACCCAACAATAGACTTATGTTATTCTAAGCTGATTAGGTCTTTCTGTAATAAACAGCAAACTATGAACATATCTGTAGGAGACATTAACCCAAGCAAGAACTGAAGACCACAACAAAATGTAAACAGAACATAATCAGTTGCTTTAGATCACTATAAAAACAAGGAACAACTGTTTTTCAAAGCAGTAGAAACTTGGTTAAGATCTTCTGTTGAATACTAATAGAGAAAACAGAGTCCTTAGCAATTCAGATGTCCAAGAAGGAAGAAACATTCCAGAATGAAAACATATATTTAAAAAATTATAACCCTAAGTAAAGCCAATAAAACACCTTAAAATACAGAATCACAGAGTCAACTAGGTTGGAAAAGTTGATCATCAAGTCCAACCTGAGACCAAACATGACCTTGTCAACCAGACCATGACCCTGAGTGCCACATCCCATCTTTTCTTAAGCACCTCCAGGCACAGTGACTGCACCACCTCCCTGAGCAGCCCATTCTAATGCCCAGTCAGATGAATATGAATATACGTGAATATGATAAAATTATCAATACATACTAATGTCTAGAATTATTTCAATTAATTATATTAGGAGAAAAAAACCATCCAAACCAGAAGGACAAAACCTCACACATCTTTAACTCCATCAAGAACTGAATCAAATAATCTGTTAATTGCAAAAAAAAAACCCCAATACCTGTATACGGTATAGTCAGTAGGATGTGGTAACATCCAAACAATCAGGAAATATTTGAGTTGAGGAGAGGCTTATACATGAAAACTGGAGAATTACAAGACAAGACATTTCTGAATCTAGTGAACAGAAATCACAGCATGTCAGCGGGGGAAGGTATGGTATAAGAAATAGAGTTATGATGAATTAATCACTATGAGAACAGTGAGATAAAAGTTTTTCATTATCTTGGACTTATTTTCCAGCCCTTGTTGAGGAAAAGGGTGATGTTCTCCTGCTTTTGAGACGTTCAATTCCAGAAGTCTGTAATTTAATCTTTTCTATAGCAATTAGTTTATTGCCACTGCAAGTAACTTTTATCTAAATCAGGACATTAGAAAAGCTGCTATGCAGTTGTACCTATTTTTGTTTTTTATACCACAGATTTGTTAGTCTTAATCCAATAACACCATTTTACTCTGATACAGGACTTTTTGCAAGGATTTTGCAAATAAGAACTGTTATATATCTCATCATGGTGTGCCTTGTGACCTGTGCTGCAATCACAGGCAGCAAAAAAAGAGGTGAGTTGGCTGCTATAGGATTTCTCACACTACCTCATCAATTCCTTATTTTCCAAAGAAAAAGACCCACTATGGTATTTCTCATCAATTAGTCTATGCTTTTGCTTTAATTCTTGTTTTACCTGAAAATTCACATGTACTTACAGCAGGCCTAGTGTTATTCTTTAGGATTCCACATTTTTCAGTTTTAGTCTCTGTCCTGCTGTCTAGTTACCCTCTCCTAACAATTTTTATACCCTTCTGTCAAATATAACTGAAACTGATCAACAGCATCAAGTCTGAAAGCACTTAGGTTCCTACAGGTGTCATGAAAATTGGCATCTCAAAAGGGAAAGTCCTTATCATCTCCTGAGGTAAAGGATGAAGCAAAGGCAAAACTTTTCTTCTTCCATTTTGTAAGCCAGTCAGCACACACACAGCCTAAACAGTCACAGTAAGTACTGCCTTTGCCAAGTGCTGTGCTTGACCTCATTGCAGGAACTGGGTAGAAATCTAACTAACCTTACCGACAGTATCAGTAATCACCTCCTACCTCTCAGTTTCCCTGAGTTCTGTGGAGCTGGTTCCCTCAGAGACGCAGGTGCAAGATGTTGCCAATGTGCTGACAAAAAGACCCATTTCTCTCTGAAACACAGAAAAGGCATGCATACAGGTTCTCCAGCAAATGACCCCACCAAACAAAGAGGTGAGAGTACAGCTTGTCCCATGTCAGCAAATCCCCTATTTAAACCTATTAATAGCCCTGAACCCCTTGCAATTTTCGAAAGCCAAAAACTGCTGATCTTTTATTCTGTCTTGTCTTCATTTTACGTGTGTTCTCTAGTTCTTGTCAGAAAAGCAGCCCTGATTTTTTTAGCATATTTCAAACTTGGAAATCACTTATAACCATTATTATACTGAGTTAACCACACCTGATTCTGCTTCCAGTTAAAATGCTAATTTACTAGACTTTGACCTGTGTCAACATGCTGTGTTTATTTAAAAATTCTTGTAATGACCAGCCTGGATTTTGCTTCCTCCCTCCCAATGTAGCTAAAAAATTATAAGCTGGGAGTTCACTAAACACCTGACTTGTTTCAACACTTCTTTCAGCACACCTCATTTTTAATATACTGCCATTGTAAGTGTATTTTTCCTACCCTGTTCTGTACACAATGAGGTCAGGTCGATGAACAGTTGAAGCCTCTTTTTTGTTTTCCCCCTGAGTCAGTAATAATGAATGTATTGTTTGTGAAAGGTTTAGAGCTGATAGCAAAAATAGAGGTAGCACTAATCTGGCCTTTGGCTGTCAGAGCAACTTGATTCTGAATTCATTGCGAGGGGGTGAGAACCACCATCTCCTGGGTAATAATTCAATCCTATCTTTCTGTTCATTGAGCCCATAGACTTCCTTTGCCACATTAATTCCACTTGAACTATAATAACCTCCTGGCTGGCAACTGCTATTGATAAATCACAAGAGAAACTGGCAAACTGACATTGGAGGTGGACAAGCAATTGTGCACAATAGAAAAATTCAAAATGAAGTGTGATCAATAACTAGCATTGTCAGGAAAAGAAAAGCATTGCTTTTTTTTCTGATTTTAGACAGATTAAGACATTCTACAGGCACTCAGACTACTGGAGATTTTGAATACCCGGTACTATTTTACTTGAGGCAGAATTTTTCAATCAACTTTTAGTTAATTAAATATGAAGCAATCCAAATTACATTAACCAATGCCTGCTTTCACTCCAGTTCACAGTATCATCATAATACTATGTTCTTCTGTCTCCTTATTTTTGCAGAGTTTTATGCTTCACTCGTGCAGGAGCTGTCAAGAACCTGCCCTGGAGGATGCCCATTGTGTTCAGTGAGTCCCTGAATGATAAAAATCAGACTGTCAGGAATGAAATCACCTATTGCTACTTATTTATTGGCAGAAAAAATAAAACTTGCAACCTACTTGTCCATAAATAGAGCACATAACCATCTATTGTCATTACATGCCATCCTCACCTTCACCTCATTTTAAATTTCCTGTTGCATTTTATATGCTGCATCTTTTCCCCAGTGGTTCTGATCTTCAAAAACTCACAGGTATGTATAACTTCATTTATGCAAGCAATCTAACCAAAATCAAAAGGACTATATGCAGCTAACAAAAATTCACACAGCTTATAAACCCATGAGAGACAAAGGACTTAAAGATCTCTTCAAGAGTGGATTTCTTCTTGTAAAATGCTCATGACTCACACAATTCCAGGATAACATGAACCTCAGTGAGGAACTTGTTCATAATTGATAAGGTTGATCAATATTTGGCAATTCCCTTTGTGAAGTGCATCTAGGGTCACATTCCAATTTATAAAGAAAGTTAAAAAAAAAATTTAAAAACTGCTTAAAAAAGGCAAGCACCAGAATTATTATTACAGAAAGGAAAACAGATTAGGTGGTTGATATTTTCAATGAAAATTTAAGATGGTTGTTTCACCTATTAATAAGGCACATATATTCCATTTGAAAGAAAATAATTTGAATTTCTGTTTTCATTTTCTTTCTTTAGTACAACTTGGTAAACAAATATTTTTAAAATAACTTCATTTTGTTTTTAAACATCCCATGCTAAAAAAGAACATTTCCTACAACCTGTGCTGGTTAACTTCCATTTTGCATACGCCATTTTATTTACAATTTCAAAATGTACTATGGTAGTCAAGTGAAGAACACATTTCACTTTGAATGTGTTTTTGTCAAGGCCCATTTTTGCCACAACATAACACCTTGCTCCAATTACTCTGAAAGTTTTATACTTTATGCTTGCTAGCCATCTGTATTTTTTCTTTTTCTATTTTCTTAATTCTTCCCTCCCCCATTCTTTCTTTTCCAATTCTCAGCAGATTTCAGAATTTCACAGAATAGTTAGGATTGGAAGGGACCTCTGGATATCATCCAGTCCAATCCCCCTGCCAAGGCAGGGTCACCAAGAGCAGGTGACACAGGAATGTGTCCAGGTGGGTTTTGAATGTCTCTGGAGAGGAAGATTCCACGGCCTTCCTTGGCAGCCTGTTCCAGTGCTCTGATACCTTCAATGTCAAGAAATTCTTCCTCATGTAAAGGTGGAACTTCTTGTGCTTTAGTTTAAGGCCGTTGCTCCTTGTCCTTTTTCTAGGCAGCACTGAAAAGAGCCTGGCACCATCCTCCTCACACCCACCTTTGAGGTATTTCTATGTATCAATGAGATCCCCTCTCAGTCTTCTCTCCTCCAGACTAAACAGGCCCAGCTCCCACAGTCTCTCCTCATATGAGAGATGCTCCAGACCCCTGATCATCCATGTGGCCCTCCACTGGACCCTCTCCAGTAGCTCCTTGTCTCTCTTGTGCTGAGGAGCCCAGAACTGGACACAGCACTCCAGGTGTGGCCTCACTAGGGCCGAGTTGGGGGGAGGATCACCTCCCTCGACCTGCTGGCCACACCCTTCCCGATGCACCCCAGGATGACACTGGCCTTCCTGGCCACAAGGGCACTGCCCGCTCATGGACAGTTTGTGATCCACCAAGAGTCCCAGGTCCTTCTCCACAGGGCTGCTCTGTAGGAGGTCAGCCCCAGCCTGTGCTGGCACTTGGAGCTGTTCTTCCCCAGGTACAGGACTTGACACCTGCCCTTGTTGAACCCCCACCTAACCCTCCAGCCTGACAAGGCCCTGCTGAACAGCAGCACAGCCTTCAGGTGTATCAGCCACTCCCCTCAGTTTTGTTGGACTCACAGGTAAGAATTTAGTTCAGAAACATGAGGTGCTATCACTGAGGCCACCTACGCACCTTAAAGAGTGTCTCAGGGCTGCCGCATCTGTGATGTGAGGAAGACTGTACCAGAGTAGTCCTCCTGTGTACACTGATGGCCACATGGGACCAATGGGACATGGCATGCAGAACTTCACACTGGGTAACTCTGTGAGATTAGAAAGATAAAGCAGTGTGTGTTGAGAGATCAACTGTTCTGAAAAAAGACTAAAAAAAAAAAAATAGAATGAATACTTTCACTCCACCGGGAAGGCGAGAACTACTTAATATGTTGGTGAGCATCCCTAGAATAGATTTTTAATCAACAATTCTCATTTACTGGAACACTGAGCCTATGAACAGACTCATACTACTGAGTGACATTATGGGCCATTCATCTGCTTAACTTGTCTGAAAATTTGAGCCACCAGTGAAGGATTATTATTGATTTTCAGGCTGTCTTTGTTAAATGCCTGATATACTGTACCACTCTCTTATTCCACTCTCCCTCCATTGTCACTGATATTAAAATGAAACCCACCTATTATCAAATCAATCATGCCTGATAAAACTACTCAGAGTAAGATGATGTGCATCATATTTACCCACTGAGACTGAAAGGTGGAATTTCAATCACTCAGAAAATGTGCATTTTATTTATTTATTGCTTTGGATAAACTAGGAACTACTGCAGCAATTAATTACAGCTATTTAACACACTCTATATGAGGCAGGAACTATTGCCTTGTGGTTGGGTTGTTGAACTGAGGCTGAAGTGTTGCCATTTATGTTTCTGCTTTTGGCAAAGGCTTCTCATGTAACTTTAGGAAAAGTGATCAATTCCTCTGGACCACAGCTCTGGCAATAAAAAATTAGCTACAAATTTTCTGTAATTTAAAAACTAAGGACAAAACACCACTTTTCATGTGTAAATAACTATGCAGACAGATAAGAAATGGGGACGTTGAAAAAGCCGCAATTAAAGAAAGGGATTGTGTCATAGAATATAAAAAGAAAAATGTTACAGTATCTGCATGTGTGCCTGGGGTTCACTAGTAAGGAACAATCCCCAGAAATCATCTTAGCACCTCAGGCACGGAGAGTGTGATAGAGTTTTCACATTGGGAGTCTAATGAGCAATGAATTTCCAGGTCATCAGTACTCCATCATCTTTGGCATAGTAAAACCTCAGAAAAATAATAGACCCTAAAAGCTTTGAGTCTTTGAACAGATGTAAAAAGCAAAGAAAACCTTCTTTCTGGGATTTTCGAATTGGCAAAGACCTAATCTTGAGTATGAAATAGCTTATTGGCAGATGTAAGAAATAGAAGGGAAAAATGCATATTTCATTGAAGACCTGTATTTATTCTAAAGTCTGCTTCACATGGTCTTAATGCTAAAATCTGAACTTCAGAGTTTTCGTAGAGTTTGGGTAATCTGAGGACACATGTCCGAAGAAAGGACTTTCTACACTGTTTGAAGAACCAAGGAAGAGAGAACCCAGCAGTAAACTCCTGTCTCCTTTGTACGTCATGCTACAAATAGGGATGGTTGATGAAAGTAAAGCAGTAACGATTTTTACTGATATGCTAGGAATATGCTGTTTTAAAAAAAAATTCTGATTGTAAGTCTGTTGTTACAAGCAATACAACTCTCTTTAGTAACCTGTAAAATCATTCTGGCAGAATTCTGCAATATATCAATTGTATCAGGAGATTTTCTCCTTAGGTTTAGACTTTTCCAAAGATTGCTGACATATATCCCAAAATACTTGTAATAAACTAATTTTATCAGTAGCCTTTTGCATTGTGTACATTTGATTTGACTTATCCAGAATTCTGTGATTAAAAAATGGAAAATATTTTCTCAGCGACAGACCTTAATATGCATTAGTTTCTGTAGCCTTTGCAAAGAAGCAATTTTCTCAGTTAGTTACATGAACTCTAATGGCATAAAAAGTAGTGCCTATATAAAAATATATAACCAAATATATTTTTATGGCCTTTGTTTCTCTTACCCAGCAATACTGTCTGAAATGTAGAAGGAGATATCTTCTTACATTAAATTATCTTTTTTCAATTTGATTCACCTAATTTTTCTTACTGTGTCTCTTACTGAAATGAAATACACATGAATTTGTCCCAGTCCCTCTCTCCAGTGTAGTGATTTGCCCATAGCTATTTGAAAAAATGCGTTTCAGTCTTTTACTGAATGGACCGTTTCTGAGGTGTTATGGGCTCCTAAACAATACTTCAGTTAGCCTGAGAGGAACAAAGGAGGTTGATACCAGGACGTAGGTGAGGTGTATGAATTTCAGACAGCAGTTCCATCTGACTCAGCTCTTTCTAGGCTAAACCAGAGCAGGACCACCAGGGTGCTGAGAGGAAAAACTTGTTTCTGATGGTATTTCAAGTTATTTCACAGCAGAATATGACCCAAAGGCTCAGCAGAAGCATTAGGTCTCTCTTGAATGACCTCTGAGACCAGAACACATGATATTTACAGAAATGAATATGTTGAGTACAAGGAGTTTATAAAAAAATACAGGTTACCCAGGGAAGCAACTGAAAAGTACTACTATGAATATTTTCAATACCCAGTCATCTATACCCTTCTTTTCCTACATAATTAATATTTTTTATTGTCCAAGAAAAACAGCATGTTTATAGATTTTACCTAGTTTCTACATGGTTGCATTTTAAGCGGATTACACCTTGGAAGCAATGTGAGGCCAAAGGAGAAACTGGTGGTGTGCATATTGTATTTAAATAGAATTTACATATTCACAGTGGATTTATGAATATTTTTGCTCAGTAAGGGGGAAGAAAAGGTATAAATTCTTACTAGAGCTGAAATATATATGTATATATATCTCAATAGTGTCTAACCATGGTCTCCAATGGTAAAGAGCTATTTATTTTACACATTTGCAAGAACCAAGCTAATTGATAGAGACAAAATAATCTCAGAATTTGAGGGCTAAATACTCTCTTCTGCAAGAACTCTGAGACAGTATCCAGTATCTGAAAGTTTACTATATTAAATTGCTAGGTGCCCAAGAACACCTTTTTTTTTTAGCACAGGAGGTCTGTCCTATTATCAAAATGTCTGTAGGAGGGTTTCTTCTAAAACACAAGACATTGTGTCTAACCAAAGCAGTAAGAAAAACAACAACAATTCAATAATGTTCTTTAATTACCTCTAAATCAAAAACAAAACCCAAAAAAAAAAAAAACCCAAAAAACCCCAACA
>VZTJ01006359.1:0-113259 GCA_013397795.1 Orthonyx spaldingii | reverse complement strand
CCCCCCAATAACTAAAGAACCTGGGGATAATCACATTCATTGTTAATAGTAGCAAATATTTCAGTTCCTGCTAAGAATTTTTTCCTCTATTAAAATAGAAGAAATAAGAAATAGAATTTAAGACGGATTTGTGCCATTTCTTCATGGTTTTGTATATTACCCCAATAGCTGTTATTGTAGAAGGGTTCAGTGGCAGCATCAGACGGACCATAGCCACCAGGAAGTTGTTCTGTTGTGGCAGCATTGGAGTCAGACTCAGGAAGTAACTGAAAATCAGAAGGGAAATGAATGAAATTTCTACTTCAGTGAAAGCAGTCCCTTCCACGTTTGTAAGATGCCCTGTTCTGCCTTTTTATTCTGGACAGACATTCTCACTGATTTTTTCTAGAATAGGGAAAATCGCGAATAGGGGAATTCACACTGAATTTTCCTGTCTGTGTGGCTCTCAATACATTTCTTAACCTTTTCTCTCTCCTGTTCCCTCATTTGTAATGTTCGGATTTGCAAAGACTTTTCAGTGTGTTAATCTTCATTTAACACTGATCAGAGGAACCTCAGAGGGGAAAAATACAGATTCTCAGATTATGCAAATCGGTATAGCTCTGCTGTTACTGCTACACAACTGCTGACACTCTGGGGCACAGAGCTCATAAAACACTGTGTTTGCAAAAACAATGACAAAACATGAGTTTTGGTAGTGTAAAGGATTTAAACAGCCACATAGAAATTGCAGCTCCATCAAAAATAGAAGGAACTGTAGCTTCTTGCATGTTAGTTCTTCCATCTTCTTCATATGAGGCACCTGTTACTTGCAGGGCTGGTGTGCCTATGGTCCCCTTTGTGAGCAGACCTACACAAGTGGATTCAACAGCACTGTTTAACTGACAGAAGAATAAATAAATAAACCTCTTCTTTTAAAAAAATTTCAACCCTGAATATTTCTGTCTATGTGTTACAAATGCACTGAGAAAACTAATAAAGGCTTTAATTACATCAGTCCAGAGAGCCCTAGCCATACTAGTATTATGAAGCCATGATACACAAAACACAGCGTCACCCTTTCCATCTCCATGCTGCAAGTTGCTTTCCTCTGTAATGACAGGTTGAGAAGTACTCAGCTATTCTTTGAGTCAGTTGTAGAAACCAGCAGGATAAGACATTAACAAGCTTAAAAGGTATTACCTGTCTAGCCCTACCAGGAGGTTTATGCTGACTGTAGGGGTTTCACATACCTCTTATACTTTCATGAGGGAATTAGTTAAAATTGCCATAGTGGAAAGTATTTGATTTAGATTAATCTGGATTTCTCAAGCAGTGGAGATTCATTACTCTGATTGGCTGTTCTACCCATACTGCCCTTAATGCTCTAACTATATACTCAGGAAAAAAGCCTTCAGTTCAAAGCTCTTGATGGATAAGTAAAATGGATCATTATTATCTTTTCCAGAAACCCTTAAAAGACTTAAAAGAACAAACTGAAAAATATATGTAAGTGAGACATATACCTCAATCTGGGCATACATCAAGCTTTTGCCTTCTCAGATGACAAAATTTCCCATCTTGAGAGAAAAAGAGTGCTAAATGTTAATCCTTTGACCTAAGGGATAGTCCTGACAATTCTACTGTGCTGGTGTGATACATGTCTTGTTTCCAGCATGACTGCATTACATGAGGTGGGATGTCCTAGGAACATCTCAGTTAGTGTACCAAAACACAATGCATTTCCATGCTTTTGAACATTCTTAGTGTGCCTCTTCAGTTCTGTCCATGGATACAAACCGGAGGTCTTTCCAGGCATGAAGATGTCAGAGCTATTAATGGGGACATACAAGAAAGTGAGATCGTCAGTGCCAGAAGCCCTCTGTCACTGTAAGGACAGGATATTCCCAAATCTTTTTTTTTGGAAGCTGGTGTCAATCAGACAAGCTTCATGATGATGATGCAAGGGTGAGTGCCCAATTATGTTTTAATGTCTAATCTTTCAGCCATGCAGGCTATTAAATCCTGTCATGGAGTAAAAATATCTGTTTTGTTCCTTTGGACTATGGTTTGGGCTCTATTCTAAATTGTCTTAAAGGAGCAAGCATGTGAAAGGAATAGGCATTTCATGATACTAAAGTCTTTCAAGTGATCTAAAACACTAGATGTTTATCCTTCTTTATGGATTACACATGTGTATTTCTGAGTCATAAGACACTCATTGATCTTGCTGAGATGGTTTTTAAAAACTTATTAACAGATCAGGGAAAGCTTGACATCACCAGCCAATAATTCTTGCAACTATATATTTATAAGCTCCCCAATACTAATATCTTAATGTTAGAATTATCTCCAATACTGTGATTCAGAGGCAGATGATCTGACAGAGGAAGCTACATTTTAAAAGTGCTATCAGAGATAATGTGTGGAGTCTTGACCTGATTCAATTAGAGCTTTGCCCTTATGTTACCCAAGGGCATATTATCCAGCATTTATAAAGACATTGGCTTGGATAAATGAATGAGAAAAAAAGCACTATTGTTTACTCAGCAGGAGATGGACTGTGGAAATGTTTAGATTACCCTCTCGTACAGACACACAATCTTCTAAACACATGCACGCAGGCACACACACACACAGATGTACAACACACATACACAGGCAAGCACATGCATAAAACCCTAACAAAATCTCCTCAAAGTCATCTCCATTACCAAAACATCATATTTCAAGTATGAAAGACAACGTTGGGCAATTTTGATTTTTCTTTTTTTTCCTTTGGATGCAAAAACTGGGCCCATTTTCAGTGGTTTATATACATGCAATTAGCAATTTAATTTCCTCAGAGGCTAAATTAGCCCTATGAATTTATTTAATAAAAAGCAAGATTTAGTGCCAGGGCTGCGGTTGCGGCTCAGCCTCAGCTCTGCACTGCCCTCTGCTGCTTCCCCGGCTGCGGCCAGCCCGGCCTCGGGCACCAAAACCCAGCTGGGGAACTGTCCGAAGGAAAGCCTAGGGGAACATCACTCAGCTTAAAACCTCATTTACGGAGGATTCCTACCCACCCTTTTTTATTTTCCAGTCACCAAAAATGCAGGAAATATATTCCTACACCCATGATTTTTTTTTCCCCAGCACACTCCTGGATTATACTCATAACTATAAGAGCTTTGTAACAAACTCTTTCACACAGGTTAGTTCAATAATAGATTGCATCATGTGCCTGTATATAGTCCAGGAAGCTCAAGAAAATAATGTCACACAAAGAGTCATCCATCATGTCTGAAGCAATATGATTACTCATAGTGTGCCTCATTTTTTGTAAAATCTAATTCAGAAATTATATTTTGCTTAAAGATGCCTTTTAATGGGGGGGGAAATAAATTAATCTGTTGCAAAGAAGGGAAAATTTCTCTTGGAGCAGCCTGTGCTGACCACCAACTCTTGTCAGAGAAGCTAATTTTTCAGCTAAAAAATGGCCTGCTACTCTGATCTGAAAGTCTCACTTTTCTAGATGTCTTGTACATCCACCTCCAAAAGCACCTTTTGCATCTAATGAAATTTATACAGCACCTTTCATCTAAGCAGTCCAAAATGGAGAGTAGGCCTGATTATACATAAATGGTAATAATCCTGGATAATATTAATGGCAAAACTCAAAATTATTAAACCCCACCATATGTCAGATTACTGTATTCTGAGATATTACTTTCTCTGTTGTTTAAATGCAGACTCTTCTGGTGTCGAAGATAACACACAGAGTACAGCTATAGAAAAAGCAGTATAAGGAATAAAAAAAAAAAAATCTTATGTAGTATAATTGCAGAGGGAATTTTAAAAGAAGCAGAAGGTAATGAGCCTACTGGAATTTAGCCAGAAATAATAGCCTTTTGTTTCTGGTGTACTTAAGGAACTACAGCTGGCATCACATTGGCTAATAAGCACAGAAGCCTGGCAGGAAATGAGATCAATTAATTTGAAGAATTGTATTCTGGCTAGCTAAAGATTCAGGGCCAGACTGCATCTTTAGATCTGTACAGTGAAGGCCCTATAGAAACAGAGTTAGCTCCTGGCAAACAAAATAGCCTGAACATTGACATCTAGCACACATGTTCCTGCAGTGTTTCCATTGGGCTGGAGCCATATGTATGGAAAGGCTACATGAGAAATTGGTAACCAGGATTCCCTTTTTAGCCTTGAGCAGTTTTAAGCAGGTATTAGGGAAATGGTACATGTGGAACCTATTTTCTACATGTGGAGAACTGAGGAAAAAAAGACACAAAGTCATTACAGAAGAAAAAATTCTTCATGGTTACAGTCTTCGTCTTTTGACAGTATGTTAAATATTAATCTTACCAGTAATGTAAACACAAATCCTGCTGTCTTGATGGAAGACTTTACTCCAGAAAGTATACCTCACAGGTTTTTTCTCATTTCTTGATTTTTGTGGGAAAGTATGATCTGATCTTCATTAAAGCCAAGTATAAATCAAATACCTCTGTACATCTCTTTCAAATTTGCAAACCAAAGAAGATGACTTCAAAGACTTGAAACAGCTGGTCCAGAGAACTAATCAACATGATGTCTTAAGAATTTCTCATTTTCCACTGCTATTACTCCATTTTGTCTCTCAGCGTTGTTCTTATGATCTCCCCTCTCTGAGCCTAAGAGCAGGAGGTAGATTGAGTCCCATATTTTCATGACCATCATGCCTCTGTGATTTTTTCATCAGTAAACGAACTACAGAAACTTATTCTCTTTTTAAATGAGGAGGTAAATTGTAACTGCTATTTTCCTCTTCTGGCACAAATAATTCAAATGCAATGCACTGTTATGCAGCTCCATTATTCTGTCTTCTTTTGTAGGAAATTGACCCTTGGCACCTGAATTTTGGATCACTTATACTTGAAAACAATCCAGGAGTTGAACATTGCAAGATATAAGGATCTCAGTCATCATATTGGGGAGCGGCCAATAGGTATCTATGCACTTATGTCCTAAACTTTTTTGCTAAGTGTCTCAGGAAACGATGCATGGTGAGAGACAATGCACTGCTTCTGGAAGCTTTGATTCAGTATTGTGAAAGTCAACTTAAAATAGGCAATTTGGCAAGATCTTCAAACAGGACTATCTGGCTAGTTTGTGGCAGGATTCTTGAAGGAAGAACATGAAAAATATGTCACCCACTTACAACTGCTGTGCTGCCTTGGGAGCACAATCAGATAATGAATGCATTATTGTAAAACATGGGAGACGCTTTCTTGTAAGACACTGTGTACAGAGAGGAAAGGAGGCTCAGGAAAGGAGACCAAGGAAAGACATAAAATTTTTCTTGTTGCGTCTCGATGACTAGTATTAGTAGTCTCTGAGGAAACACAGCCAGAAGGATCCACTAGGCCATCCCAAGTCACCTCATCCTATATCACGTATTTTAAAACATCATCTAGTTATCTGTGTAGAGTCCCTTAATTTTTGTCTAGCCAAGGCATAAATTGTGTTAGGCAAAAGCATTAATCACACTCACTATTAGAAATGTATCATTTTTTCTGGTTTGAAATTACTTTAGGGTCCAGCCATCATTTCTTGTTTTGCATTTCTCAAGTAGGGTGTTGTCTCACAAAGGAGATCCAAGGACCTTGGATCTCTTCTAAAGCGTAGTTACTGAAATGCACAGGGGACAGAAACATTCCCTATTGCACACAATTTAAAGACATGCTGCCCTTCTACTCAAATGGAAACAAAAATACCACTACAATATAAAATCCTTGACAAGTAAGTTTTTGAAGTTGGTCAGGAAACTCTTCATTTGCTTGGCTTTTCTGTCAGAATTACTTAAGCTCGTACAGTCAAAAAATCCTCTAGAAGCACTGTTTTAAAGTATTTATATGACAGTACAAGAGTTCTTATTTGGTGTTTATTGTTCTGTGTGGTGGCTTTTTAAGGCTTACAATGTTTTAAACAGGACACTAGTGCTATGAAAATGTTTACTTCTGCTGCTAATTTACTGTGACAGCTCTTAGAGCTAGGCATTGTAAAGGTAAGTTTCTGCCATGTCTCACTTCTGTTGATCTTAGCCGGAACCATGCAGTAGAAACCTAGGTGGATTCATCTCAGTAAAAAGTGTCTGTGGTGTGTGGGTGGGTGTGGGTGTGGGTGTGTACACCAGGCTTAGTTCTCCGTACTCATTCTGCAGCACCTGCAGCACTTTCTGTAGAGAAAGTAGCACATAAAAGGAGCAGTTTTTCTGAACTATTTAGCCTTCACTAAAATGAGGTGGACTCAAATATATTCCTCCTTCCCACTCACTACATAAAGATGACCCTGGTCTGTGGGCATCCATCCCATAGCTGCCTAAGGTTAGATGGTGTCACTGCTTCCATCTCACTTAGGATTACCTACAAACTGCCATAGCCTTACTAGAATCCAACCTTTTTAGGCCACTGTAGCAGGCACAGTCAGGGGCCAATGACTGGTAAAATCTTCTTTGTTTCATGTGGTGTCCTATGGCTGAAACATAGATGTTGATTTTTGCAATATCACAAGTTTTGCTGTCATTTGCACTTTCCCTGCAGCTCATCCAGACTGGGAATAGTCCACTATGGGTTCCAAGTTCCTGACACTGAGTGGGGTGCACCAGTGCTATCAGAGTCCATCAGGGAGCTTCATTTTAAAGCAAAGAGGAAGATTGTGAAGAATGTTTTACAAGGCCAAAATGCATTGTACACAGAGAAAACTACTAGAAAAAGAAATCTGTTTTTCAGGATATTTTCATTCTTTAGAAACTGGATTTAGAGGGAGACGAAAGATCAGTGGCTCACATAAATCTCTATCTAAAACTAACAGAGGATTGGATCTCAGAGCTGATGCAGGAAGCACTACATATTATCAGTACTGAAAACATTACAGCCAGATACACTTTTTCACTATCTGTCACCAAAGCACTTCTGTGTGTTTACTCAGATGGGAAAATAAGAAACCCTACTGGCAAGTAATAACCCTTAAACAGGAACTAAATAAGGACCTTAATTTCTGCATCAACTCCAATAACAACAAAAATCAACTGTTACTCACTGCAGGTCAATAACAAGACTGAATGCAAGAAATTATTTTGAGTTATTAGAGTAGTTTATGTGCTTTTCACTCAGAAGTCCTTTAAAGCATCAGTTTTTCTGATTCACCCACAGGGTTGTGTTATATCATGTCAAACTAAAGTGGGTTTGAACTGATCTGTCACAAAACAAGTTAGAGTCCAGTATAATCAATGTCTTGAACAACAGATCATTATGTGTATACACACCATCACAGAGACCTGGACAGGAAAGTAAAATTACCCAAATTGCCAGTTTGGAAATAAAAATGTGCTTTATCAGGTCTTCTTCACTGTTCCCACAGAATATGCACAGCTTATTCCTTTCTCAGGACAGATCCAGAAAGCAGACAGATGAGCCCTGGGTAAAACTCTACAGCAAACTCTTCTTGTTAAATTGTATTCAGGCATTGCCTGCCTCTGCTTCGCATGGTACCGCACAAGGCAGCAATGACTGTATTGCTCTGAAGGAGACCATTACCAACAATGGCTGCAACTCTGGCATGGACGAGAAATGGAATTTCATTATAACTGCATTCAAAGGTATTTCAATCAGCACTGATTGCTGCCTCTTTTTAAAGAAAAAAAAAAAAACGGAGCAGATTCAGAGGTTGTGGGAATCACACCCCATGATTTCCTACTCCCTGGTCTTTTTTCTTACAAAAACAGTGCATGCACTCTCCTGCTCATCTTTTCGCAGTGTTACCATGCAGCCTAGCATTCAAAAGGCTAGATTTTGTCATATAATCTAAAACAGTTTAAAAATATATATTTGGCATTGTTGGGGTGGGAGTGTGGCCTATTTCTTTTCTGTTGAAATTAACATTAAAACAAAGGAAAGAAATTTAGCTGTAGAGACAGGTACCAGCTGGACAGGCTTGACTTTTTGTCCATAAATTCAATTCATTTGTGTTTTTCCCTTTCCTGACACACTGGTATGCCTCTTGCTGTCTGAGGTACCACATTAGGGAGTGATGTTGGTCAGACTACTCCTGCCTCTTGTTCTTTACCCTTTCAGTCTGAAGTGCAAACTGTGACGGCTGTGCTTTGGAATGCATTTCCTTTGCTAGCTGAAATTGGACTGAGACCACAAAAAAACCCCTACTGGAACAAGTGACGGTGTCAGTCCTTAAACTGTTTGATCTACAAGTGTATGAATTAAAAGAATACTATAGAGTTCATCAGTAGCCTTTCTAACATTGTCCAGACACACTTTGAGCAAAAAATAATTTTACAGCACTGGTGTTCAACCTATAAATACCAGCCAAACATTTTTTTGTAACAGTGACCTAAGATATAACAACTGTGATAAATCCTTAGATTTTCTGTTATTTTCTGGGTAAATAATTGTTAAATACATCCAAAAGTCAAGGAAAAGAAAAATATGCATATGAAAACTTATACATACCTTTGTTTGGATCCATGTACATAATTACAATTCTTAAATGTTTTAAAATATATCTCTCTAAAGGCAATATTAATACTTTAGAGGAATGAAAGTCCATAATTGTTGTCTTTCCACATAGAAGCTGAATTCAGTCTCCTCTTAAGGTCTGGATATGAGAAAACATGAAGATTACACCAATCACCTTCCATCACAGATATGTATTCTTGATTAATTTCTCCACTAAACATCTCAGTCCATTCCATCACTTGGCCCCACCAGGTGCAGTTGCATCATTTGTCTATCTAAACATGAATGCATTATCTGCTTGCAGATTGCTCTCCTCATTGCCTCATTGTGTATCCCAAAAAGAGAGTTATGGCCTTTTAGGACACTTAAAAACCAAAATTCCAGGAATAGGTGGGAGACATATCATCAGAATTTTCTGGAGCCAGGCAGAGACTGAGAACAATGTCCTGGACTGGTCACTGCGGAAGCAACAACCCGGCCTGCTGAGATTTAAAAAGAAATTACTCAATTAAGATGTAATGAGCCTCCAGTCTCCCCAGGCTGTGAATGAGAGCAGACATATTTACAATCACAGGGTACCATAAAATTCTATCCAGTTATATCAAATCAGTGGGCCTAAATTAGCCAGCAACATCCTGATCAGGTGGTGTGTGTGTGTGTGAGTGTGTGTGTGTGTGTGTGTGTGTGTGTGTTGGACGATTTATGACAAGATCAGTTAGGACTGTCAAAAGAGATTTTAAAATGACCTTCCAGGGGGGCACAAGGGTGGAAGAGAGGAATATTGAGGTTTCAGGAAGACAATTGTACTGCCTTACTGTGAAGTATCACAGTGAATGGAGGTGAGGAAATATTACATTTGTCAATGTGTTTGTAGGATGAATTATCTCTCACACACTCAGACACAGACACCACGTACGCACATACAGAAGGCAAAGTTCATTTTCCATTGAGACCTTTTATTATGGTAGGGTTTCTCATCACCATTTAATTATCCTTACAGAAGGATTTACCTTTTTTTAAACAAGTCTTATTTATGCCTGCGAGTATTGAAGGACCATGTAAGCACAGCAAAGTGGTATCCTCCATTTATCCAGGGGTCAGAGATGATTGTAGGCAGGTGGTTCAATTACTTTGGAAAAAATCTTTCTCCCCTCCATCCCTGTCTCTACCTCTTTCTCTTCAACCAGCCCAGGAAAAATGATAATCAGAAATTTAACCCAGACCTGCATAAAGGAGGCTTTCAGGCTATTTGCTTCTGGAGAGGGCAGCAGTACAGTTTGGTCTAAGTATAGTGTGTTCATGAATCCAAAACATAAATCACTGCCTTCATAATACTGCTGAAAAGGCAGGGAAGAAGCCTCTTTTAGCCAGGAGAGCAACAGCAGCAACATCTCAAAGGTGAGGTAGGTTAGAACAGGTTATTTTTTGTCACCATGACTCCACTCTTTTTGCTTTTCCAACCATTCACAGCATTTCTTTCCTTGATATATGCCCTATCTCCCAGACTCCTGGCCACCCTGAAATTTCTCAGCTGACTGCCCAAGCCCACTAGGTGTGACGCACTCCAGAAAGGACTTTCCATGCTTGTTAGTTCCTCCTACTGCCATAATCCTGCAAAGGAAATATTTTTACAGGGCAGTAATGCGTGGCAAACTTCACCTTCCCTAAAATATGGATGAGGAATGGTTTCAGTGATTGAGCACAAAATGAAAAAGCCTTTATACTGGTTCCCCCAAAGGGAGAAGATTATCTTCTATGCCATCGTTACAGCACAGTAAAAAACAAAACAAAACAAAACAAAACAAAACAAAACAGTACTTAATATCAAATACAGCTTTTTTTGCAGGCAACAGTGTGCATGCCATCAGCAGTTCAAAAGCTAGACATTGTATGATCGTTATTTCTTAGGAAGCTGTTTTTACTATTGCTAATTATTATTACTACTACTACTACTATTGCAGCTTTGTTAAGCAAATGGGAATCTTCAAAATTTCCTGAGCTTTTGAGGCTTTGCTTCATGATCTGATAGCCATCACATAGCCAGACAATGGGTTCAGGCCCACAGGCACTATGTACATCCGACTGCTAACCCTGCTCTGGTAACCCTTTTACCTTCACCAGGCAGTGAAGTCTACTGCTCCTGATGCACTCATACTCTCATTGAGCAGAGATCTTTATCCTTGTCAAACACATCTGAGGTATGCCAAAACATACAGTGTATGATCCAGTCCCAGGTATGAAAACTGGTAGGAAAATATGGCAAAGGAAGTCAGGCAGCTCAGAAGGTGAAAAAAATGGCAAATTAAGAAAGTTCAGCTATTCCACTGATTTTACAGTTACTGTTGTGGTCCAAAGAAGTCTTACAAACTCTCTAGGGATATATTAGGAAATCTCATGTCGTTTAGGGAACCCCTAAATACAGCAACCCAACAAAACCATTCTTATCACCTTTCTACACGAGCATTTCAGCCCAGCTGTGCTGCACCTATTAGGTGACCAAGTAAGGCCATCACAAGCACCAACAGTAAGAAAAGCTGGAACTGGAGAAACCATTGAGGTCCAGCTCCTCATTTCCCAAAGCATTCATAGAATATTGGAAAATTCCAATTCAGGTCAAACTGAGTGATTTATTTTCTCCCCGCTGTGAGATCTAGTGTCTAAACAGAGTTCTACCTGAGTGTGAATAAGTGACTTCACTAATTACACAACCCAAGATGCAGAGCAACTAAGTTGAAAGTCTGACAATAAAGTTCAAGGTTATATATCTGCAGCTTACATAATTAGGTGCATCTTAAATAAGAAATCGTTGATATCAAGTCTTGTATTCTTCTCCTTGCTTGCTAGAATTTAGGATAAGCACTTTGAAACTTCTAAAAAAAACAACTGGGTGCCTTAAAGTGTACATTTCAAGCAATTTCTCTGCTGGATTGAACCCCAGATGAACACAATAAACTAGCTGAAAACAGATCATCTCAATTTCACACTATTTTAATGTCACAAGCAACTTTTACACACGCACTAGACATTCACCTTTTTCCCCTTCATTTTTTTCTGGATTGTAATTCTAAATGAAATATTACTTTCAGAGAAGATGTGTTTTGTGTAAAAAATTCAATTACACACACAGAGCATTTTTAAGATATTGCTTGTACTACAGAAAACATATTTAACATATTTTAGTCATTAAAATTTTAATTATGATATTCAATAGCTTATGTTTAATTATAAAAACTTACACTACTATTCATCTTCTTTGTGCCTTTAATCTTCTGTAACATGGATGACCAACATACCATTCTCTTTAAGGTAATATCATATTTGTATCTTAGTGAGATACACAACAATTTTTTTTTTGGTAACAAAAAAAGTTAGGTACTGCAATGTTCAGAAACATTCAAAATGTTCCTATATACCCTTATTAGTTAAATAATGACTCCCTGCTTACTTCTGCAGCTGCCTAGCAGTGAAGTATCAGTGTGAAAACGGCATTTGGTCTCAAGGTGCACATGTGCTAAGAGACGAGTTAATCACCACCCACCTCACAGTGCTGTATTGGGATTTTTTAGCTGTAACTATGTGAGTACTACCAATACTTGTCAGCCACTTGCCCACACTTATATGCTTTTGGCACAATATTTCTGTTCGTCTTTTTCTGCTCTACTCAGTGAAAAGTTGGAAAGAGTGCAGCTGTATAAAGCACTGGCTAGCACATTTTTTATGACTGAAATTTATGGAGCAATGTATCCACTTTTAGCATGACTATTGTTAAACCTGGAGATCAAGCAAAGTGACACTGAATATATTGCTTTATCAATTGGATTCGTTCAAGTGAAAAATGCTGATCATGCCATGTCTATCCCCTGGGTGCAGAAACACTACTTCACTACTTGAGCAGTCGATACATATAAGTCAAATTCATTATAATTTGTAGCTTTTTTTTTCTTGAAGAAGAACGCAGTTCTCAGTACATCAATATCAACTCTTAAATCCACATTGGATGGAGAGTGCACAGCACAGTAATTCAATCTCTTTACATTTAATATGGTCAGGAACGGAGAATGGAAACAGCCTCTTGTAAAATGATGGAAAAACCAGGATGCAATCATTCTGATGGAGCTGTGCAAAGGAGTCATTTTACACCATTCGTTACCAGGGCAACAAAAATATAGTAAGCCCCATACATCTAACAGGTGACATTTTAGCTAAGAAATTGCTTCTTTGGGTTTTTTTCTGTCTATGAAAAACAATGTTACTAGCGTTTTCACTTGTCACATACTATAGGGCAACATATTCCTGCTGACAGGCCCATAATGGAAAAATAGAGCAGTTAAATAGTATTACAGTCTAACTTTTAGGATACATGCTAATCTGCTCTTTAAAGAGACTTCAGACATTTTCATACACCCTGGAGACTTGAGTGACTGAAAATTTCTGCATGAGTATACATAGATGAGCAGACAGATGTGTTTAGTGGAAACAAAAAACCCCTCTTTTCCAATCTTTCTGATTTAGTTAAAACATGGAAAGGGATTTTTTTTTTTTTGGTAGACAAATACACTGTAGTGTTTGTAAATGACCACCCACAAACACACCAGTTCCAGATACATCAAATGGATTGGTTTCCATATATTTCTATTTCTACCAATGATTGCATCAATTATTTCTGGACCATATGCATGATGGTCACATTTCAGATTCCTGTATGGCTGCTACTGAATTCACGAAGGGACAAAGCTTGATTTCTATTCCATAGTTTTACATCCAGAGGTGATTAAAGATCTAACATGGGATTTTGTGAGTTTGTGAGTGAATCTGTGCCTCTCAATGTTTTATTTTTTTTTTATAATTGTAGATGCCCCAGGAGTAGTGTAGCACTCTGGTACTGGGGTAATTCCAGGAGCTGGTGTTGACTGAAATGCCCTGAGAACTGACATTTACTGTCTCTGGTCACTGATGTTCTTGAAGTAAGGAGTCAGCACTGGGATGGAGTGTTGATACCCACTGACAGGTCACAGAGGTGACAGCACAGGATCCAAATTAAGAAAATACTAATGAGAAGTTTGGAGAAAATTGAAGTAATATTATTCAAAGAAATCTTTGTTTGGGTTCATGAGGGCAGCAACTGCTAATGGCTGAGAAGAGAAATTCAGATGCATAAAGGAGGCCAGAGATGAGGGATAATCTTTGGTTACGTTGGTAGACAAGAAGGTAAGAAGGGAAGTGCTCTTGATATAAATGCTGTCAAGCCCTGGGCATTGTAGAAAATTAGTGACATCAGCTGTGGAATTTGATGTGACCTGACCTGTAGGGTCTAGGCTACAACATGGGGCACTGTAAAAAGAACAGCACAATAAACAACATGTAAGTATAGGAACCATTCAGTTCAGTAGGGAAACAGAAGGAGAAATATGCAGGATCAAGAGACGAAGCAGGCCTGATGCTAAATATATGCAGGGGAGATGGAAGGATGAAGAGTGACACACCAGATAGCAAGTGAGTCACACTTTCATGGAAGAGGAAATGAATGTAGCAGACCTTCACAAACCTGGAAACCACAAACTATGAAGAGATTAGGGTAACTGAAGGTTTGATAATAGACTGCATTTGAAGCTGCTTCCATTTCCTGTACAGAATCAGAGCTCAAATGTTTAACGGGATGAGATTAGCCTATTCTGGCTACAGAGATAGGCTGGCACACATGACTAAGACATCTATGAGACTGTCCTTGAAAGGTGATGTTACAGCCAGGACTTTTAGATGAGACACATATTTCTGTTTCCTATGTCATGTACAGTGACTACGTATAGGTATTATATGAATTAACAATTTATTGGTTATTAATGTCTAACTCCTGAATTTAGGTGAAGGTAATTTGTCCCTTGATGCAGTCCTTGGACCATACATCTCCCTGTGGTGTAGTGATGTATGTTTGGCAAGGCTACAAAACAATACTTTCCTGTAAATGTGAAATGCATTGTTCCTGAAGGCTGCTCAGCTTCCTAAATCATGCCCATCCATCCTCCCTGAGTAATGGGACTCCCAACAGGTCACAGGTGGGCAGGGAGTTATGTGTGCAATAGAAGCAGATTTCCAGGACTCCCACAGGCCAAAGGACAGCACAGCACGTTAGTGTGTTGCAGGTTATGGAAGGTGTTTGCTGCCAAAGGTTGCTCGTTTGCTTTGTCCCCTGGATCTGAAATCCGTCTGCAGTATTAGTGGCTTTGCTCAATAATCACCATGCATGGCTGTGCCAAGCTGGACTGTGCACAGATTGGGCTTGGGCTGTGCCTTGTGCAGCAATGATGAAAAGCTTGATTTTGAAAAATGTGTGGGTTCAGGACTCTTAATATCTCTGTCAGTATGACAAGGCTAACCTGTGCCTCATGAACCTTACCTTCCTGGCAGTTTTATTTCACCTATTTCCCTTTCTTCTATCTCTTGTACTTGTTTCTGTACAAAGCATTTAACCCTCCAGTACAGGTCTCTCACATTTTTCATGGTGCATGCACTCCCTGCCTCAGGCCAGGATAATACTTTGCTGTGAGAGAGCTGCACAGTAATTAAAGACTAGTTTACTGACACTTATGTGCCATACTGTCTGTGCTTGTTCAATTGCTCCGAAACAGAGCAGTCACCTTTGAATGCATGTGTATGCTTAGAGGCACTTCCTTTTAGCCATGCTTGCACCTCCAACCCAAGGGTTGTGTGTTGAACTACACATAACTTGTGTACTTTATTTGTTTCACATGCATTTAACCTACACCAGATTCAAGCATTTGTCAATGTAGTGTTTTGGAAGCTGTGATAGTGGGAGAAGAAAAATACTCAGGTAGGCATAGTGCAGATATGCAGATACAAACTTTCATGTTCTCTCAGACAATCTAGCTGAAGATGCTCCCACTGTGCAGGAGGGTTAGACTAGATGACTTTTAGGAGTCA
Organism: Orthonyx spaldingii; assembly: GCA_013397795.1. NCBI lineage: Eukaryota > Metazoa > Chordata > Aves > Passeriformes > Orthonychidae > Orthonyx > Orthonyx spaldingii. The sequence continues at coordinate 97,840 of VZTJ01006359.1, read as the reverse complement.
CTTCCAACCCAAACTATTCTATGATTCTATGATACAGATAAAGCTTTCAGGGACCCAAATCGTATGTACTGTGTAGTTATTAACTAGCATAGTATTTTAAACCTATGTATGAAGATGTAGAATTAAGCCCTTAATAAGAAGAATTTGCCAGGTAACCCCTCCCTCAATGCCATTTAAAATCTCCCTGTAATAATAGATAGATGAAGATGCTGATGGAAGACTGGCTTATGTTTTCATATTCTAAGTATATGGGGGATTTTTTGAAAAACAGAATAGGATTTAAGAAAGAAGAGGGTCAAAACCTGTTAAATATTTGTATGCTGAGAGTGTTTACAAGTTCTGAACGTAACAAGATTTGAAAAAGTAGTTAGTATTTCTGAAGCTTCACACCAAGAATATAACGCTTCTTTTGTTTTCTATACTCTAGATGACCCATAATTTTATCATCAAGTACAGGAGTGCAACAAAGGCAGAGTGTCTCACAGTACTATTAATTGCTATCTTTGTGTTCATGGGCCTTTAAACTGTAAAGAAAAAGTACTAAGTAGATTATAAATGAATATAAGAATCATACTTCCATTTTCCAAAAATAGTATACTATTTAAAAGAAATATTTACATGTTTTCACTTCAAAATTTCAGAGTACTTTACGTTACCATTATTCAAAGCAGTAAGACTTCTTCAGATTTTTCTTTTGTGTTTCTCTGAAAATTCTTTCTGTGATATTAATAATCTATACTTCAATTGTTTTAAAATAACATTCTAAGAAGTATGTAATCTTTAAATATTGAAAGATTTGAAAACATCATTCAAAATAAATCCACAGATTCACATAAATGTTACAAGTTCCTACTTATTCAAAATTCCTTCTCTCAAATTAGATACCAACAAAATTCACACAAGAATACAATTTCTATCAATTTTATAGTAGAAGCATTTCTTTCTGGTGTGTCTGTTCCAAAGATAATTCCTATCTAAGTTGTAACATAAGAGCAAAGAAAGGAAAGGTGGAGTCATTTTGAAGGAGACAGTGTCACTTAGGAAGTTCAATCTCAGAACACTGTCTGCTGTACCTTAGGTCATTTGAAAGAATGATATGTTATGAATACATACAAATAATATCACAAAAATGAGAGTCCACATAAACTCACTCCCACAGTGTCAAATGTCTGTTATGTTTAAACTAGGAAGGTAAAATTACTAAAGGAATTTTTCTAACGTCAGCCTTATATTTGTTTTTACATTACAGATCTATTCCCTAAGAGCAAGAAAGTTGGCACAGATCCCTCATCAGTTACTGTCATGGGCAGAACAGACTCAGCTTAGGGAAATAAATTGAATCAATTACAATCAAGTGAGAGTAGGATAAAAAGAAATTAAACCAAATCTTAAAACCACCTTCCCACTACCCCTCTCTTCTTACCAGCCTTAACTTTATTCCCAGTTCTCCAGCTCCTCCTCAGGTAGTGCAGCAGCATGGGAATTGGGGTTATGGTCTGTTCATCACATGCTGCCTCTGCTGCTTCTTCTTCCTCAAGGGGAGGGCTCCTCACTCTCTTCCTCTGTTTCAGTGTAGGGTTCCTCCCACAGGTGACAGTCCTCCATGAATTCCTCTAATGTGAGTTCTTCCCATAGGCTGCAATTCTTCATGAACTATTGCAGTGTGAATACCTTCCATGGGATGCAGTCTCTTTGGAACAAAATGCTGCAGTGTGGATCCCCTATGGGGTCCGAAATTCTGCCAGCAAACCTGCTGCAGCTAGGGTTCCTCTCCATGGGGTCACAACCTCCTTCAAAGACCCATCTGCATCAGTATGAGGACTTTCATGGGCTTCAGGTGGATCTCTGCACCACTATGGACCTCCATGGGCTGCAGGGGACATCCTGCCTCATTGTGGTCTTCACCATGGGCTGCAGGGTAATCTCTGCTCTAGTGCCTGGAACACCTCCTCCCCCTCCTTCTTCACTGACCTCAGTGTCCGCAGAGTCATTTCTGTCACATATTCTCACTCTCTTTTCTGTCTGCCACTTGCTTCTGTGCAGTAACTTTTTCCTCTTCTTGAACACATTAGCCCGGAGCCATTACCACCACTGCTGACGGGCTCAGCCTTGGCTATCCGCAAGTCCATCTTGGAACTGGCTGGCATTGGCTCCGTCAGAGATCGGGGGAGCTTCTGGCATCTTCTCTAAGAAGCTGCCCCTGCAGCCCCACCACTACCAAAATCTTGCCATGCAAACCCAATACATTAACTAAGCTGGTTGGTCATTCATTTCAGTTAAATCATTTCATCATTATCAAAGCCAAACTAGAAGGTGAATCCTAATACTCTGAGAATATAGCAGCAGCAGAACTCTTCCTGCTAGGTTTTTTTTTCCCACTTAGGTTAATGAAAGTTTGTTCTTTTGTACTAAAATAACTTAAATTTCCTAAGTTTAGAATATTGCTTTCAATTCACTCCATTAAAATTAGGGTAGTTTTGCTATCATCTTTTTTCCATATTAGCACCTTCAGAGCATAGGTGATTGAGGTATATGTGTAACTGGTCTACAGAGAAACAACAAGAAGCAAGCACTTGCTTTTCATTTTTCTTTCCTCACCAACCAGTATTCATTGGTCCTTGGCATCTCTCTGTCCTCACTGAATGGTGCTTTGATGCCAAGGCAGTTTCTTTTTCTATTCAGCTGTCACTCTTCTAACCACTGCCAAGATCTATTGCCCTAATGCTTTTGAAATGAAGACAGTGGAGTGCATGCAAGCTATGATAAATCTGTACCAAGTGCAACACCATCTAGCATGGACGCTAAAGGAGAAGACTGGCATCTGGTTGTGGGCTCACTTAGGGACTATCAGTTGTTTTATAGAGGTCAATAGGTTGTAGGACCAGAGGGATACAAGTTGTCTCTGTACCACATATTACACACTGTTTGGGTGGGCAGACTTTCTCTCAACTGAAAACCTGGTGTCTTATCCTATGTACCGCTGTCATCTTGGCTTTTAATTCTCATTAAGAAACTATAGTCCTGAAAAGTGGAAAGGTAAAAGGTGGCCAGTTTACTGTTAAGACATATTTCTCTAAAGGAGGTAAGTCCAGGACAGAGACAATCTGTGCACAAAGTTACACGTCAGAAGAACAGACAACTAAAGTTTCTTGATATTTGTTACACCAGTACAGTGCAGCCTGCTTAGAGATATCAGTTGCAAAAGGCGTGATATGGTCATCAGAGTTAAAAACCAGTATATGCAGACAAGAGAGACAGCAATAAAGACAGGAAAATGTCCAGTCAATTGGATTTTTTTTTTTTTAATAGCTTGACGAATAGTAAAAGCCAGTGAGAAAATGTATTTTGTTTAAAAACTTAAAATTAGGGATAATCTTTTTTGATATGTTCAACCACATGTTTCAGAGTAGAAACTGATAAGTGAGAGTAGGGAGGAAATCGGGACACCAGGAAAACATTGGAAAGTAGTTGGAGAACGTTAAGCGGAGGGAATATTAAGTGAAAGATTATGTTTTGCTCACATCTTTAGCACTGGATGGATAGAGAAGAAGGTACTGGTTAAGGACAAAGCTGTCAGACTAAAGTGTCTGAAATGAAGAATTGAAATCAATACTTAGGCAATTCAGTGAATGGCCTGGATTTCAGAGATACTAGGTCACTTCAGCTCACACTGACATAGTATTCATCACCTGAGAGTATCATTAGATGCCTGAATGTGAGTTATAACTACAAAAGTAAATAATGGGATTCCTGAGGTTTGCCAAAGTGTTAATAGAGTTTCATCATCATGTTAAAATTTTTAATAGATACAATGGCAAGCACATAAAAAGTATAAGATAATCCAAATTCTTATCAACAATTTAAGAATTCTTACAATAAAGCACCTTTCTTAGAAGTCACATTCTTATCACAGGACGTGCAGAAGCAAAAGTTGCAATAAAAATAAGTTTTTATTCTTTCTAACAAAGTGTGACCCTCATGATTGTTTTTTTCCAATTTGATGGTTCAGATGTATACTGGTTTTGAAAGAGAAAGGTATTTTCTTTGGGGCATTTTTGATTACATATAAATGGATCAGAGATATTCAAATACATTCTGCTTTAACACTGCTAAGGAAAGTGAAAGCAGCAAATAATTAACATACCTTAGAGAATTGCTGTTCTCTGAGCAGTGGGACATTGTTAGTGGGAACCATTGATTTTGTTTGATTTTTGCATGGCACAAAAATGAGATTGACCTCAGAAAGCTGTTTTGGAAGAGTTCATGGCCACTGACCACTGTGAATACAAAATTTCCCACTTCTGCCTTAGAAGCAAGTTAAATCTATTTCAGTGATTGATTGGCTTGTCCAAGCAAATAATCACTATTAGCCCTAGACAGGCTTACTGGCTTTCAGTTTCTAAAGGATGTGAGAGGTAACTTCACTGGTCCTATAATGCTTAATCAAGTATGTTTAATTGTTTTTATCCTTTAAATTACATGTAACTTTGTCTTAATCAGTTACCTTGACTAAGGCATTACTTCTTGCTGACTTCAGCTGAGCTCTACAACTGCACACCAATCCCTTTTCTTCAGACATCAATTTAACTTTTGGGTTCATAAGCTTATGTTGCCAGAAAGATACACTGATGAAGAGGGAATCGCTACATGGCAGTCTCCTTAAACTTTGTTGAACAGTGTTTATATTCTGAAGACATTTATATCAGGTTATCTGTTATTACGTCTTTGAGGAGTTTTACAAAGGGTACCATGGATCTGAGTCACTAAGAAAATAAGGGGTTTGCATTTCTCTAAGGTGTAATTTACAAAGCAATGCCAGATCCCATGGTTTGGGTATAGAAAATAAGAAATTTTTTTTAACTAACCTTGAAAAGAGGAAGATGTATGCAATGTAACAGCAATACACAAGTGGGAAAACACATTGATCCTGCCTGCCAGACTAATGTCCTATCTTGCTTAGATGTGCGCTGTCAGCTTTGTCAATTTAGGTAATTGTTTGCTTCTTTAGTTCTAAGCAGTTGCCCATGCGTTTTAGTTGGTAATAACTAACAGAAATGCTTCTGTTGGGAGAGTGTTAACTGAGAAGGACAGTCTAGTGAATGTGTGTGGTAGCAGTACAGATGATCGGGAACATTTCTCTACAGAATTTTTGTCAACTGCTTTAGTAGTTTCAGTTTTTGTTTTTAAATAGTTTTTGTTGTTGCATTAGCAAGACACTTTCTCTAGTGCATGCTTTAGAAATGCCAGAACAGCTGTTTAGTGAAGTAAGGCAATTTCTCCCTCAAAAGACTGAACTCCATTTCTCAGTAGATCTCTCAACCCTGGAGGCCCAGAAAATGAGAGGCCAGATGGTCCTATGTTTGTTTAGTGTCTTTTTCACAAAGTATAAACAAGAGCCCTGTTCCACTTATGTCTGCATCTTAAAAGCTTTCTGGGAGCCGTGGCTTAACCAAAGCACTGAATTCCTTGTGCCCCTGTGCCTTCCTAGAGTGCTGAAAGCTCTTGCTGTCGTTTGCTACCTGCACTGAGCTACCTGACAGTAGCTCCTGAGCAGTTCACAAAGCAGCATTCTTTCCATATCCACATCTTGAATTCCTTCACAAAACCTTCAAAGCAGGCAGCAATGACTGTGATAGCAATGCTTGGTTGGTGACAGTCAGGTTGGGACCACCTTGTTGTTCATAACCCCCTGCAGGAGACAGTGAAGCATAATAATTCTCAGCCAGCATACCCTAGTGGACATATTCACCCAAGAGAAAAAGTTGGAAGGCTCCAGTACTGTAAGTAATTCTCTGTTTCATCCAGATCTTTAAAGACAAAATATGAAAATATTCTCCAAGCTGGAGCTCAGCCCTATAATAAGGGCCCAAACCAGCAAAATCAAGTGAGCCTTCAGAAAATATTGAGGAAAAATTACCAGTAAAACAAACTAAGCAAATAAATAATAAATAGAACCCCCAAACAAACAAACCAAAAAAACCACCACAAAACAAACAAAAACATCCCGCCACAACTAACCAAACAAACAAAAATTCTGAAACAGGACTGACGTGACATGGATTGCAGACTAGAGGAAAAAAATGACAATGTAATTTATTGTGTAGAGAAAGGGCCAGGGAGGGCACAAGCACTGGCCCTAGGTGTACTTTGTGTTCAAAAATACTTGGGCAATGTTAACAGACAGGTTCAGATGTTGGTCCCATTATGTTTTCGCTGTTGAAACCATATGCACAATGTGTTTCTGTGTACTGTCACAAGTCAGCTAAAACATGTGTAAACATATGCTACGTCAGTCATTAAGGAGAAGGGTATAATTACACTTTTAGAAGTGGCAAAGCATTTTGAAAGTAGCATATAATTTTCCAGAGTGGGAACCTTTATGAAACATATCTTTCCCTGAGTGTTTATACAGCCTGACATCTCTGGGTTTGTTCAGATCAAGAGCCCCACTGTGAACAAGCAGACTTCAGACAAAGGAGGCAATTTGTTCTTTAGAAGCCATTTCAGTGAAAGGGAGAGGCAGGAAGAGAGAGAGGGAGAAAGAGTGAGAAGAGAGAGAAGGGCACATCGTGTTACTGCACACAGTTCAGAAATAGACGGGATCTGGCAAAATTACCCTAGAAGGACTGTTAGAGGTGCCTAGTGTCAGAGTGCTGCTTTCACTGCTGCTAGATGAAAATCCAATCTTTTTATCTTTGATAGAGTCAAAGAAAAGTATAAAGTTTTAATTTTAATCAAATTAAATAGGCTCACTGCTCACTTGGAAACAACTGGATCATGTAGCCATAGTGGAAAAGAGGCAGAGCAGGAAGATGCCTAGATCCTACCAAATGCTCATTGCCTTCTTTTAGTACAACTCTTACATGTGAAAGATACGCAGAACTGGCCTAAATATGTTTCAAAATCTGAAGACCCTCCCTCAATTAATTTTGTAATTTCTATTAGGTATTTTTCAAAAATGTTAGTTTAAATGCTTTTAAATTTCTGAAAAAAACAAAAGACTGTAGATTGTTCTGCCTAATAAGTCCAGCTGAGCCATCAGACTATTTTGGCTTAGCAAATTATCACTAGTAAGCTGAGCCTTGATCATCATCTCTTCACTTATGTAATACCTTCAATGACAGCAACACAGTGAAATCGCAACCCACAGTAATAGTGAAAAAGCAAAGCAACATTTCCTAGCACTTGTAAGAAGCCAAACCCACATATTAAGTCCTTCATTGAGCTGACATACATTTGAAACAGATGAGGAGATTATAAAATTACTATCCGTGAACACTGACACAAACAATGCTAGGATGAATGCCAATGCTCCTTCTCTTTCTGAAAAATTATATTTGGCCCAACAGTTTAGTATATAGAAGGAAGAAAATAATTGTTCAAAATATATTTTGTGAAAATATAGTGACCCACACCACTTTCTCACCATCCATGTTGGTCACAAAACTGCTACTTCAGGTTAATTTATGTCTGCCTGCTCAAGCAATGAAATCTATATAGAATACTTATAAAAGTAAATATAGAATAAACATATAGAAAGCAATCTTGAGTTACACTAAAAAAAACCCCCAAAACTTTAAAAGTTAAGAGGTATCTGAAAGTATTAGGTATTTATGCTTCATTGTGAAGAGAGTTTCCTGGATTTGGGTCCACAAAGCTTTCTTATCACTAGTTATTCACCAAGCTGAACGCAAAGACAGATATTGCTACAATTCTGTAAAACTCTCCACAGAGACCATCCAGTTTGCATTGTCCAGTTCTGCTCCTGACAATTTCAAGTGTATTGGAGGTTGAGGCTGGGAGATTTGACAATCTGTGACATAATGACCTCATTTTACAATCTCATTTTCATTTCTTTTCTTGAATTCTTGCAAATATCTGACTTTCTGAGAACATTTTTCCATAGTGCTAGAAGAATTTGCCCAAACTTCCAAGACTGTAGGTCAAGCCAATATATGGAAAGTCAAGGGAAAAAAAAATTATTTTTAATGTCTTGTAATGGTAATTTCAAGGCAAGTTTATATCCACTACACTCATGTTGTAACTATGTTAACTGTTGTTTAACTTGAATTTATTTCTCCATCATACTCCTCTGAATTTATATCATATTCTCCTTATACTAACTTTCGTTTTAGTTTTGCTCTTGCCATATGCCAAAGACTCACAGAGGATGGCTGAATGCATGGGATATGTGCATAGTGAAATGTGTTCAAGTTTGTATTACATTGCATAGGCCAATTGACAACATGATTTAGATCACAGATAACAAGAAGGCTGCAGAAAGAAACATGCAAATTTTGGTTTTGTCAGGGGAGAAATGTGTATTTTCACATATAAAACCTGTAGCTCTCTAATCCACACCACCTCTTATTATTCAGTGTGCAGGTCTGAGTCCAATAAAAATGCTGCACATGTGCTTAAATTCAATCCTGATGATTTATCCCACTGAATTTAGCTACATTATTCCTACAATCTCTGCCAGATTAGGAATTTCTATCACAGCATCAGTCAAAGGTCCCAGTCAAAACAAGACTGACAGTAGGAAAGTAGTCACTTGCATGTTTCTTCTGATCATCTATCTGAAAAAAATAATTGAAAGAACCTGCAGATAACAAGAGAAGTCCTAGAGACCCTCATGCTGGGAGTGAGATTGAAAAACAGAGGGATATAGTCTGATAGATAATTTCTTAAGACCAGGTTGGATAATAGTCTTGTAATGCGCATTAGATTGGATACTGCAACAGATTCTTCATAAAAATGATTTTCACTCTGTCCTTACCAAACTGCACCTGTTGTTTTCTAATAGTAATATTGACCCTGCCATAGATAAAGCCAAAAATGTTGTAGCTACTGAGAACAAATTAATTGAAGCTTATATGCCTGCATAAGATTTTTTTTCTCCAGTTATCACCATCAACACAAATTTAGCACATTATTTCCACTGTGATGAAATATACAAGAAGCTGTGTGTAATATACTTTTTAAGCTTGTTAGTCTTTTGTTTTTTAGCATAACTAAATCCAATTTGATTACTACAAGAAAAAATAATTTAAGTTATTGTTAGAAACAGAAAGTAATTTTAAATTTAGAATCTGGGGAGCTGGACTTAGTGAACCTAATAGTTCATTTCCAACTTGAGATATTCTATGATTCTATGATCTCAGTTTTCTAATTGCCTTCATTTCAATGGAGATCAAATTATTGGTTTACAAAATTTTAAATATTTTTATTGTTTTAGATATTTCCATTTGTAACAAATAATGATGGGCTCACTGTTGAGCTCACAGAAAACAATGTCCTCTGAATTGACTGTTAGCACTCAGTATCATTCTGGGTAATTCTCTGAAAATGTCAATTCAGTGCTCTGCAGCAGCCAAATAAGGAAATAAAATGTTGGGAATATTAGGACATGAACATGAAAATGGAAAACATGTTTATAAATATTTGACAAGGTCACACCTTTATTGTAGAGTGATTCTGGTCCTATACTCTTCCTTTAAAGCAGATAGCAGAACAGAAAATGACATAAAATGCACTAAAGTGATCAGAGATAGGTATCCCCATGAGATAAAATAGGTAAAGTGGGCCATTTTTGAAAGAATGCAGTAGGATGAACATTATTATAAAGGCTGATAAAATGAATACATGGAGAATGCAACAAAAGAATGATTATTCATTAGCATTACATCAACTCTACCAAAGCTGAAATATTCTTCTGTTTGTTCATTCCTAAAGTTCTCTCTTTCCCGGCTTTCCCTGTCACATACACTGGTATATGTCATCTGTCTATCAGCTCTCTCCCATGGTTGCAGTCAATTCTTGTCTGAGAGGGTTTTTTGTCATGACAAGTCAAAGGTCCCAAGCCAACATGATTTTTGATCATTCACTCATCTTTAAAAGGTAGCTGTACTAATAAAAAGTAATGTAGTAATAAGGTTAAGTAGCACCATCTAAACTTTTAAACTAGTTATTGCTTCTTTAAATCCTGGTTACTTGAAGGCCATGCAACTACATCAGACTTTTCCTAGATCATTATTTATTTGCCATTGGAATAATTTGTCTACAGACATTCTGCCAGAAGGAACCAAAGTCTGAAGCTAATCTCTGGATCTCCTGTGTGCAAAGGTCACTTTTCATGACCTTTTGTTATTCTACTTGGCAACATGCAATAGCATAAAAATATCTACAGTCATTATTTAATTGTTGGTGTAGATGATGGGATCTGTCTTAAAGGGGACCTATAACTAAAAAGACCTCTACATGAAATTCAAACCCTGTGCAACCATTTTAATCAATTTAATTATAATACATAAAAGGAATTTACTTGCTCAGATGATAGAGTTATGGCCTTTTCATCCAGGATTTTAAAAATTCTCTTAGGCCATAAAATATGTGTTTCCCAAGTGTTCTGAGTAATTTTCAAAAACACAGCCTATTCTTAACAGGGCAAACCAACAATGGCAGCTGCCTCACACTGGTGAAGCAATAGCACTCATTTGAAAGATGACTAGGTAGAGAAGAGATTCTAAAGAACAGTGATGCAGGCAAACTGTAACTAAAAAATAAGAGCAAATTGTTGAATTTTTCCTTACCTCAGTTCCTCAGTTGTAACTAGCTTTGGAGCATCACTTCAGCACTGCAGTATCTTAACACAGTGTACATTAAACGATATGACGAACATCTAGCATGTGTAGTTCTTTTATTTTTCATCTTCTCAGAATGAAAATGCTATGTGCATTATCTTGTAATTTCTTCTATGTCTGGTTTAGTATCTTGTGCTACTGAATTTTAAACATTAAGAGGTAGAAGCCCTACTCTTATCTCCTCTCCAACCAACATTTTGATTCCTCTTCACCACTGCCCCTGCCCAACACACACTGGGCTGTACAGGACCTGGAGAATTCTACCTTTACAGCAAGAAAATTAAGATCAGGGATTTACATTACGGGTAAAGCTTTTTGGATATTCAAAGATCACTATTCTACATGTTATAGTTTATTACTGAGACATTGCAGCTGTGGCTTACGAAGTTGCTGGTGTTATTCTGGGAAGGAAGGTAAGAGACAGCTGGCAGTGGCTCTCAAGGACACAGACAGAGTTTTTATTACTCCAGTAAAGGACTGGTGGCATGCTTCTCTCCACAAGAGGTACCTACTCTCCATATCCAGAGACAAGATGTGAGGCTACCTACAGAGTGTCTATGAGAAATTAAAAGGAACTGTCTTCGCAGATATATTCTAATTTTGGGATCTCACTCTTGCTACTTGAGCAGAGTCAAAAGCAGAAAAGCCTCTGTCTCTGTTGTGCATACTCTAAGATTTGCCACTTGGCTTGGTTGGAAGGGTGTTGAAGGAAGTCCCGTGAATACATTAAATCATAGCACAAATAATATCACTGATCCAATCACAAGAGCCAAGAAAAAATGTTCTGCTAAAGCGTTAGTTTTAAACCGGCATGCCTAATAGACGAAATGTCATCCAGGATTCACAAATGTTGCCTGAATTACCATGGTTTACTCCTTTCTTTGCTTTCTATTCCTTGTAACACACCCTATATAACTGAAAACGGAACCAAAAAAAAAGGAATGCTGGAAAGCTGTTATTATTAATGCTCCAAGAGGCAGATGTTATTTATTTTCAAGCCAGGAGGTACAAACCGCAAAAAGAGCCCCCAGTGCGGAGGGCGTTGTCCCTTGCGCATGGGAGTTCCCAGAACATGTGAATAAGCCGTAGGTAGTTCCTTTGTCTCCAGCAGACAGTGGGAGGAGGTGAGCACACTGTTTTCTCTCACATTGTGCCCAAATGTCATGTGGACTTTTGGAGGTCATAGGTACTAACTGCCCAAGTTCCTATAATCAGCGTTTGGAGCCTGGGTGAGAGAACCAAAAGGGATCCATGACTTAGTGCTTTATTCTATATTCTGCATTTAGTGTTGGAAACATAGACACAGAGAGTGGAAAAGCCTTCCTGGAATACCATTATGGATCTTGGTACCATGGACAATTATACCAACTAATCTCTCTCATAAAATATAAAATATCTATATTAAAGCTTCTAAGGGTCCTATCTCTTACTGCTCTGTTTGGAAAACTGCAAACTACCTTCAGCATGTAATTACATTGTAGAATAGCTACAAGTTAAAAAATAGCTATCAATAAACCAGGAAATACTAAAATATCACTGACTACATTTTTCTGTTGGAAAACATATTAGTTAATTTTTTTCTGAATGGTGTTTTGCACTCCCCTGGGCATTGCCGTAGCCTTCTTCTCTAGCTGTTCCAGTTTGATTTGATTTTAAGGGCATGGGTGGTCACATCAAGAAGTAAAATACAAACAAGTTTCCTTTGCATACAAGTTACCTTGTATGAAGTCACTAACATGCTTCTCCCTGTAATGGAATTCTCTTGTCTGCTATATATGCTTGAGTGTTCCATTTTCATAATGGTCCTTGAGACCTCCCTGGTACTGTTCAAAATGCCTGTTAATTCCAAGTAGGGAAGCTAGATTTTTGAAGGTGCAAGATTCAAATGTAAAGTATTGTCTGCAATTTAAGTCTTATTGGAAGCACACATGTTATTATTTAATTGGTAGCTCAGCTGTTTGATTCTATATGTGCATAGAGACAGATTTTTTAAATTCATGCTTCTTACCATACATGAATGTCATTAACATGCATTTCACTTAAGCCCAAGGAGTCATTTAAACCTCTTGGGTGAATTTACAGTTATGTATGTTTTCTATGAAATGTATATTATTTACCCAGAACATCATAAGAGTTCTGCAGGAAACAGAAAACTGTAAAGGTGTATGTAAGGGTATGAAAATTAGCTTCCTTAAAAAGTCTGATTCTGTAACATCAATATTGCAAGTATAGTGTCCTCTGGAAATAATTTTTTTTTAAATTGGAAAAAAAACCATGAATAAAAGAAACTGACTAAGGAAGAGAGGAAGAGGAGATTGTCAGAAACAGAATAGGAAAAGCTTTATAGCTTAAGTGTATCTATTACGTTATCTAATGCACAAGTTGAATATGCTAAGTTGACACAAAAACAGGAAGGGAGAGGCAGAATAGAAAGTACCACCTAAACATTGGAATATTCTGTTTTGTCTCTGTCTTCTCTGTCCCGGAAATCACCTGCTAAGTGTACCCTGGTTGTTTTCAAATTGTTTTGTCATTTCCTACATAGCTCTTGCAATGGATATTCATTTTAGAATATTTTGACCCTTCTCCACGCTTTGCAAAATTGCCTTTTCCACTGCTCCATCCCCCATGATCAGCTCAACAGTCCAAAATAAAACCTAAAAATCATTGCTTTCAGCTTGTTACTTGACATAAATCTCTCCAATTTGAGTAGAAACAATATAAGGATATTGAAGGAAGAACTACAGGAATATCTGTAAACCAGCCAAAGATGTGTTGGAATAACACACAGAAAATAGAAGAAATAACGGTGTGTTTGGTTGAGTTTAATACTTTCCAAAGAGAAAACCCTTTAGTAAAAAATATAACAAGCATGAAGTATACTTAATCTATGCTGACTAAGCATTAAAATGCATTCTCTACATTGATAAGCTTGCAAAAATTCCATTTTAACTTCAACCAAAAATGACTTTTAGTTTTTTTACCTTTGGGATTATCACATCCAGAAGATCCATTATTTCCTTGTCTGTACATTGACCAGATTTCTACTGGGAGATACATCTTCTTCCCAGAATATAAATATTTAAAAAAAAAAAAAAAAAAAGTAGTGATAATACAGAGTCTTTGAACCATTAGCTAAGAAAGTNAAAAAAAAAAAAGAAAGCTTGAGAAAATTTATCTCAAATCACAGAGGAAGCAAGATTCAATAATGCAGCAAAAACTATTTAGGATATCTCAGTGAGATTCTACTCACCAAGTAAAACTAAATGCAAACCCAGTATCTCAAGTCAGCTCCTATGTTTTCCAGGCCTCATCAGGTGTTTTGAAATGGAGTCCTGTTCCTGCTCGAGGTACACAATACTGAGACCTCCTTTCCTCTGCAGATGCTGATGGAAGCTGAGAGGAGTACAGCTCTAAGTGTCAGCTTCCACCACGGGCAGCTCCTGCCAGACATTGTCCCCAGCTGCACATGCAGGTCACCTGGTGCTGCTAGAGGAGACTTGGTACAGGTGAGCTGCGCAGAAGAGCACAGCTAAGGCTGGGCACAAACAAGACACTGTGGAACTTGGAAACTTCTGCAGGAAGTCTTAGAACCAGTTGTTCCCTTCATATTCCCCTCATATCATTCCTAACAATTTAAATTCTCTGCCTAGAAGGTTTGCTTTTAATTGTTGACAAATGTGTCAGTGCCTGTGATCTTCCCTGTTAAGAACTACATTTTCATGTCCAAGTTACAATGCTATGAGAATGTAACTTTGTAGAGAATTCTGACAGGTGTCTTTAAAGTCTGAAACACTGACACTTATTGTTTCAGGTGTTATTTATTAATTTTTATTAAAATATAATAAATATTACTGAAGTCACAGTGATTTTTTTAAAGCAAAATGCTGTTTTGAAAGCAGTCTCAAATGTCAAACAGAATGCATTTTGCATTCTCTATAAATTTTTATTGAATTCAAACTTTTAAATAAATCTTCCTATATCTAATGCCTCTTATCAAAGCACAAAAACCCATTATCAGATTATAAGAAGAACCTCAGAACTCACCACCTTCAAATTTAATGGACTCCTGATGCTTTCTTCCCTACCTAGACTGTTTTTAAAGCATTTTACTATATTTTATACATTATAAATGGATTCCATTCTTGGCTTAGCAATTCACCTAATGGACAGTGGATACAAAAAAGCTCCAGCTCCAGGGACATTAAATTGGTTCTAAACTCTGAAAATTACAGCTTTTACAAAAAGAAGAAAATACTAAAAACATATCTAATGCAACACTGCATCTCATTTTCTGCTCCCTTCACAATCTGTCTAAAAGCTCCTAAATTTCTTAATGACACAATATGTTAAAATTGCGTTCCTTTATATTTAGATCTCTAAAACATTTTTTCTTCTTTACTATCCCAAGCAGTTCCATCAGCAAATGGAAAATAACATTCTTGGCATTCCAGCAACTGGGAACATGGAAAGCACTGCACTGTACAAGAAAAATGCTGTATTTTATGTCTGACCATGGTCAAAGCTCAGTACTTCAGAGAAAAGCAGACAGTCTCTGGTAGTGAACTTGATTCTACATCTCACTTTGGGTAAGCAATGGTACATAACAATAGGTAACGTATGACACGCAACTACACTGCAGAGGAAACTCCACTGTAAAGACCTTTAAAACCTTTCATCTGAATCATAATTCCTTCCTAGGATCCTCTGCTTTAAGAGTTTTCTGCAGCCAGCAATACCGCAGATTTTAGAGACATCATAGCACCATCTCCCTACCCGCTGCTCTCTTTCACTCTTTTTTTTTATTCTCTCTTTTTCTCTTTCATGTAGAATCTAATCTTTGACCTTATACAGCTTGACAGCAACAGCAAGCCATAGAGAGAAATGAAAAAGAGTTTTTATTTTTCCATTAATTTGTATTACTGCAGAAAAAGGACACACAGAAAATGGGAATCCTTTCAAATTATGAAAAAATTGTTCTTCTGTTGTCTACTACCAGGGAGTTTTTCAACTTAACAGGATATTTTTTTTAAAGTATTGTCTTTTTTGGGTATATATACATGATATATATGCATATATATATAGACAGACAGATACATATTCACTTATAACTCCACTTATACTATCACTTTTGCTCTGGTAATACAAAAAAAAAAGCCCAGAAAAACAACCAGAAAAGAATATACAGAGGTTAATGTACAACCTATTCCATGCAATTCAT
The DNA here is from genome assembly GCA_013397795.1 of Orthonyx spaldingii. Classification (NCBI taxonomy): domain Eukaryota; kingdom Metazoa; phylum Chordata; class Aves; order Passeriformes; family Orthonychidae; genus Orthonyx; species Orthonyx spaldingii. Next base: position 81,976 of record VZTJ01006359.1, on the reverse strand, counting down.
CATGGAATTCATCATTGATTATCTTCCCTCATACAGCAAGACCTTCATATTATAGTCTCAGAAATACACAGGTTGGACAGGACCTAGGGGTTTAGGGGTTTTTTTTCAGTTCAGCCTTCTTCTCAGAATGATGACAGCACTGAATTTAGACAAGATGGCTCAGGGCTTTGGCTAGTCATATCCCTCAAAATTCCAAGGAGGAGAAGGTCCTTGTGCAACCTGCTTCAGTGTCTAGTTAATTCCATAAATTCCCTTAGAACCAGAAATTCTCAGTCTTTCCCTAGGTCAAGACTGGTAAAGATCTAAGCATGTCAGTTGACTTGCCTCTTGTTTTTCTGCTACATTTTTGTAAAATCAGATTGCCGTACACTGTTTTCTAGGTTAGTAATATGGAAACCTGAGCACATAGTAGGAGCATTATTCTCCAACCTTGCTGCCAGAAACAGAAGCAAGCTTTCCCATCTTTGTACTCCTGTATTTCTAAACTTTAATCTGAATAAAGATTTCTCTCCCAAACAGTTTATGAAAACACAAGTTTAAGCTATTTTTTTCCTGATATACACATCTCTATGACTCAGGCATTCAGGCTTGGGTTGGGTTCCACAACATCCATGTTCACTTTTCAGCTTTGCAGTTTGTGGTTATAAATCGCAGTTATCAAGCTCTTTCCTTACACTGTCAAAATTTTTCAAAGAAATTATCACACCCCAACTTTCCACAGTAGATAATTAGTGTGGCAAAATAAATAAGATACATGAAATAAAAGTATGCAAGGTAGAGAAAACATGCTGAGACACGTCCTAAAAACATTTCATCCAAACTGAACACTGCATTGCTACTACTTTCCTCTGTAAAAAGATTGCAAGAAAAAAAGAGTAAGAATTGTAAAGAACAGAATATAGGTATAAGAGTTAGACACACATCTTACCATTGGAGCACTGAAAATTAGTGTGGAGTACACAGAGAAAGGTGGAAGAGGAGAAGGAGAGGAAGACAAGAAAAGACAGAAAAGATAAAGAAGAGGAAGAAAAGGAAGGAAGGAGAGCAGGAAAAGGACAGAAAGAGAAAGAGAGCAGGTGAAAAAAACTACGAGCAGAAAGACTTTCTTTTGCCTTAGAATCTTGATAGAGAGGATGTATTCTCTTCCTCTTCCCTCTTTTTACTTTCTACATTCATATGATCTATCCCAAACCTGTCAGCCTTCAAAATTTCACTCATAAGTGCTTTTAGCTTTTAACTCCATGAGGTCATTTTCATTGACCTCTTTTCTACTGACCTATTATTTTAGTAGATTTGGAATGATCATTTACACTGACTTCTATTGTCTTACTGATTTCTCTCCTCTTTGCTACCATATCAACCGAGCAATTGAATTTCAGTCCCAATTCTAGTCATTGGATACATAAAATAATTTCATTTGTATTGCTATTATTCCTAGATGAATTGTCTTTTTGCTGTATGTCTTTCCCAGCTCATAGTTTAATCTTTTCTAATATTCATTACAGCACTCTGTTTCCTTCTGATTATGGCAAAGATTAGTCCTTATGTCATAGATTCTTCTGTCCTGCAAAGACTCCCTTGTTTCTAGAAAACTCAGATTTCTCTTATCTGAACAAACTTTTTAAGCATGCACAGACACTTTCAATTTCACCTGAAGGCCCCATATTTGAGGTCAACACCTCTAATACCAGCATTGAGTCTATCAAGTCAGGTGAACTTTAAGCTGCTTTGCAGGGAAGGGTAAATTACCTATTGGTTTGTTTGTTTTGTCAGTTTCTCCTAGAATTTTATGCTATCTGTGTTGGGCCCCACTCCAGGATTCAAGGACTTAGAAAACACCCTCTTCCACATTTTCCCCAGCAGTAGGTTTGCAATAACAGTACTTTGTCTTCCACAGAGAGAAAGCGCCTCTCATGGGTACTGCTGCAAGCTTTCTTTTTAGAAATCATAGAAATATAGAATGGCTTTGGTTGGAAGGGGCATTAAAGATAATCTGTTTCCAACCCCCCTGACATGGGCAGGGATGCCACTCACTAGATTAGGTTGTGCAGAGCCCCATCCAACCTGGCCTTGAGCACATCCAAGGATGGGGCATGCACAACCTCTCTGGACAACCTGTTCCAGTGCCCTGCCATCATAGTCAAGAATTCCATCCTAAAATTTAAGCTAAACTGCTCTAAATCAAATAATATCAAATAATTATTTGATTTGCATTTCCCCAACTTCACAAATATAGACACAATATTGGCAATAATTTTTATTGGCAATAAATTTCTCACAGATTCATAGTTCCTAAAATTTTTGTTCAATGTCACCTACAGCCAGTGAATTTTTGCCCCAAATTATGGCACACATCTAAGATGGTCTCTTTTCAAGTATATGAAGTTCAAATAATGGGACATCTATTTTCAGTTATTATTTTGATAAAGAAATGTAGCTTATATTGGACACTGTTTAAATAAAATCTACAATATAGTATTAGGGAAATAAAATTGTGCAAAATGTACAGATATTTAAATATTGGAGAATGTAGCTAAATTATGGAATTAATCACATTCCAGTAACAATTTGAGGGATATAGAGCAATTTTCTATGTGTAGATTTTCAGATCCTGCATCATGTTTTCAGCTGTTCTTTGTAACTATTGGTCCCAATATGAAAGTTTCTTTCATTTTCGGTTCCAAAAGAAGTCTTTGAAGTATTAACTATTTTAACTGTGTGAAATCTCCTATACCAACCACCAGAACCAAAAGAACTTTGTAAGATTGCACTTTGTAGATTGTATTTTACTCATCCTGTATATGGATGCTGACTAGGAAACTAATTTTCTTGAATCTTATCCATCTGTCTTGCTGTCTCTTCATAGCAAAACCATAATGTTTCGGAAGATTCAGTGTTTAGCAGATGAAGAGTGACTAATAAAGATTAGCTAAGAAATGAAACAGTGCTAAGTCTTGCCAAGATTAAAGAATTCTAGGGATGTAAAAAAAGCTGCATGCTTTTCAGCAAAAATGAATGCTTCAGGACATACTTGGATTGATTCTCTGGACTTAGATCAAATTTGTACTTTGTTAATTTGTTCCTCTCTTTTTTTTTTCTTTTTTTTTTTTTTTTTTAATTAGCGAAAGGTCTGATCACATCATAGCAAACTTTCCAGACAGCAGAAAAAACTCAGAATATAAAGGAAACAGGATGAAGGAAAAACTGTTGCAGGTTAGACAATATAATCTTTAAATGACAGCATAGCAGAGGGCTACAGATTAGGTCTCCTACATTAAGGTTCTGGTGTTTCAGCTGATATCGAGTCAACTACTACATCACACATTTTCAAATATAGACATGTATTTTACACATGAGGTTATGTTTTTGTATATAGTAATTAAATGATTATATACATCAGTATCCCTTTTAAAATTCCTGTCAAACCAAGCACAGGAAAATACATTACTCTTCAGGATATGTATTTTTACTGGCACAATTTCTGAGTCAAGATTTAAGAGAATTTCAGCAGAAATTCTGAAAATTATATTGCAGATTTTTAAAGTTGACTGATCACAAAACACTTGGAAATTTTTAGATGAGGCTTGGCAAAAGTACAGCAAGGTATTTGTCTAACAGTCCAGTTTAAACAGTGAAAAATAAAGAGTACAGTACAAATAGGTAAATCAAAGTACTTTTGTAAATTAGTGACCACTCTGAGAAAGGTTAAATACAGTATTCAACCAGAAAACTGAAGACTTAAAGCTCAAAAGGTCCTATTGCAAAAGATATTTGTAAGAAAAAAATACATTAAATGTGTTTTACTAATATTTACTTCAACACATGAAACTGCGTGATATTACTATGCATTCGCTCTTATGTTAGTGTGTTTTGGAAAGCACACTATGGATATTGTAAGGGAGATTTTTTTTAATTTATTTTTTGAAGGTGGAGAGTCAAACCTTCAGAGCAATAAAGAAAGTGATAATGATCATTTCCACTGTGTGAAAATATACTGAGGTTCACTATCTTATGCCCACTTTTAAAGATGGATCAATGCATTAATATGTGAAAATGCATTAACATGTGAAAATGTGCAGATTTAAGTTCTTAGAAGGCTGGGAACTGGGAAATCTCAGGGGCTGTATTGGTTTCACAAGCAACCACAAGAATATTGCAAATTGCAGACCTGATTTTTTTTTTTTTTTTTTTTTTTTAATGCAGGACATTTCTACAATTAACATTGCATAAAAGAAATGAGGCATAATTCCACATCAGCTCTAGTGTTTTAAGTGTTTTGCGTGTCCCTTTCCTGTGCAGGAGAAGGTGACACTTTGGTAAATGCAATGCATATCACAACACTCTGCAATAAAAAGAAAAGCCTACTCTGAACATAAAGTGATGAAAGTTTCTTTTAAAGCAGCTTTCTGGATATCATTCTGGCCGTCTAAAATATGTCATGGAATAAATAGGTGTAGCTAATTTCACGGACAGAGTGTGTTCAAGAAGTGGATTAAAATGTTCCTGAAATTTCCATCCAAAAATTTAGCGTGCAGAAAAATGTTAAGAAATCATACAGAATCCCTGTCAATAATTAAATATATGTATTGACCCATATGTAACTTGGTGTCATTATTTACTAGTGAAGTGGTTGAGAAAAATCACACTTTTCAAAATCTTCTTGTCTTTACTGTGCACTTCCATATTCCCTTTGCTTTCTATTCTCCTATGTATTTATTCTTGTGACATGATTCTAAAACTATATGGTTTGGCAGCTCTGGTTGCTGTGGTACAGAACTGATGGCTGCCTTGCTGACATTTATTCTATGGCAAGGAGTCATTTTTAAGCAGGACAACCAGCACCCGAATGCACGTAGGATATCAAACATCAGAGACAGGAATAACAGAGACTCAGTCATTGCTTAATCCCGCTAAACCATGGTCTGGTTTGAATCCTTAGTTACTCAGCACACCATGGGTGTGCTTCTAAATAAATGTCAATCTGGGTTACAAGAGCATTTCAGGAGTCTTCTTAGAGTCTCCTGTATATTCTTTTTCCCTAAAATGAAGTGGTACGACAAGGTTGAGTGTGTCTTTTTCTTTTGCTGTTCACTAACAAAATGTATAAATATGCGCTCACATGTAAAACCGTATGGCAGTTTAGGATCTTCCCTCTAGATGGGGAGCACAAAATCATCAGGCACTCAAAATTTCAGATGAGTGGGAAATAAGGGCCTGAAGAGGGAAATAACATCAGCTAAAGAAGGAATGGTATTTGTCAAAGCACACACACTTCTTTAAAAAGACAAGGTGCAAGATTTTAGAAGGAAAATGCAATCATTGATTTAGAATATTTTCCTTTTAAATAATTAAAACAGAAAAATGTATCTTTGTTTGGGTAAAAACACGCTTGAAAATGAACAGTTAACACAGAGAGAGTGGGGTTTTTTAAGTGTCTTACCTTGTCTTGTTTCCATTCCATTAGAGAAAAGGCTGAAAGAAAACTGGCAAGCGTGTTTTGGTTCAAAGGAAATAGCCAAGTGAATGTCATAGTCACCATTATTTCAATCAGTTTTCAGGCAAATAAACATCGTAAGCAGTGCATCAACAAACTAGTGGAACCAAAATATGTGCCAGAAAATCCTAACTGTTTTTACTTAATGAAAAATTCTCAGGTAATTTATATTGCTACTTTCTGCAGCAATCTAAGGAAACTTTCATTATTAAAAAAACTAGTTTCCTTCAATCCACAGAATATGTCATGCATTTTCATACTGCTGAACAGATTTCATAAAATGCTCCCAGCAGAGCATGTGTTTCTGCCAAAGATGGAGTCAAAGTTATGCAAATCTACCCAGGCAGCAAATACAGAAAGGCTTGTGACTGGCAAATAGTGGAAAAGGCCATATAATGATCAGATGAGCCAACATCTTACAGCTTAGAGACACTGGGGGGTTTTCCTCACACTTTACACCTAGGGACACACCAGCAGAATTCTTGTCTACTGACCAGACATCAGCAGTAAATCATGTTTTACTAAATGCATCCTGAAGACCTGCCCATGACATACAGGGCATAGCCAAGTTACAGGGAATATGATGAAATGGTGAAAAAGCTTTCCTCTTTTTCATCTGGCTTCTCAGCTCTTGGAGAGTTTGTGTTTCTTATTGGACTTATGACCCTGACATCCGTTTCAGCTTTTACTAAATCTTCCCTTTTCCGTGCTACAATTTATCAAGGAGTAACTCATCCTCTTCCCCATAACGTCCAGCTCACATCTCAGAATTTTCTTCTAATTTATTCAGTCAGGCCTTGTAACCTTTCTTTATTTCCCTTCCCTTATCCCTTTTAATATTTCCAGTTTACATTTTATGTGAAATGCCTTACAGCTGCTCCCGCCCATCTTTCCATCTCTCAGTCACATATGCATCTTTACAGTACAGAGGCAGATTTCAAGCAACAAGGTCTTTGTCCTCTCCTTCAAGCTTTGAATCAAGCACATTCAGCTCAAATTTTTCATGACAGTTCTCTCACAGAGACAGCTCATAAAGAGGCACCAGAGTAAGTATAATTTGTACTTCTACACAGCTAAGTGTTCAGACAAATCACAGATCTTCTGGGTGGACCCACTGATGACACATTTGAAGAGTACTGTCACAGAAAAGACAGAGGCATACTAATAGGAATTGTTAAGCATCACAAGGATGGACGAGTCCTACGGAAAAGATTATTTATAGGTAAGAAATATCTGAAATTTAAAAATTACAAAGCTCAAAACAAATCAAATCCCATGCATCATTAATTTTTCAGTATTTGTGCTAAATGCTCTTGTTCATGATTTCACAGGTGAAGCTGGGAATTCCAAGAATGTATTTGACCACCGCACTCAGAAGGTGGTGTTATGCTTTCCAAAGGTTACCTAAAATCTAAAGGATCGTTTAAAATGTAAAACCTTAATTATTTTTCAAAAAAAAATTTGAATATATCAAGTTGTGATCATTCCTACTGGATGAATTTGGTTGAAAAGACATTTAAAATAACTTCTGAGGAGAGTTTTGTCCATATTTGTAGCAAATCTGCTTAAAAAGTAGGATAAGAGTGGTTTCACAACTTTCCTGTAGATGACCAAATTTTGTTATCTTTACTCAAATTTATCATAAAGTAATATAGATAATCTTGTGGCCGTTCACATTTACTTGTGATTCTTCTGCTTAGGGGAAGAAAAACAAGCATTCCAAAAGCAGCATTATTCATAAGATAATTCAACTTGAGACAATCAATTAAAAGAGTGGAAATAACAGGTTTGTGAACAAAAAAGTGTTGAAATCATGCGTTATTTTAATACATTCTATATCTTGAAACTGCTGTTTTCTCACTTTATAGGTAATTCATAAAACACAGAATTTATCAGCCTGAATTATATCATTATTCCACAATTTTACTTCATAACATCTATTTCAAATTATGGTAAATTTGTGCTTTGCTTTTTTCCACTGCCAATAAGTTTTTCCTAAAAGAAATCTCTACAACTTCTTTCTAGAATTATTAATTGGTACAATAATATTGGCTAAGTCATAAATCAATTCAAATCATGGGTCTTCATACAGGTGAGATTAAAATTAAAACTAAAACTTCGATATTGTTTCTTTTCTCTGCCTTCTCTTTCCTCTCAAATGTAGCATGTCAATGCATTCCACAAGATATTCATTAAAAAAAATGTATGTTGATTTGACTTGTTGACTCCGCAACAATTATGCTAATATTATGACATTGTCATATTTTTTAAGTAAAATTATTTGTAAGTCTTTATTCAATTCCATCACTCATATAGTCAATTATACATTTGTGGTTTTGTTCTTTTCTGCTGAGTTATTTCCCTCACCCCTCACTGCATATAACAAAGATAATTCTGTAGGGTTTTCTTAGGTGATGACACTTCAGATCACATTACTCAGCTATTGCAGCTAATTTAGAACATAAATGAGCAGGAAGAGGGAGTTTGAGGGGGTTTTTTTCATTTTCCTCTGAACAGAGAGTCTATTTACTTCAGTGCTCCATTCTCTGAAATCATGCTCTTATCTTTTTCTAGCAATAGTATTACTGGTGTGCCCTTACTACAGCACTCCAATTGGCCAACCAGTTGGCACAGATGGCAGTATGCCCATATGTCACCTTCATATGCAGTTGTGATCAGCATGGTCACACACCCAGAACTGACGGTATAAGCATATAATATCTCAAGACTTACTGAATAACCACTTTCTACTCCTTCAAATACCTAACTGTGTGCCTGGTTCAAAGGTCAGCAGTACGCAGCTCACTTCCCCTTTTCAATTACACTAATCACTACATTTCAGAGAAACGTAGATCACTATTATAAACTCTCTTTGTATGGAAGAACCAGGTATCCCTAACATGCAAATCATACTTATATATGGAGAAAAACTTTTAAACAGCACTCTGCAGCATAGTAGTAGCAGCTCTGCAATTTATTCTCAACTAAAAATAAATCTTTTAACTTGTGTCTAACATATTTGTCTCTACAACTTTGTCTCCCAACAAATCATATCACTCTAGTGCCAACATTTTAATTCTGCAACAAACTGTGGTATTGCAGCCTTTGCTTGACCAAGAAGTAAGGTAAAACAATTTCCAGAGACAGTGAAAGAATGAAAGGCCTCACGTCTTTCCTTACTACACATGGATAACTCTCATAATATGTGGCACAGCTTTTAGAAGTGCCTTGGCTGTGCTGAACACTTTTCCTAGAAGGGTTCAGATGCAATAAACACTGATATATTTTGAAAGCGGTATTTAAACAAAATTGTAACTACATTTCATCCCAAGATGTGGGGTTGTTTCAAATAATAAAGATCTTATGGATCAGTTTATGTGGCAAGCAGTGTAGGATTAAAATCCAGCATTTTTCTGACTCTTTTTGCATCACTTTTGCTCTTATTTCAGAGAAATAAATGTCAACACAAGAGCAAATCACCTTACTAGAGTAGATATTTAAGAATATTTCATCTTCTTGGAGCATTTTTTTTAAAGACACAGCACTAAAACTGAAAGAGCAACTCCTTATGGGGTAAGTCAACTGGAGCATGGAGAGCAATGCTTCAACAGCGTTAAAGTATTCCCAAGGGATCCAGAGACAATCTGTATCAACAGTAAGTGTGCATGTTTAATAAGAGATTCATATTGTGTTATGTAGGTGTCCTATAATCATCTGACGTGTTTTCAGAGACATATTTTCTATTTTCTTCTGTGGACATAATAGCATTTTGTTTATTTGTTTGAGAGGACATTCGGGAAAAGCTAAAATAAATCCATACTACAGGGAAAAAAAATAAAAACAAACTAATACATGGAATGTCTGGACTACAGGTTACAAACCCCACAGGATCTAGAGAGCAAACATTTTCCCTCACAATTAGTGTTAACCAGCTGAATCCACTCTTCCATGTTTTCATCTCATTCAAGCTTATATAGTCAGAAAACTACTGGAATATGAAGACACCAAGACTGAGCTGCTACCATGTAATAGAGAAATATTTTCATATGTATGTCTCTTATGCTTGAAGAAAATCCAATCCACAAAGAGAAAACACTTCTCTGTAGTACCTACATGTTTCCTTTTGAGTGTTAACCTCCTACAAAAACTCTGTGATTCAGACTATATGTTAGAAATTAAGTTTTTCCTGTTTGCATGAGAATCTGTGCATTGCATCCAAGTAAGCCTGTGGCTTTCACAATAATTCATCTTACATATATATTTATATACATATATATATATTCCCCTTTATAAGTGAAAGAAGCTTCTCACATGACAGCTCTGAAACATACACAACGATATAAACACAGCACATCAGCAGTAAGAGAAAGGCTGCAATGACGCTCGTCCACTAGTACATTATAGGCTTGTACCAATTAGCAACTGCACCCAGAGTCCCCACAGATTCTTTTGTGTTAGAAAAAAAGGATTTCCTGTTAGTTATTCCTTTTCACTAGTTCCACTCTGCATGTGAACTCAGAAATAAAACTGTATTATGGTTTTCAAAATAATTTACAATGACTGAACCAAATAAAAGGTCAAACTGTACTAAAAATAATGAGCAGTTAGCAAACACCTCACAGTTCAATGACTCTGCAAGTCAATGACTCTGCAATCACTGCTTTCCAAGCACAACTGAAACAAGTTGAACAATAAAACACAAAAATGTCAAAACTTTTTCCAGAAGATCCTTTCATCAAATAGAACAATCAGAACTGTGTGTCTATTGAAGCCATCATAAGCATGTCTGCTATATATATGCAAAGCAAATATATACAATATCCAGTCTTCATAAAGGCACTGCCACAGCCTTCGTCACTCACATCCCTCCTGAGGACTGTATCCTGCCATTAGAGCATTAGTAGACAATACATTTTTGCTAGTAGTCAGAGTGAGATTTTCCTGTGATTTCTGGTTATTCTGATGAACTGAATGGTTCCATCCTTACTTTATTCTGCCCAACCCTTCTGCTGCTTTACTTATGCTTAGATTCTTTTCTTCACAAGCTCTTTGCAGCAAGGGCTGTCTTTTTAATTATGTGTGCTAACAACACTTGGCTCAATGGAGCAATGAGAAATACCACACTACAAAATGATAATAAAATACCCTTTCCTTATAGAAGAAATTAAATAAATAGTTCTAGTCCTTCTGCAACTCCATTAGAGCACAAATAAACAGAGAATTTTGCACCAAGCTTTAGATATAATGCTCAGTCTCTTCAACAGAAACAACAAAACCCACAGAGACCACAGAGAAGATGAATTTCAGATTCTAATAGTCACAAATGGACTTTAATATGTCTTTCCAAAGATCTTCTGACTAGCAAAAATCACAGGGGAGAAGATTAGAGAGATAATAGCAAGTCACAGTCATGCATGTATCTGATATGCTTTTAAACTGAACAACAAATCTAAAACAAACAAACAACACATATTCAGAATGTCAAGAACTACTCTTTTTTTCCTGCATGTGTTGACTACTTAAAAATTCCTATCTATCCTGTTTTTCTTTTCCTGTTGAGGACAGATTTTTTAACATCATCCAGACAACCAACAGAATTTATAACAACGACATAGGACAAGCAACAGATTAGGACTTGCCCTGGTACAACCAATTGCCACGAGGAAAAATTAACCAGAGATACATAGTGCAAAAAAACCTCATAATATGACATACAGGATTAAAATATTGCACAAAACTTTGGCAGTCTTTACAACACTAATCAATACAAAATATTCAATTGGAATATACTGTCCAGAGGGGGAAAAAAGCCTTCTAAGCCTAATATTTTTTGCAGCCAACTTGCTTAATCAAATCTGAGCAAGCACAGTATGAGTGCCAAGGTCGAGAGGGAGAGAGTTGCAGACTTTCCCAAGCAGCACAAATACTTTGCGGCAAGGTAGATTTGTGTGAGGTCCTTGGGTGTAAAAGAACACTAAGATGATGATTTCTGTGAGTATTAGGGCATAGGTTCCCATTCTGATCCATGATTTCATCCTATATATTACATTCTTACAACTTTATTGCTAAAATAGCCTCACATTATATCCGTACTTTATTCTATTTTATATTCTACTTGCATCACTTTTCATTAGTTTGGATAGGAAACTTCAGTCTCACTTTTCCAAAATACTGGTGGCAGTCACTCGAACCTGAAAATATTGAGATACCAGGAGAGAATCACCTTAAACGGCTTCTGTCATAAGCCATATCTTACCTGATGGACATCTGAAAACAGAGAAGAAAATTTATTGACATTTCTCTGAAATGTGAAGTTTTTAACCATCAGAGGCAGTTCTGTTAATTGTGAGTGATTAGCCTTCCAAGTCATGAAAAGTAACACCAAAAGAAACCTCTAACAATTCTGCAAAACCCACCAATTGCATAAGTAGTAATGCCTTTGTTAATGCCACTTACTGCAGATAATTTTTGTGGTGTCCGATGATTTCAATTGTTTAGTAAATGAAAGGACTCTCAGACTATGACATATTTTCCTGAATGAATGAAAAAATAATGCAAAAATAACTATATTAATTTTCCAATTTGTCCATGTGTTCTGAGTCACCTAGAACATTCATGATGAAGCTACTGTTTAATACATTTATTCTGGATGACTTGCTATGAATTCAAAAGACGAAAGCTGAATTAACCAAATTCTTTATTCAAAAATCAACAACAAATGAAATAAAATAAACATTTCCTACTTTGTATATAGAAACTGCATAAAGTAGTGACATTAGCCTAAACAAATCACTCCACCTCCTCGTGAAATACTTTCAGTCTCATTAACTAAGTTTTTTATAGTCACCAATATTTTACAGAAAATATGCTTGCATCTCTGTTGCTCAGCAGCATAGTTGTATACAAAAGGGACACAAGTTTTTTAAATCAGTACCTGTTCAGTTAAGACAATTCTAATTCTAAACATTTACATTTCCCATGTCTCTGTTTAGATTATTCATCTGAAAGAGTGGAACAAGAAAGTACATTTTTCTGTTAAAAAAAATCCATCTTCAAGTCCTGGTATCCTGGAGTTACTTACCTGTTTTTCTTGTAGGAACAATGAAACACTATATAATAAATTGTATTGCCAACAGCAACATGAGTGGTTTTAAGAACCAGTTTCCACCGGGCAGAGATGCAAATGGTTACAAAAGGTGTAAGGCAAGGGAAGTCAGATCCTATTGTGTTTAGATTGTTCTCCTGGAAGTTACAGAAATGTTAACACGCAGAAGAAGGAGCCAATCCTTTGTCTGTACAGTAGGTTCCATATGTAGTGAATGACATGTTTTCCTTTTAGATGACTTTCAACTCTTCTAAACATATGGTCTGGTGTAAAGAACAAGTCAGTGGAAACATTCCCATCTATTTGAATAGTCTTCAAATAAAATATTTAGGTACTTATTTCCAGGGAATTACTGTCAACAGAAATAAAGGGGGGAAAAGTGAAGGTTCAGGATAAGAGGAAAAAGATTTAGATTTTAGTGTGGGGTAAGTATGTTTCACTCCCTGTCCTAAAGGGAATTAGTAAAAACAGACTTTTTAAAAATATTAAAATACTTGCTTCATAATATTAGTAAATTCCAGAAATATTTGTGGAGTTTTTATGTCGACGAAATTATAAGCTAAGTCAAACCAGCTTCCTTTGCTTCTTTCTCCATTTTAAAGTGTTGCAAAAGTGTTCTTTCTCCTCTGACACTTAAAATGGTTGAAACATATACACTTTGCAGAAGTAGGACTTTGTTACAGTAAAAATGTGTGTAGGACAGTACAGAACACACTTTTGTATTTGAGTGATTAGCACATATATAAATGTATTTGTTTCTCCTCCCTGCTAAGTGCTATGGATAGAGAAAAATAGGAAAAGGTTTTATTCAATCTGGCATGCTTCTCCATATAACTATGGCCAACATAAATGTACATAATAAAAATCCATAACATGAATATATGTATACTGAAAGTCCAAAAAAAAGACAGTCACTTGGAAAATATAATGTTCATCAACGGTGATTGTTTCCCTGTCATATGCACCTGCAAATGACAGAAGGGAGCAAAATGCAATACAAGCACAGCTCTCCAGTTGAGATATACCATTTCTAGGCTACTCAAAGTATTCTCTCACCTAGCCTTTGTAGTGTTAAGCTTAACACATTCTGGTTCCTTTCAGCCTCCCGCAATCTATTGGGAAGAACTTTATTTTAGTTTTATACAATGGTGAGGCTTGCCCTTGCAAGTATTTATAATGTACACAGTAAATTCAGGTCATTGTGAATCCCTGAAGGTTTCTCTTTTTTTTCTATTACTTTGAAGGATATGTGACCTGCATCATCCAGCAAAGACCACCTATGAATGGAATTTCACAATCTTCCTAAATGTCAGCTGAACAATATCTTGCCATCACTCTCAAAATGTCCCACTCTTCTTCTTCTCCCAGTTACTTATTGCTAACTATGATGCCTTGTGGCCTGGATTATTCCTTTGGTCAGCTGGGATGAGTTGCTGCAGGTGTATTTCCTTCCAACTTCTTGCGCACTCCCAATCCACTTGCTGCCAAAGTGTTTCAAGAAGCATAAAAGTCCTTGATGCTGTGTAAATACTGCTCAGCAATAGCTAAAACAACCCTGAGTTTTTCAACACAGGTTTCAGCATAAATTGAAAACACAGCCCAATACTAGCTACCCTGAAGAAAAATTAATTATCTATCCCAGTCAAAACCAGTACCTGCAAAAAATTTCAGAAAATCACAGTATTTTATATTAACTTATAGTAGTAAAGAATCAAAAAAGCAACAACTTGGTAGTGGTGCACAAATCAACCTTCATGTTTGCATAGGCAAAAGTCATCTCTAAATGGACATCTACCATTGTTCCATATCTAAGATTTAACACAAGGAAGGATATTATTAAAGAAAAAGGAAAGGGTGATGTTTTGTATGACTATGCAACGTGTTAATACTGCACTAGGGTTCATAAACTCTGGGGAAAGTGCATATCAGTTGCATCTGTTGCACTGATATAACCAGTTAATGCAACATCAGTGCTTTTTAGAAAAAAAAAAAAAAGACATTTGTAATGAGATTACATGCAATGCTAAAAATACATCCTCATATGGTCAAATGTAAATTATTTTAAATTAACCTAACACTCCTGTTTGAAGAATTATTTGATTAAAGAGAGTTGACTAGAGGAGTTACTTGCTCTGGAACCAAAATTAACTTCCATAATAAGGTCAGGAGAAGAGAATACTTCTAACAATTCTTGCTAATGATACAGTGCAGGAAGATTTCATCAGTGTGGGAAACGGCTGGGTGTTTGCTTGTTCAATACATTCACTTACAGGTGACCCTGTATACAGGAGTAACAGAAGTCCTACTTTGTAGTATGCTCATAGGAAATGATACACACTGGAATGAATTAGAAAAGTTTCTGTTAGCTGAATCAAGCTACAGAATGCAGATTAGAGAAAAGCAAATGAAATTTTTGTTCATATCAAATGAAGAGTCAGGATAATGTTACAAAGTGTTTGCACAATGCTAGAAAGCATTGATAAGATGCTTAGGGAAGCCATCAGGGAATGCTATTTCACTCTGAAGTCTGGAGGTGATGAGAAGACCTTGCTCAGAGAAGCAGAAAACTCTCAAATAAGTAAAAACTAGGCGACTAAGACAGCTTCTGTTGGAATTATCCTTTATGAATCACCTAGCCAAGACTGCAACTATCAGATTACCTGGTGGAAATAATATGACAAGGTATCAGTCATGCTCTCCACAAGTGCTTCGTTCATTCACCCATTCTGTAGGCTGTAATCTCTGACTGGACCTAATCTTGCAGGATTGTCAGCCACAGTTTATTTAGCCACAGACATGCAGAAGCTATGGGCAAAACATGTGAACAAGAGTCACTCAAAATAGCATTTCTCTGTTCCATTATAACAACACATAAAATTGAGTCTGCTTGTTTTCAGTTTCTAGGCAGAAACAACAAAAGTGAAGAATAAAGATCCTGTTGAGGTTTACACATTTGTGTTCCATCTGTCAGTGCTATCAAAAGAACATCTTTCTTATTGTTTCCCATAGTTATATCTGACACTCTCTGAAGACTTACCATCTTCCTTACGATACACCAGATACTTTTTAAACTGAGTAACAGGGTCTTCTTTGATTCCTCACAAGTTCTGACATACATATAGGAGGGTGGATTTCACAAGAAAACCAGAGAAGGCTGACATGTGAATTGTTAAAGAAAAAGATTTAGATCTCACATATCATTGAAAATTGCAGTGCAAGCCTTCCTAATACGTTTTATATTTCACAGATTACATGGATTGCTCCCCTTTTCCCCTTTTTTGAAGCCTGATGGAATAGCAAATACTCAGAGGTTTTTCTGCTCTGAAAAATATATTTTCCCAGCTCCTTCTGATCTACATTATTGCCTGTATACACAAATTTGAATTCACAGAATAGAATTAAAATTGGCTTCTTTAATTTTTGCTCTGAATATGTTTTTACTCCTGTTTGTAGGATAAAGTTTCTGAGAGAGAGCACAAATGTAGTAGGTCTGCCCTGTTATCAACAGAACTGTTTGCAGGGATTCCAGGGTAGAGACAATTCTGTTCCCTGTTACCTCTGTGCACTCCATTAAATGAAGAAAGAGTAAAGGCAATGGAGTCACCTATGTATCTTCAAACAAATTCAAATTGGAGTTATTTAGGAAAAAAAGATACTGAGATTTTTATGTTTACATATTCATTAAAGAAGGTTTATGTTTAAGCATGGATGGAAAGGACAGCTTTGGAAATGACAAGGCAATATATTTTTATTTAAAGCAACATTCTAAGCACTAACAGATAATGCAGTCAGCTATCTAAAGCACTACAAGATGAACACTAAATGTTGTCTGCATCATCTTCAATGTGCTTTTTGAAGAGGAATGTCATCTATTTTTCTGTACCTAGTGTTTTCACTTCAGGGTGATTTTTCTTTCATTCTGTAATTTGCACAAGGGAGTGTAATGGAGTATGTTCTGGAGGGGGAAAAAAAGGCTAAGCAAGCCAGCTACTCAAAGAAGTCTCAAAACGAGGTCTCAAGCAGACCTTGAATTCTCAAAGGATTGGCTCTGACATCTTCACTAGTTTCAGTTCAAATCTGTTTAGAAAAGAGCACGTTGTTCAGAAAACTCACAAGCTGTACCAGTCTACTAGAACACCTCCCAGAATGAGCACTGCTGCAGTTTAAGTCTGAGCTACCTCAATCAGCTAGTAGACTTGCATTCAGATGACACAGAATTCTAAATAAGCAAGTGGCTTTTTGTTTAATGTGTGCTTTGCATCCCCTGACAGTAAGATTCTATTCCCAAATCTCACATCTGCTGCACACATCACATTCAATACAAATAATTATACCTTGAGGCTCTGTTTCTGTGGTGTCAAAGGTGCTTAAAGATTTTACTGCTGGAAGGATTTCATGGGCACTAGGGCTGGTGTGATCATCTCTTTTCTGTGGAAGTTCCACAGGAGTTTCAATCCTATTGTAGCTTCGAGAAAAGTGTAAGGTTTGAAGTTCCAGTCGCTCATGAGAGGTGTGTCTCAGCACAGCCCAGGTATTGCCTGAGGTATGGGGATTCTGAACCCTCCTCTGTGAGGAGCCGATAGTCTGAGAAGACATGAAAGCAAAAATGAAAGCATCCTTGCAATCCATCCCCATTAAAAGGAAGCACACATTTCTACTTAATGCAATTTTTTCTCTCAGAGCCCTCCTTCTAGACCCAGCTAATGATGGCTGTGACCCACTGTATTGATCCACCTGGGTTTGCTGTAACTACATATGGATGACATATCTTTTGTTTTCTTCCCTTCAGCTCTTCTCCCATTCACTTAAAGTTTCTCAGGCAGAACCAATATTTGCAAGGTCATGTCTTTCCTTCTTCTTTTCCCTTCATGACTGGGAATAGTACCATGTATGTGCTACAGTCCATATCCAATATTTTCAACAGGCTCAGACTTACACCTTTTAATGGCTCAGTTCTTTCACCATTGTCACTTTGTCTGCATTGTCTCATTTACAATTTACATGCCCTCACAGGTGCTGTTATTTAAATATAGTTTGAGGTTGTGCGTGTGTGTCAAACGTGTATATGAAGATATACAGTAGGTGTATATAAATATAAAGATATGGACACATACATACATGTGTATGTATAATATAAAGTCTCAGAGCCAAACCAAAGGTGGCATTTTTTCAAGAGATCATTGTGACCAAGTAAGATTAGGAAAAGGGCTTTCCTTCTCACTACAGTAACAGGACAGCTGTAACTGTGACTGACTGCAAGGCATGACAGAAATAGTCCTTTTTTTTCCCTCCAACTCTCTTTCTATGTGAAAACCAAGTACTGGAAGGATCATTCTAACTTGTTGCGGGACACAGTATTTATGACATACTCATTTTTTTATTGAATCAGTCAGCACCAGTCTGGTCAGTGACATTCAATGGTGGCATTACACAAACCAGTATAATTCTTATTTAACTGACAAATACAAATCTAATTGAGTGTTTGTCTTCTCTTTATTTTCCATCCAAGGTGCTGTCCTGCAAGGTGTAGTGTAAACAAGCACAACCAAGTATGGGGCATGCTCAGTGTCCCCACATAAAGGACGCAAGAAAGACATGTGCTGTTTGAACTGTCCAGCTCTGCCATGGTACTTGCTTCCCATTTAGGGACAGCCTGATCTGAGAACTTTCAGTGTTTACACTTCTTTTTGATGTGAAAATTTGCCCAGAGATGTTATGGAGACTCATTCCTTGGAGATATTCGAGTCATCTGGACACAATTCTAACATGCCATAGGGAATCCTTCTTGAGCAGAGAGGTTGAACGATTACAGCCTTATCCAGTCTGTGATTCCGGTAAATGATTTTACATTTCAAAGTCCCAAAAATTAGTTGAGATACAGACACATTGTTTTCAGTTCAGGTATATGCATACGTTATTACTTGGGACTCAATTTTCAAAAAGTGGCAGGGTTTTTGTTTGGTTTTGCTTTTTGTTTGGTTGGGTTTTTGTTTGTTTGTTTGTTCCCTGTAAGACAATGTATTACTCAAATTCAGAACCAACAATTTTTGTGTAATGATGAAGACTAAATTTCCAGCATACTGAATTTTCTCAAGAACAGATGCTACTCTATAAAGACTTTTCACTAGGAATCAAGGAAAAGATAGGTAATATTGGTCTGACAAGTCTGTAATCTTGATTTAGAAGTTTGTTTAAACATTATCAAATTAAAACTGTACTGGGAAGCAAGTTGGAAAAGTATTATCCATAAACTTTGTCTGAAAAAACCCTGGTCTTTCATTGTCAAGTAATGTACCTAAATACCATGTTTTTACATCACAAAACGTGACACTTTTATTGACTAGAAAGGTATTATGTTAGGGAAACATACTGTTTTACTGATTTCCAACAACATTTCTCTATAAATAAAATAACAGCACAGCTGTGCTTCATTCAATACTATTAGGTTTAAAAATTCCTGCTTGGCAGAATTGAATATTAAACTATTTGATTAATTTTGCTGATTGCATTAGCTAAGGCTAGCTCTATGTGTTGGACAGTTTTCACCTTCACATGGAAATAATGTTAAAAAAAACCAGCAAATAAAATTCAAAGTTGTGTCTACGCATCTACCTGTGTCTGAATCTCCATTATAGAACTCCCATCATAACTTCAGAAATTCTTAGTGTAGTGTCTGAATAGTTCAGGCTTTTATTCTTTATGAGAAAGTAAATATCCCTTCCACTCACAGATGTCAGGCAATGCTCAAGTTACTCATTAATCATGTTCAAGATACTTCCTTTAGAAATGAAATACCTGAATGACATGTAGCAGCTTTTGATGAAGTGGAAATCAAACTATTTTAGATATGGCCTTGTATTTTGTGACCCTATTCATTTTTAAGCATGATCTGCTGCACATCTCCTGTGAAGACTTATTTCAAAATTTAGTGATTTTCTTGCACAAAACCCATTAGAAAGAACTTTTTCTAATTCTAGAATAATTAAAATCAGTTTTTTACCCAGTCACATAATTTTTTAATCTAAGTTGTTCTAATATTTATCCTAATCTAATATGAAACTACAGCCACCACTTTGTGTTAGTATCATACCCCCATTTAGAGGAGGATAAATTTATGGCTTACATCTTCCTTTAATAGCATACATCTTCCTTTAATTGTGTGGTTTTATACCTTATCTTTCTTAAGTTTCTATGAAAACTCCTGTCATTTTCCTTAGAAGACATTATCATTAAAACTTTGCTGTTAAATTAGTGACGTTACTTTACTGCAATTTGAGATTGTTTAAATATAAGGTAAATGCATTAAAAACAGGTAATGTGGAAAGGAATGGAAATGACAAAATGCCAAGAGCAATGGGGTGTGGTGTGATAAATAGTATTTGATGTAATTTATAACAGAAGTAAACTATAAGAAGAGAAAAAAAAATCTGCTTTAAACGGTTGCCTTTTTATCCTGGAAATGGCAGACAAGACATATCAAGTTCTATAAAACTGGCCCCTAAAATTCACTGTTATTTTTTTCCAGAAAGTAAAAAAAATTTATAGGGTTCAAATGTACATTATATTTCAATTTTAAAATGCAGTCTTTTGTATGTGACTGATGCTTACTGATATAAGCAAAGATGATGTTCTCTAGCCCAGTGCTGACTAGACTACAACGAGAATACTGGAAGTCGCAAGTGCTATGAAATATTCATCAGACACTTCAAGGATTGTTTTATTTTTTCCACATGAAAGTGTTTTACATGTTGTGGCTGATCTCCAGAGCAAGCAAAAAGGTATTTGCTAAGACTAACTTCTCCTTCTCTAATGTTATTCATTGAACTGAACAAAATCATTTGCAGTATGTTAATTGTTAACTCATGATATTTATTAACACCACAATTTTTGCAGACAGATACATTCTTGCATGATTAAGGCATAGTAGATTAGACAGCAGATGTCTGATAGAATCATATCTTATTATTAATTAATATTAGACACGAATAGAGTCATTAAATAGACCCAATACCCCATCTTGTTTTATGCATACCTAACTGTATTATGTGTATGTCAAATCTTTGTGAACCACCAGCTAACTTAGCAGATAAAACTGGTAACTCTTTGATTTTTCAAGGCAAAAGACAGACAAGAGGTTTGTTTGGTTTTTATCTCTTTCTTCAGAACATCAGCTTTTATAATATAGAGGTTGACTTTATTTGGCAAGATCATTCAGAAAAATTTTGACCGTCTGAATTAAGCATCTCTTGAAAAAGTAACATTTGCAAAGGGCAAGATGAAAAAGGAACAGCTAATTTCACCAACAATATGAAAGAAAAATCCATGCAAAAGTCTGAACACTGACAAAAAATTTATTCAGAACTATATCCAAACTTGAGTGTGTCTAGTTTATATAACAGATTGTATTTTGTTTCAGGATTTATCAAATAAATATTCTTTGCAAAATTAGTAATCTGCATATCCTCAAAGCTATAGAATATCCTGAATTGGAAGGGACTCACAAGGATCAACGGTGCCCAACTTCTGTCCATGCACAGGACAGCCCAAGAATCCCACCATGTGCCTGTGAGTGTTGTCCAAACACTTCCTGGACTCAGGCACACTTGGGGCTAATTATGCTTCTTATAAATTCAGCTGTTATTATTTTGAATAAAATACTCCAGTTTTCCTAATATTATTTCAAATACAATCACCTTCACATACAAAAAAAATCATTAATATCGTGAGTGAAAACATTTCTCTCTCTTTCAGATTTGCTTTCTTTTCTGTTTAAGGTTGTCAGGACATGCAGTGAGAATCTAATAGTGTGAACACCTATAATATGCTGAGAACATAATAAATGAAAGTGATGTGTAGGAAATTACATAATGAAAATATGGGCTTTGTATGTTTTTAAAGACTTCACATATGTGAGTTTTGCCTGTGTAGAGAGAATCTAGCTCTAAGAAGGAAATCAAGGGCAATTTCAAAGAGATTTAGTTGCATGTAAACAAATACTTAATTCTCCCTCCAAAGACTACATGAAAAGGACAGGTGAATGGTTTGGAAGTATGGAAAAGAAATAATTTTTTTCCCCTGTCACTTTGTAAGAATTGTATCTACTATATTTCCCCCTCTATTTTTCTCATAATTTATTATTCAGCTTTGGGTTTTGCATGGGGCAATTATTTCTCTTTATTTACACTGCACTTCTTGATAGTCTGAATTACTACTATATGCCTTTTGAAGTTCTCTTCTTTCCTATGTCCACATAGTTGGATTTTTAGCATCAGTAAGTGTCAACTGAGTATAAATAACAATGTCTACCAAGGTTTATTTCATTCTGAATCATAGTTACTTGTGAACTGAGAAGCGTTTTCTTATTAAATTTAGGTAAACAGAAAATTTAGATGATGTTTTTGTTCAGATTCTGGTTGAGTACATATTACTGACCTCTCACTGAAAAGATATCACAAGAAATTTTTCTTTTAAATCATAGTCAGATAATCTTTTATATCCTCAGTGTTATTTTTCTGAGTTGCAGTTTCATAATCCATTGCCCCTTTCAATATATTCCACTGCCCTGGAATATATGGCACAGGTGTCCTGTGCCTATTTCCCAGTTTTCCTACATAGCTGAAATTCACAGTTACATGGGACACATGAAGTGGGTGAAGTTCCTCTTTTGTAACTCAGCTTTTCAACATACTTATATGACTGACATGAGTAAACGTCGTTTACAAAACATTTCTAAGTATAGCAATACTTGGCAAATAAAGCACAATGTCAGCACTACAAAATGTAATGTCCATTACTTTAAATTAACTTTTCTTTAGAATTCCCTAGAGATTCCACCCATGTTCAGTCACAAGGTATATTTATTCCATATGATTCTGCATAGAGACAGCCCTCCTTCATTTTAAGCTGTTATACTTCAGTCCTTATTCTTTTACAACTTTCTCTTTTCAGCAAATGGCTGCCAGACTACAACCCTAAGAGAGCATCTTTTCTGCTCACCAATTCTTCTTAAGGGTCAGTTTGTGAGACTCAAATTCTCACCAGTAGTTTGGTCAATCAAGCTCTCATATGCAAAATTTTCCTCCACATTTTTTTATAAACACAGTCTTTTAAGAATGCTTTCTTTTATCATTCATTTCATTTCATCTTTATTTTTCTGTGTACTTTACTCTATTGTTCACAAATTTTGCCCTGTCAGATTCAAAGACTTCCTGTGAAGATCATCCTCTGAAACCATGTCTTTGACCATAACCATCTCATTTAATACCCCTCTATTGCCCTTAATGTCAACCATAAGCTGTTTAATTTAAAGATATTTCCATTAGTCCCAACCCATTCCTCTCCTATCATCTTCAACATTGAGACGTCCACTCCAACCTGTACAAACTCGCTTGTAATGAACAGTAACAAATCACTAGGACCAGATGGTGTTCACCCAAGAGCTTTAAAGGAACTCAAGGATGAAATAGCCAACCTACTAACTGCAACATGCAATCTCATTTAAAGATCTGCCAGTGTCATAGATATGGTGGCCATCATGATAAAAATATTTTAGAGAAGTTACAAGCAAGATCTTGGGAAATACACACCAGAAAGTCTGATATGCATACCAGGCAGACGAACAGCAATTAGTCTTAAGAATAATTATAAGCTACTTGACTGAATATGATGTATAGAAGAAGACTCAAGATGGTTTCTGTACAGGAAATAAAGTCTCACTAATCAATTACAATTTCTTGAAAGAGGCACTGAGCACTAGAAAAAGGTAGATCAATTGGTACTCAAAAGACATTTTGAAAAATCCCTCATAGATAGCTGATAAAGAAACTAGGAGACTCTTGAAATAAAAGCAAATATTCTCCCCTATATACATAACAAAATAAGAGATAGAAAATAAAAATTACAAAGTAGCTCACTAGTGGAATCCCACAGAAGTCTATATTGCTCGGCATATTTACAAGTGATCTGGAAAAGACAAGAATGGTACTGTGATTTCCAGGCTGAAATGATAAGGATTACTTATTAAGAGCTGAATGAAAATCTGAGTAATGGGGGGAAATAGCAAATGAAATTCAATGCACATAAATGTAAAGTAATGGTGAGAGGGGGAAAAAAGGACATGAAACAGGATGGGAATTAGAGTATTGTGCTGACAACTAAAGTCTTGAATTTACAAAATCTGTTTTTTGTAAATATTGACTCAATATTTAGTAGCCATTGAAAGGACATCTTGAATGTTGAGTCAGTCATTAACAAAATGCATGGAGAACAAAAGGAAAACATCCTTTTGCCTCTCTAGAATTCTTTATTGTACTAGTAACTCAGTGCTGCCCATAGTTTTAGTTTTCCCATGTTGTCGTAGAACTGTAAAGTGGTACAGAAAAGCAACTAAGACAGCCAAAGTTCACATAAAATGGTTTTTGTACGAGGACCATTCAGCTGTGGAAGACAACTGCAAAATCTGGAAAGGCCTGATAGGGAGTGTCTCCTCCAGTACCGGAATGAGGCACAATGATACTAGCATGTTCAAATATAAATCAAGGAGGCATTTCATCCAATAGCTAAACCTTGACAGCAGTGCAAGTGTTTAAGCAAGTTTAAGCAAGTTAACTAAGCAAGTTCAAGGAAAAAAATCTTTAAAGGTATGCCTAGATAGGATCTCTCTCGGAAATTATTTCCCAGAATCTGTGAGAGTATTCCTAGGAAGATGATACTGTGTGTCTTAGTGTCACCTTTATTAACAGCAAAGATGGGACAGTGGACCCAGTATGGTCATTTCTGCATTACTAAGTGTCCAGAAAAGTCCTTTTTCCATCGTCATATTCCTTGCCCTAGGGACGACATGCCCATGAACGCTGATAAGACCATCTCAGGATCTGTCTGTGAATCTATGCTGTTCCACAAGTCCTACAAAAGCTCGTGACAGGCAAGCAGACAGCTTAAGTGCTGACCTTTGCCAATTAAGATGACCTGCTTCTTTGTCTTCTACTCACTTGTCTGTCTAGTCTTATGCTAAGATTCTGAGCCCTTTTAAGTAGCCCTTTTAAGCATTTTTTGCTCTGTGCTTGGGCAGGACCAAGCAGCAAGGGATGCTGATTTCTGACTAGGCATTCTAAACATATAAAAATTTTGGCAATTAATGTGACAAGAAATATTAGAAATTGATTAATTTATGTGCAAAAGAGTTTTGTTTGGGGCTTGCAGCTGTGTTGGATTAGCAGTTTCAAAAGACATAAGATTCATTGAACTGAGAGTGAGAAGAACCTGAGCAGCTTTCTTCATGATAAACATGCATCACCAAAATAGAATTCCTTAAGGAAATTCTATTACCAAACAGGCACTGAATCTTTCTTCAATTAGAGAGTTTTATGTATCTTAACTCTTTGATGGCTTTGGATGCACCAAGTATTACCAGGAAGAGACTTGAATACAAAGAAGTAAAAATCAAATTTTCATTGAATGTTGTTCCTGAACCAAAGCTGCTGTGGTTTTTATACTACTTGCTCCATTAAGTCCAAAATCATCTAAATAAAAGTTGAGAATGTAGCTTCAAAAAAACTCCAAGCCATTCACACAGACTTTTACTATGAGAGAGACTGCTGTTATGTTTTCACTACAAAGCTGTCACTGTGTACAATGCTGAGCTATCATGATTTGGATTCTGTTCATACCCATATTTTGTTGTGTTTATGTGGCACCCTGAAGGGCACCTAATGGAATGAAATATGCCAAAAAGCCTGGGTCACTTTCAATAAAAATTAGGTTATTAGGGTGAAAGATTGCTTTAACAATGACCAAACATTTATTCAGCTTCCAATTACCCATTTCAGAACTTGCTGTATGCAGAAGAATAGCAGGGAAAAATGCTGCTCTAGACGTTACTTCTTTCAGATTCTATTAAAACTGCAATAGCCTGCTTCCATTATACATTTCCCTGTATATTTCAATCAACATGTCATTTTAGCTGTTGCTCCTGAAGTGCACTTAATATTTTCATTAAAATCAATAAAGCCGAGAAATGACAAGGGTGCAGGTGGATGCAAGCAATTAAACTTCTTCCATATGTATTGTTAACTAGCAGTTGGAGAAAGAAGCTTCATTCAACACCTGTCCCTTTCCTTTTAAATGACAGCTAACAGAAATCCACTTAGCCAGCTTTTGTCTGCTTATTTTGCTGACAGATGATGTGAAGAAGTAGGCAGTTATAGGGCCAGTAATTCAGAATTAATTTTCCCTTCAAAAGATGATGTGGACAACTGAGTGCAGTAATGGTACCTGCTCAGAATTCAGGGGGTAAACAAGATAATTTGAGATGATGGGACAGAAATAAAAGCTCTTTAAAGGTTTGCTCCTCACATGGCTCTCAAAGGCACACTCACAAGCATTTTTCATTTGCCTCCAATCCAAGTCAGAAGAGTTAATCGTTGAAGCATTAGCATGATGTACTTTTGTGTGTGTTAGGATTGTAAAAGAAGGAAATAAAATAAGAGGTGGGGGGTTGCAACCCACCCCAATATTAAAAATATGTGATGGTGAAAAACAGAGCCTAAGTCACACAGCAATTATTTATCAATTATATTTTCAGAACATGCTGCAAATTAAAGGAAGCTGCTGGCTGGACACAGGCTGCATATTTGCAGTAAAGGGAAGTAATTGTATCTTTAATCATCCATCAACAATTTTTTTTTTTATCCTGTGACCTCTGCAGCACTAACCAGAGTGGACTTCATTACTATGAGAAAAAAGCAATGTGAAAACCTATACTGCCTACAGAGGAACCACAGGCACAGATTAATTCTCTAAGTGTGCACCCGTTTATGTGGAAATGGGAAGCTGCAGGTGTACACCCACTACTCCAACTCCAGATGTGCTGTTAAGGTTATACACACATATGCACAAAGAACCAAGGCGGGATCTAAAAGCTTCCAGCAAATTGAATATAAGGATAGATTTGCCTGGGTATTTCCTCTCTTTATTCTATAAGTACATATACAACATGAACTTTTCAGGACAACTGTCAAAAAAAAAAGCAACCTTCTCAGCAATTTTAGTTATCACAGAGGGAGCTAAATTTGACGTCTTTCTTTTTAAAGACCTTCAAAGCAGAATAGACACCTCTGTATTCCTACAGCCATATAAACCTGGAACTGGATATATCTATTGATCTCTGGCTCTCTAACACATGGATGAAATTCTGGAGGGAGTTAATGGGACTATGGCTGGGAGAGATATCAGACCTGGCTGTACTCGGAGTCTGATGCCTCATAAACTTTCTTTCATTTCTCTCCGACATTGAACCCTACTGTGTAACCTTATTTAATTATTATTCATTGACTGTTTCTGTACTCTCACATTTTACTCTGCCTTCTAAAAGCTGCAGCTTAAAAATGTATGGAGGTATTTCAGACCAAAGTAGTATTTGCTGTAACTGCACTCAGTAAGACCCCAAGAGAGGGAATGGACTGATCTTAAATACACTCCATGATTCAGTCATGTTCATCTTATACATGAGGGATTTCTGGGACTCACACTCTTGTACCAAAATATTAAAGAGCAGCCCAGGCTCAGGCTCCTCACAAAGCATAGCTGCTTTTTCAGGGAAAACTACTTGCTCTTCGGGTTTGCAGCAAAGTGAAGTGTTGGTGAATCACCAGAGCTGGGAAGTTGGCAGATGTGAAGGCTGGGTGAAACTCATGCTCAAGGTTGTCTCAATAATGCCTCTTTCCTATGTAATCTGAATCTTGAGTGTGCCTAGATGGGCAGCCAAGGAGCACCAACCAACCCATGGATCCCTGGAATTGCAGAAGGGCCGAACTTCATCAGCCAAACTGAGCAGTGGCTTTTTGCAGTTGCAATGGTAAGTCCATACATGCATTCCTCTTGTGTGTGTTTCATGAACAGAGCACTCAGTCTTAGGAAGGTGTCATTCACCCAACTCCATCACCACCACAACTTACAGCAGAGGTTGTACAAACCACTGCCTCTCATACTGTGAATCAGATCACATCAGACATGAAATATGTGCTGAATTGTTTATCTTTTCTTCTTTTTCCAGTAATAGTACTCTCTTTTGTTATGTCAGATCCTGAATTAGGACCCAGTTCTCAAAGGTTGGTAGACTGTTTCCTGCAAAACTTTTAAGAGGTTGTCCAGAGACCTGCACAACCACATAATTTTAAATGTGTACATATATACGTGCAGGATCAAAACCTTGACTTGCAAATTCCTTTTTTTTGCAACTAATATTATATTTGAGGAAAACTTCAGTACATTCTGAGATCCATTCAAGTAATAATGTTCCTATAACCAAATTTAGCAGACTAACTACTACTCCTTCTCATGTTTTCTCCAAGAAAAATTGACTTTACACATTGGTTACTTGAAATATATCATGTGAATTAGTTCTAGAGAGCAGCATATTTATTGTATGTGATGGCCTATGTGGTTTCCAGCTACAGTGGTCCATACAATGCACAATCACTCATCATTCATATGAGGTTTATTTCAGATTGACACTGACAAGACTGAGATCTGAATCTGGGTCAGGTGATATGGAGTTGTTATTGTAATGATCTATTCCTTTCAAATACCAGGGTAACTACTTCAGAAAAAATCTGTACCTTCTCACAACAAATTAAATGTGTTCCTGTCATGGTCATCCCTGAGATGTGGATCTTAAAAGCAGTTATGCTTATTCTGCAAAATCGACATATTTTATTAAATCTGATCTTCATAGGGTCATAGAACTGTCTGTGTTGGAAAGCAGTTTAAAGACCATGCAGTTCCAAACTCCCCTGCCATAGATCGGGACACCTGTCACAGGATCAAGTTTCTCAGAGCTCCATTCAACCTGGCCTTGAACACTTCCAGGGAAGGGGCAGTCACAGCTTCTCTGGGCAACCTGTGCCAGTGCCTCACAACCTTCATAGCAAAGAATTTCTTCCTAATAACTTATCTAAACCTACCCTTTTTCAGCATGAAGCCATTGCCCCTTGTCCTGTCACTACATGCTCTTGTAAAGAGTCTCTCTCCATTTGTTCTATAGGTTTCCTTCAGGTACTGGAAGACTGCAATTAGGTCACCCCAAAACCTTCTCTACTCCAGACTGAATAATCCCAATTCTCTCAGCCTTTCCTCATAGGAGAGATGCTCCATCCCTCTAATCATCTTCACGGCCTCGTCTGGACTTTCTCCAACAGGTCCATGTTCTTCCTGTGATAGGAGCCCAGATCTGGATGCAGCATTGCATGTGAGGTCACACCAGGGCATAGGACAGGGGCAGAATCCCCTCCCTGGCCCTGCTGCCCACGCTGTTTTGGATGCAGCCCAGGACACATTTGGCTTTCTGGGCTGCCAGTGCTCATGGTTGGGTCATATCCAGCCTCTCCTTCACCAGCACCTCCAAGTCTTCTCCCCAGGGTTGCTCTCAATTTGTTCACCCCCAGCCTGTGTTAATACCAGGGGTTGCCCTGATCCATGTGCAGCACCTTGCGCTTTGCCTTGTTAAATCTCATGAGATTTCCATGGGCCCATTTCTCGAACTTGTTCAGGTTCCTGTGGATGGCACCCTGTACTTCAAGTGTGGCAACTGCACCATTCAGCTTGGTGTCATCAGCAAATTTGCTGAGGGTGCACTTGATCTCTTTGTCTATGTCATTAATGAAGAGATTAAGTAACAATGCTCCCAGTATGAACCCCTAAGGCACACCACTTGTCACTGATGTCCGTCAGGACTCCGTTGACCACTACCCTCTAGATGCAATCATCCAACCATTTTCTCATACCCCTAAAAGTCCACCCATTAAATCTATCTCTTTCTAATTTAGAGAGAAGGATATTTTGGGGGACTGTGTCAAAAGCTTTATAGAAGCCCAGATAAAAGACATCTGCAGCCCTTCCCTTGTCCAACGAGGTAGTCACCCCATCACAGAAAGCCAACATGTTGGTCAGGCAGAATTTGAGAAGCTTCGTGAAGCTGTGAGGGCTGTTTCAAGTCAACTCTCTGTCCTCCATGTGCCTTAGCAGAGCTTCTAGGAAGAAGCTTCTTTGACTATTTTTTCTAGTAAAGTTATCTGTAGAAACCCTTTTTGTGAATGTTTTGCATCCCTTGTGAAGTTCAGCTCCAGCTTTGCTTTGGCCTTCCTACATAACTGAACTTCATTTGTACATCCTTCCCAGGTCACCTGTCCTCATTTCCACGGTCTGTGCATTTGCTTCTTTCTGTTTTGTTTGACAAACAGTTTCCTACACAGCCATGCCAATCTCCTGCCTTCCTTTTATGATCTTTTCCTACTGATTGCTAGCTCTTGCACTCTATGGAAGACTTCCTTAAAGATCTGCCAGTTCTGTTCCACTCCCCTGTCCCTGAGGGCAGTGACCCAGGGAACCCTATTGATTATCTCCCTGAAGACTTGGAATTTTGCTTTTGTCAAGTACAGAGTCCTAACTTCATAATTCCCTTGACCCATCTTCCTCAGGACTGTGAATTCCACAAAAGCAGGATCACTGCAGCCTGGGCTGCCTCCAACCCTAATGTCCTCGCTATGAGTGCTTATGTTGGCAACCATCAGATCCAGTATCACATCCCCTCTGGTAGGGCTGTCTTTTACCTGGGTCAGGAAGCTATCCTCCATGCACTCCAGAAGTCGCCTGGATCTCCTACAACTCCCTGGGCTATTTTCCCAACAGAGGTCAGGGTGGTTGGAAAGCCCCAGCAGGACAAGAGCCTGTGAGTGCAGTGCCTCCGCAGCTGGAGCAAGACGGCTTCACCAATAGGCTCTCCTTGATCAGGGGGCTGTAGTAGACACCACCCACAAGGTTTCCTTTGTTGCCTCAGTCTCCAGTTCTTGCCCACAGCTCTGCCCAGAGCCCACGGCTCTTCTGCAGAGACAACTCTTCACACCACCTACTGATGCAGAGGGAAACCCCGTCACCCCTCCTTCCTCTCTGTAACCATCAATAGTCACACTCCATTCATGGGCTTGATTCATCAAGTTTCAGCCATGGCTACAAGGCCATTCTAGCAGCACAGTGGCTTCCAGCTCTTGCTTATTGCCCATGTTGTATGTATTGGTGTAAGGGCACCCGAACCAGACAGCTGGCTGTGTTGTCTTCCTAGAGGAACACCCTTTAAGTCATTTAAGATATTTTCCTGATGTTTTCCTGCTGGCTTCTGTTACCTCATGAGTTCCTGGGTCATCTCAGCACGGGTGTGCTGTAATGTGGCCAGTGAAGTTCAGTCACCACCTGAGTGCCCTGGCAACACCCTGTTCCTCTAAGCTTTGCCAGGGACAAGCCTGATACTGTCCCCTCCCCCATTACATGTAGTTTAAAGCTCTTACTATTGTATCTGGAAATGTTCATCTTGTGGCTACCTACAGTTTTGCTGTTCTATGCTTCTGAAGAGAAGACTATGTGTATAGATTGTTAACGTGACCCAAAAGTAAATTTGGACCTCCTCAGCACCAGAACTTTACCATTTATTTGTTTTTAAGGCACTGCTAACACGTAAGTCCATTAATTGTTTGTTTAGCATCATAGCTATAAGGTTATCTTCCTAAAAGTGGCTAAAGGGAGAGAATTGTTAAGCACAGAGCTGGAGTTCGATATTGGACCTTAATTATACCTTTAGAGACTGAAAGAATCAAATGTAAAAAATAATGGAATTGAACACCTGATCCAGTGATAATTAAAACAAAAAAGTATTTTTTCACTTGTGTATGACTATATAAGAGACTGGTTGGTAAAAGACAGAGGGCAGTAAAAAGACATATGCATACAAACCTAGGTGGAAGTATGAAGTTATTTTTAGATATGCAAGACATTTTCTCATAGTTCATCTCTTATGACTTCTAGACAAATCTGCTGGTTTAAAGTACTTGAGGTTTTCCAGTTTGAGTTCAGGGTGGCTTCTCCACAAAATGTTCTTGCAACAAAATCTAGTACATGGCTTAAAACAAGACAACAGTATACTGCCTCCATTTTCTTGCTGTGAGTGGTACATCTCTTGTTAGTGACCAGTTTATCCAGCAAATCTATTCGCTTCATATAGGTGCCCTGCAGCACTGAGCATTTTCAATAAATTTTTCCCAGTCCATACTTACCCTAGTTCTGTAGCATTGAGTTCCCATCACAGAAGCATCCATCTCTTCTGAACATACTCTGTGAACAGGCATAGAATGGTACTTTTAGCTGCAGATGAAAAAATACAAGCCGTGACATACAACAGACATTTGGTTCTTGTTCTTCTGAAGCTTGTTACAAAAATATATTTTTAATATATTTTTCCACTCCTTTGTTATTTTTAATTGTGGCTGTAGGTTAAGTCACAAAATTTTGTCAATTTTAATTTTAATTGTTGTTTTCACTATTTGCTGTTCAAGATTCAGGAGACTGTTATTATTCATCTTTATAAAGATTTCTGCTACTGAAAGTTAGTCAAAAAATTAGGAGATTTTTGTACTGAAATGTTTGTTCTATATTTTCATTCTTTAAATTCAAGGGTAAAAAATAATCTTTATTCTAGTCTGAATGATGAAATGTATTCTGTACAAGACGCTATCTAATGTGGTTAATGAATATGATTAGAGTTAATTCTCAGGAGTCTGACATATCATATTAAGCAAAATTAACTTTATGGCTTGCTACTGACTCTGGCTGCTAAATATAACTGTGGAAATCAAATAGCTATTTTATTTCAAAGATATATACATATATATATGTATATACACACGTTTTCTGAAAATAGGATATTGCTTCTGCATGCTTAGTTGGATGAGCATGGATGTTCTTGCTAGCTGCTCTTCTACACAGGTTCTGGTTAACTCATACAGTATTTATTTGTTTGTGCAGAAAATGATGCAGACAAAGGGAAATGACCACAGATAGTGACTTGGGAGGTTCAAGTTGAAAATCAGGAAAAAACATTGTTCTTCAAAGGGTAACAGAGCACCAATAAGAGGCTAGGGAATCTCAGAGGCTCTTCACATTCAGCTAGATAACACTATGACTGTTCAGGTTTAGTGTTGGTGAGAATTTGACAGAATATTTGGGACTGAAGACCCTGTAGGTATTTTACAACCAGTACTTCTGTGATTCTGAGGAAAAAAATGTTATAATGAGGAAAAGCAGACAATTATTTTAGCATTACACTTCATTGGTATTTTTCCTTTCATCTTTAAAATACTAATGGGAATGAACAGCTAAAATAAATTTTAAAAAATAGATAAGAAAAATTGCCACAATTACCTATAATCCCCATTAATGTGTAAGGGATGAAAAACATTTGCCAGACTGCAGGACTGAGGCCTGTGAGCAAGATAAAAAAAGAAGAGTTGGTAGAAAGTAGCTGAAACTACAAGAAAACACAGTTTTAAAAGGTATAATAAAACATATATAGACTAGGGCTTCTGGCTTATAGGTAAAACCATTGCTGGTTTTGGTTAAAATAGTGATCTCCAGTGAGCAATAATACTATTTAATGGTCCCTTTCTCAACCCGGAAGGCAATTACTTCTTTCTCACTGTAAACCTCAACAAGAATAATATGTGCATATATATTCCTATTTATAGATCATAATTAATTTGAAAGAGTACAACTAATCATACAGTTATGGAAATTGTAGATATAAACACATGATGAATATAAATAGCAAAAATGTATAATATCAGTGATAGCTTTCCTGAAAGAAGAAAATCCCACTATAATTGCTCTTTTCTTCATGCTTAAAAGACACGGAAAACGCAAAAAAAACCACCTCAGTTGTCTGTCCAGACACCCTTTCCCTTCCCCTTGTAA
Organism: Orthonyx spaldingii; assembly: GCA_013397795.1. Taxonomy (NCBI): domain Eukaryota; kingdom Metazoa; phylum Chordata; class Aves; order Passeriformes; family Orthonychidae; genus Orthonyx; species Orthonyx spaldingii. The sequence goes on along the minus strand of VZTJ01006359.1, from coordinate 48,584 downwards.
AAAATTGCCATATAGTAGCAATATTGCAAAATTACTCTATCATCCATAACATCTTGAAAAGTTGACAGGAGGTCTTTTTGAAAGTCTTCTCTAATGTTTTAAAGTGCTTTACCAGCTCTCTTCTCCATCTTTATTTTGCAGCACTCACATTCCTTCTCATCAGTCTGTTTTCTCATTTACTGAAAAAAGCTGGACCGATCCTATGGGTACCATTTCAGACATGAAAATCTGATGCATCTAGCTCTGTAAGCCCAGTCCATTGGTCTCTTTTCCTTGTCAGGATCAAAGTTTCCCTCTGCTCCAAGTTCTGAGGAGTTTTAATATGTCACACGTGTAAGATCAAAAAATACTTTTTTCCTTTTTCTGGAAATCTCACAATAGGATAGACCACACATTAATGGTTGAGAGGGCTGCTCAGCAAAAGTGAGATTTGTTATCAGTTTGTCAACAAAATTCAGTGGATCAAGAACAGATGAGAGAAAAAGCAAAAACGCACAATAGACATACAAGAGATATTTTTTCTTTTAAGTAAAATGGTATTCTGTTCATAAACAATGAAAGCAAGGTTCATCAGAACACCTTATGGATCCCCAGGCTGCCCAAGTGGATGTGAAAGAACCTAGGCCTCCAAACCAATCCACTCATTCTCCTGAAGATGTGGCAAAGTAGCAGAGATAATAGCTGTTTCAATCAAATCCCACTTGCACTTCAGCCATGACACGACTGTATTTATTGGAGATGGCTTTTTTAAAACCTGTCCAAGGACATTGAAGTCAATGAGAAAAGTTTCTGTAGGTACATTGGTGATAACAGGAAGACCAGGGGAAATGTGGGCTCTCTCCAGAAGGGGATCTGGTAACCTGGGATATGGAGAAAGCTGAGATACCCACAAGTGTTATGCCTCAGTCTTCACTGGCAAGTGTTCTAGGTTCACTGCCCAAGTTTCAGAAGGCAAAGGCAGTGAGCGGGAGAATAAAGGTCACATTTGAGACCATTGTGAACCTTAACATGCACAAGTTCAGACTGACATTTTTTATCTGGACCTGTGCAAAGCATTTGACACTGTCCTGTACAAGATACTTGTTGCTAAGCTGGAAAGAAACAGATTTGATGGGTGGACTTAGTGGATAAGGAGCTGGCTGGGTGGTCACACTCAAGCATTTGCAGTCAACGGCTCAATGTCCAAGGGGACAGCAGTGACGAGTGGTGCCCTCAGGGCTGGTATTGGGACCAGTGTTATTTAACAGCTTTGTTGGTGACAGGGACAGTGGGATGGAGTGCACCCTCAGCAAGCATGCAGACAACACCAAGCTGTGTGGTGTGGTCAACATTTTGGAAGAAAGGAAGCCATCCATTAGGACCCTGTTAGTCCTGAGAAGCAGGGTGGTGTGGACTTCATGACGTTCAACAAGGCCAATGCGCAAGGTCCTACACTTGGATCAGGCAATCACAAGAAAAAATACAAGCTGTTACGAGAACAGAGTGAGAGTAGACCTGAGCAGAAGAACTTGGGGACACTGGTAGATGAGAAGCTTGTCATGACCCATCATCGTGTGCTCACAGCCCAGAAGGCCAATTGTATCCAGGGTTGCTTCCAAAGCTGTGTGGCCAGCACATTGGGGGAGGTTGTTGTCCCACTCTACTCTGCTCTGGTGAAACCCCATTTGGAGTACTGTGTTCAGTTCTGGATACCTCAACATAAGAAAGACATGGATCTAGTGGAACAAGTCCAGGAAAATAATCAGAGGGCTGGAGCACCTCCTCCATGATGGCAAAATGGGAGAGTTGGGATTGTTCAGCTTGGAGAAGGCTCCAGGGAGAACTTACTGCAGCTTTCCAATATCTAAAAGGGGGCTTACAAGAAATCTGGAAACCGTAGTGACCGGACAAGGGGGAATGACCGTAATAGAAGGAGGGCAGTTTTAGACTGGATGTTAGGAAGAAATTATTTACACATAAGGTTGTGAAGTACTGTAACATGATGCCCCATCCCTGGGACTGTTCAAGGCCAGGTTGGATGGGGCTCTGAGCAAGCTAGTGTCCTGTCCATGGAAGAGGGGTTGGGAGTAGGTGATCTATAAGATCCCATCCAACCCAAACCATTCTATTATTCTGTGTTACTATAATTCTTTGTATTTACTCAGACTCTACACTCATACACTTATAATTCCAGTATTTCAGAGTAAACAACCAAGCCATCAAAAATCACTGTTACAATTCTCTTTATATCCATGCCATTTCTAGATTGAACATTTCAGAATGTGCTCCTCAAGTGATTTGAGAGATGTTTCCCACCCACAGCAGAACTCACATTTGCTGTGGAATTTCTCAATTGTCCCTGCACAACTCCTTCCTTATCCTACAAGAATTTAAAGTGACAAGTAGGACACCCATCCTGCACTACCTCTTTTTGGAGCCAATCACTCTCTGACCAAGGCTCACCACTGACCCTGACTGTTCATAACAAAGAGGGGGTGATCTCACCACTTATAATCTGAAGATATTTTGATTTTCACTCAGGATATGATCCTTGCTTGCTAACACCAATGCCTCTATCCAAGCAAAACAGAAAGTTACCAAAATAAGAACTTTTGGGTTTGTTACTAAATTAGCCAGGTTCTTCTCCCCACTATGCTGAGCTACAAATAATTATAGCTAGTTTTCCAGCAAAATGACAAGGCTTGCTTAATTCCATTAGACAGTGTGAAATTATGCATTTTAGACATACAGAATGGTAAACCAAATGGAAAGTGTTTCTGAGCATGCTGTGGATGGGGTAAGTAAATCAATACTTTGTGAGGGAAAGCTTCCAGCAGTATAGATTGTTTGAACTACTTACCATTATGTCAAATTCACTTTAGCATGAGCAAACAGACACACGATATTATGAATATTGAGAGAACAATTCTTTCTACTGTTTCCACTTAAAGGTCTAAAGTTATATAGATTTTTATAATCAACTAAGTCTTTATAACAATAAAAATGCTTTTATTTAACCCTTAAAGAGTTGATGGACCAAGTAGTTTTTTTACCTGTTTCGATCAGTCAGAAGCCCAGTAAATCTTATAGACATAGTTTTTTCTTCCTTTTATTAATAACCACGTGCTTTATTTACAATCTTTTTAACACCCTCCTCCGTGGGAATCATTTTTGTCAAGAGACCTGAAGGAATGTGCAAGGACAGTGTCATCTGGAATCAAATTAACATTTCCCACATTGTTAAAAAAATATCCCACCAAATATCATGTCTATTTGATAACTTCCTTGGTGAAAATATAATTTCCTCTTAAAAATTATATTATTTATGTCCTTAAACATGCACATAGTGTTGAACAGAGATGGAAATAAGCACCTATTTCAAAAACTCTATTGCAAGAAAGTCTTGAAATAAGCATGTAATTCATTTTACTTTTGAAAGGCAGCTATCATGTTTTCCAATCAACTGTTCTACCAAGACTAAGACCACATTCTTCACATAAGGCTCACAACTAGTCTGCATTTTCTCAGAACTGAGACTCCATTGAATAGTATGATTCATATAGGCTTGCATTAAAAAAGTGGTTATTATGGTTACTTAGTTCTGGTTCATTTTACTGTGGTCATCCAAGACATTGTTTATTACCTAACTTGGGTAGGAAGACAGAAAATATGAGATAAAGAAGTATAAGAAAAAATTGAGGTTATTGAAACTTTTTTGAAAAGGGACAGACCTGCATTTAACATAATAGATTTACATAGTAGGATTTCTTCAAACTTTCCTTAGGCTTCTTTTCTAACTTTCCTAGCAAGAGCCCAAATTTGTCCACACACTTAAAGAAGTGAAGCCCATTAGTGCCTTGAGGTGTCTTGGTTCTGTTCAGTTAATATTTCAGCTGAAACATCACAACCATCTGACAGGCAGACACATCACTTTCACCAGGTACTTAGAATTTTAGACAGCTAATGTGGTGCCTCTTCCACTCCTCCACTCTTGATAATATAGCTACTTATTGAAGTAGAATTAATATAATTTTTGTTGAACTTTTCCTATATTCTTGTAATCTGTAACACTACCACATGCAAAGTTTACCTTGCTGGCCTTCTGTTTATGGTGTTCAAAGTTTCATCAAGGGAGCCAGCTTCTGCAGAATATTATAAGTGGTGATATGTATTTCATTAAGTATTGTTACTAGTTACTGAATACATTAGTGTGGAACTCAAGGCTGTCACAGAGCCAGCTTCAATAAATAGGGGAAGGAGGAAAGAAATTTTATATTAAGCCAAGGGGTTTGGATGTTTGAGGTATTAAGTGTAAAGGATGTGCATTGCTTCCAAAGGCTGTTAACAGGACAGAGCTGAGATCATGAATGCGAACCACAGAAACAGAGAAGTAGCATTCCTAAAAAATTATAAACACACTTTAGCAACTGAAATGTTGACATGAGCAATATCTTAGCAAAATAATAAAGAAACATTAGCTCAGATGGTAATACATTCACTTACACTTTCTTTTATTATGAAGCAGGTGTCTAGTGCTCTCACACAGACAAGCACAACATATCTTCATAACTGGTATCTTCAGGCCACCTACAAATCAGGATGGATTGCCAGTGAACAGCTTTTGCTAGATTTTTAAAACCTATGTGAGCACTTTTTCAAGGCACCTTTTGAGTACTTTTAAAAACTTTATTTTTAGGAAAGCCAAGTTTAAAATAGAACAGGCTTCTAAAAATTCTGGATTTTTTTTTTCACCTGAGCATGTGACTCCTGAGAAATTTCCTGGAAGCTAATGTGCAGATGCTAAATAGAACAGGAAAAAAAATTATGTTTTTTATACCCCTGAAGCTAATAGCATGAAAGGAGTTTCCCTTGTTGTGTAACATCACTGTTAGGACACCAACTACATAATGAAATTCTGGGCTGTGCAGAAATTTGTACCATGGTGTCAATAGTTGAGCTGAAGCAGCATGGAGGACACAATACTATCATCATAGACAGCCTAGTATAGCTTTTTGCATCAATATTGATATTTATCTCAGAGCAATCTCCATATCCCTGCCATTCATTCTATTAATAGTGAGTGTGTTATATCTCACTCCTTGCCACTTCCCACCACTAAACCTTATCCATAGTGTCCTATATATGTCTTATATCAGAGTATCTTCTCCTCTCTAGCAAAGTTGGCATTTTTTTCTTCCAGGGATAAAAGCTGCTTTCTCAGCTATGAACTCAGAAAAAAGTTACTCCCTGCAATGTGTAGCACAAGTCAGATTTCTGAAACGACTATGACACGCCCTGTAAGAGAGACACGCCCTGTAAGAGATACGTTAGTCTCATTCCACCTAACTGAAAAAAACAAATTTTCCCAATAGTCTTACCACATATTTTAAAAACAGTTCGCTTACATTAAATGCAGCAAAATATATTAAGAAAAGTCAGTGGTGTTGCTGTGTGCTGCTTTCCTACCCAGTGTTCAAGGACAAAATTCTATCCTGTCTGCTTGGTGAGATTCTGTCCAGGTGCAGAGCCCAGAGTCCCACTGAAGCAGCTTAGACAAGTGACTACACACCAGTAAAAGGAGGATCACTGGTGCTAGCATACCCAGTGCAAGTAGTGGGAGTTCAAAGTGTGTATCTTCAAAAATTCTTTGGGTACCAGAGCAGCATCAAAACTCATTAGCATTCGCATCACTCCCAGCTTCATTATCTCACCCAGATGTTTCCATGACTGCCCCTTTAAAGAATTCCTGTCTAAATTTTATTTACATTTGTTCAACAATATTGATGCTTAATGAATAAATGCAGTATGCTGTCAGTACTGAAGACTAATTATATCTATGTATGAGCCTGAGAACCTGATTGAAAAATCTGCAGTAGCTAAACTGGGTTTAAATAAACACTTTAGTGTAGTGCTTTAATTACACTTTAGTTTGTAATGTAATTTTTGGCTGTTTAAACTATGATTTAGTCTGAGCTAATTACAAATGATTTTCTACTCAGTAATTAATAATAACAAAATTGTAATTAGACAGCTGCTCTGGATCAGGGTGGCAGTTTGTGTTAGCTGACTCATGACAGACTGGCAGATAAACAAGAGCTGCATTTGGGGACTGGAACGTACTGCACCTTTCTGTGTTTTGTTTTCAGTCAGAAGAGCTATTATGGTTGGGAGTCCTTCAAAATGCTCCTTCGTTTTGAGGACTGAAGCTTGATATTTGCAGTGGGAACTTCCTGTGTTTCTGCCACTTGTGAAGGCGAGTCATTCTACTTGTGGCTGATAGAGATGTCGCAGGTTCCTTTCTCTTGCTCAACAGAAAATAAAGCAAACGTCAGTTTTTCCTGCATGCCATGTCACTGCATCACAGCAAAGGACCCTAACTCACAGCAACACAACCAGAACATCAGAAGCTTTTTATCCACTACCCACCTGAAAGTTACATACATGACAATAAAGAAAATGTTAGTTAGGGATGATACTTCCACATTCCAGCATCTCCATGCTAAGTACGTTCCATGGTCCAGAAGTGTTTGGTAGCAAAACACCTTCTTTGATATCAGCATTCCTTTAAAACTGTAGACCCAGAGAATAGTACTTGTCATGCACCACTCAAAACAGCACTGCTCTACTTCTGCTGATTTGTAAAGCTTCTTCATCTTTATTTACATTCAGCAGGCCATATAAGAAAAACAGTGAATCTTCTGCAGATAACTATCTCAGCTATCCTATAATCACCAGGGATTGATCCTGGAGCTTAAATAGATGCCTGAAAAAGACAAAGGACACTCTGCTAACTTGCTCCTTCATTTGGGGGTCCCGACTTGTCAATTTCTGGCATTTACTCGGTTTATTCTTTAGATGGTGTGGTAAATGTTTTGAATTTTGAAAATGTAGCAACATTTTCCCAATTTTCATGAAAATAAAAATCAAAAGGTTTTAATAAGTTGTGTTTGTGATGCATTTGATATCCTCTTATTCAAAGTAGGCTGTAAAGTGTAAATTTGTCCAAAGACGGAGAAAAATATAAAAACAATCACTCAGTGGGGGCTCACCAGAAAGTTATTCTTCTAACAGCTGAATTGAGTTTTCTTTTAAAATTCATTCGAACAGAGCACCAATCATATTTATGCCACCCTATAAAAGATAATAATTGAACACTGAGTAATACACTGCAAAACATCCTCCACATGCCTTAGAATTAGAATCTGTCATAAGCTGTGATGTTTTCAACATGTAGATAATGTATAGCTGAAGCAAGACTTCAACAGAACATTTTTTATATATATGTTTAAAAACACACAAGAGTTGTACCACTGGAAGATCTTAATGCACACTGCTACCACCTCATTACTTACACTAACCTCATGTCCTGGTACATGTGAGCTGCTGACAAAATTGGTGCATCTCTAATTGAAAAAGCCACATCAGGGATAACAAATCACCAGGAACATTCACACTAAAATGTAACTCTAAATCAATCATATAAATAGAAACCTTAATACAACTTCCAGACTATAATTATGCAAGTAGTTTGAATAACATACTGTAACTGACGTTTTCGTAAAATACTTATTTTGAAACACGTTGCCTTCTAACAGAGCATAATCATCAGTTTTACAATGTCTCCCATGAACCATTTACAAAGGAAGAGATGAATGATTTGTCTAAGCCTAAAATCTAAGTCCCCAGACTATCCTAACTTAAGACAAGGTTGTAAAATTGAAAAATAGAATACAATGACAACTCTTTGGACAGACACAAAAATGAAGAAAATAGTGCCTGCCTGAACACATTCACTTCTCGTGGTCTACAGAGAGCAAGATAAATAAATCTGAAAATAGATGTGTTTAATTAAAAATAAACTGTGTATCCTTTTTCTGTATTTTCCTATCTATGTTTTCAGTGAAATTTTATGAATTAAAAAGAAAACCTTTTGGTTTATGGTGGTTTCCTAAATTTTTGTTAGCAGCAAAAGTGTCCTAAAAAACCAATAGTGCAGTTACTTCCTCTTGGTAAGTGGATTAAAAACAAGCTGTGTTTTAAAACGAAACCCCATTTTTGATGGGAAATCTAGTCTCAACTACTGCATTTAAGTTAGCTGGCATCATCATAATGAAGTATTACTGAAAGGAGGTGTGTCTCGTCCTTTAGGCAAATGTAGAACATGCCCTAGAGATTTTCAGAGTGCACTTAATTGCAAACCCACTCACCTTAGCAACAATACTTTACCCCTAATTTTGATGTGTTTAGTTTGATTACAACATTAAAGCTTCAATTCTCATGTGCTGCGTTGATGGAATAGAATGGCATAGTAGTAAGAAGATTAAAAATTGTGAATATTAAATTCTTTCAAAAACTAACTATTTCTATATTAAACTATTTTAAACTAGTTCTGTGTCAGGAAAGGATACAGGGACACAAAAAAATGTACCCCTTTGGCAAACCAGTAATAGTGTCCCACGTTAGGAAGCGTGGCCTACAGGCTGAGTGAGCTGATCCTTCCCCTCTATTCAGTCCTGGTGTGGTCAGCATTGCCACGTTGTGCCCACTTCTGTACAGTGCACAAGCACTACCACAGGAACAGCGTCAGAGAGGAGCCCAGCGCAGACACTCACAGCGGCATGAGAAATCACAGAGCTCGGCCACTGACAGTGCCCCCTCCGCTGGCAGAAGGGAACCTGTGGCAAAGCACTAAGTGTGGTGGCAAGCACAGCTCCCGGCTCTCAGACACCTCCTCCCAGCACCTCCTGTGCTTCTCCGGCGCCACGCCCGCTGGGCACGGGGAACGCCCGCCTGGCTGTGGGACTGCAGCCTGGGAGGGGATCAGGAGAGCAGTACGTTGAGCTTGGCACTGTGCTTGCTCTTCCGTACAATAAACATCCAGATGCTTTCCAGGAGCTGGTTTCATCCCAAAACCAAAGAGCTAGCTATTGTAAGGAATATTTACCCAAAGATTTCTCCGCCATGCTGGAAATGCACGGGGAGAATTTCTTGGGGTGCACAATTTGTTTGTTTAAGGTCAGTTTCACACCCTAGAGCAACTTGGTGGTTTGCTGCAATCAGGATAGCAACATTACTCAGCTTGTTGCAAGGGGAAACCTCCCCCTGGTGCTCTCCCTGCCTCCCTCTTCCATGTGCCAGCTCAGAACTGTCAGGCTGCACATGGCCCAAAAGACTTGTGCAACGCTGAGGGATGCGGGCTGTGCTGACAGCACCAGTCCTGATGGGACCTCCTGCAGGTGCCTCTGCACCCAGGCACCCCTGATCCTTCTCCAGTCGCACCTAACACAGCCTTTCCTTCTCACTCCTCTACAAGAAGAGCCCAGACCTGCTAGTCCAAGCTCCCACAGCTGTGCCAGGAAGGCACTGCTCTTCTGGAACCCGCTTGTCCATGTGCACGCCTTGGCTAGAGCTCTGTCAGGCAGACAGGAAAGCTCCAGTCTCCAAGACTCCCAGGTTTCTGTGGGCAGCCCTGAAGCAGGCTGCCATTCAAGCACAGCACGCTTTGGCCACAGGAGGAAGCACTGGAGGAATGGGAACAGCGCCTGAGAGCCTGTATTGACAGAGAACCCTGGACAACCTCTTTCTTTTCCAACAGCAGCCACTGGCATACCTGCAGTAAATCATTTTGTCCAAGCACACCATCACCAGGAGTCACACATAAGTACTGACACACAGAGCAACCCTGAGCAAAACCCTGAGCAAAAATGCTTCCATCAGTTTAAAGGCTCCTTCCAAGCCACAGACTCTCAATATAGTCTCCCTTCTAAATCACTGGCAAGGGAAGTAAGCCGGCAGGCACTGACACGGAGGCAAAGCTGGAAACAAGGAGGGGCAAGGCATGCTTCTTCTTGGAGTGCACCTGCAAGGCTGCCCAAGGCACAGACAGTTGCTTGGCACTGGCCCTAACCTCGCCATTGCTAGAGGCCCAGTCCAGAGCAAGGCTGTCCCCACACTTTGGCCACTTTTGTCTGGACATAAACATAGTTTCTTTTTCTGTTCATACGGAGACATTGAGAATATAAATCTTGTCAAAAGTCAATGAGAAAAAACTGGGTTAGTGCCTAATATTTTAAAACTTGGAGGAAATCCGCTAAATTCTTTATGCACTTTTAAAATGTTTTGCTAGAATGTTAATACAGCAACTGCCTTTAGATAGTCAACATTTCCAAAAACTGCAGAAAGTCTGAGAAAGACAGAAGAGCGTAGTTCCCTGTAGTGTCTAGGGAAATTAATTGTCCTATAGTGAGGTATTGTGTGGAACATTTAGAAATATCTTTGGAAGGAAAAATATTTCATACATTTTTGTTTCAGGATACTTGTTTATGAAATGAGAATCAATAGACTCAGCTCTTATTTACAAGGATAAAAGCAAGTAAAATAGCAGACCACTTAAAAGATAACAATAATTTACCACATACTTCATATTAACTTTTGGGTTTGTTATATATTCTTGGTTAAAAGGAAGAATATATCTATTATTTTCCATATACCAATTTTTTTAAACTTGCCTGTATTTCTAAGTTTACAATTAAAACTTCGTCTAAGTAGGATTAAGTTCAAAGTCTACCAATACATCAGCTCAAGAAACAGTATTTCTTTATGCTTCTGATTGAAAACAACAACAACATTTAGTCTTCATTAAGAATTTGATTCCTTCTTTCCCTTCTGTGAGTCTAAATTGGTAATAAATCAGCTGAGTGAAGAGCTGTTAAAACTAGAGTAAATTCAATCAAAACCATGTCCTAAATATAACACAGTATTTCAATCCAATGCCTATTAAAAGTAATCCTGTTTCCTTGCTGGTAGTGTTAAGTACCTTCCAAAACTGCTACTACTATGTGTACATTATTCAATGCTTCCCAAAGGTTTTGGACATATATCATGTTTTCTTTAGTCAAAAAGGATATGGAACAAATTAAAGGCAAATGAATCTCTTTGAAGATAGATGTTAAGGAACTAAATTACCTGGATCCTTTAAACTGAAATTGCACCCTAAGTCATCAAGAATAAGGTGGTTGACCCAGACCATTTGTCACTGGTCAGAGAACAGATGTTATACATGTTACGGGATATGAACAAATAACTTAAGCAATCAATACCACTGAAAATTCTTATTCAAAAAGACTAAAAATGCCATAGTTAATGATTCATCATTTAGGATCCAGTTCATCATGGGTCTTCAATACTTGCATATCTCGCATGTGTATAGATCCCACTGAAGTTATAGAAGCATTCAAAAACACAAGGTCAGAGTGATTGTTACTCCTTGTTGAAAAAAAGACCTTTGAGCCAGCTCCTCAGAAGCAGTTCCCAGTGCTGAATCTTGTCTTCCGTTTCTGTGTTTGCCACTGTTTAGGGAAACACTGAAACACCTAAACTTCATAATAAAATGCTCAAATTGTCAAGTAACTTGGGAGACTAATATTCTTGGAACGGGATTAAACAAGAGTCTTATTATAGCTCTTTTAGTTTAGGAGAAAAATATATCAGTTTTCAATCAGCCTGATAATGACTGAAAACCATTAAGTGTACTAAGAGATCTTTATCTTAGGAAGCTACCAGTGAGCCATCTGAATTACCAGCATCTCACTTCATATGACAATGTTGCAACTGTCTAGCACTCATTATTAACAAAGAAAAATAAGATTTCCCAGCAAGTTATAATTTACTATTAAAAAATGAAGTCTCAAGTACTGCTGGCTTTATAGAGAAATAAAAGTGGGCATATATGTCTCTGAAGATGTCTGTCAATACAATGCAATGTTTTCAAAGGTGGCACACAAGGAAGGAATAAAAACAAATTGGCCTTCAAGAGAAGAAAGACTTTTGCAAATCAAATGCTGCTTGTGAGACATCACAGCAGGCAGACTAACAATTTGATTTTTTCTAGATTACTTGCTGATGCAATCTGACGTGGTTTGGCCGGGGAACTACACCTTATCAGAGAGGGCATAAGAAACAGGAACCCACTCTTTATATTCTGACATATCCTCCTTTCTCTTTGCATACAGGGCACATGCTACACAAGAGTGTATTGGGTTTGCACGGCAAGGTTTAAGAAGAAGGCGTGCTTTGGAGGTGGCCACTGTAAGTAGATGTCAGAAGCTTTGCCTGTGTCCGACAGAGCCAATGCCAACTGACTCCAAGATGGCCACTGGCCAAGGCTGATCCCATCCATGACAATGGCAGTACTTCTGGGATAATGCATTTTAAAAGGCGGGGGGGAAACCCTGTGCAATTACAACTGGACAGATGAGTGCGAATATGTGAGAGAAGCAGCTCTGCAGACACCCAAGTCAGTGCAGAAGCAGGGGAAGAAGGTGCTCCAGGCGCCGGAGCAGCCATTCCCCTGCAGCCCATGATGAAGATCATGGTGAGGCAGCTGTGCTCCTGGAACCCGTGGAGCACCCAATGCCACACAGGTAGATGGCCAAAGGACACTGTGATCCCATGGAGAAAGGAGGCCATGCTGGAGTAGGCTTCTGAGCAGACCTGTGACCCTCTGGAGACAGGAGCCCATGCTGTTGAGCAGTTTTGCTGTCAGGACTTTTGACCCATTGGGTGACTCATACTGGAGAGGCCTGTTCCTGAAGGACCACATCCCATGGAATAGACCTACACTGGAGCAGTTCATGGAGAACTTCAGCCCATGGGAAGGACTGATGTTAGAGAAGTTCGTGGAAAACTGCCTCTCATGAAATGGATGCCATGCTGGAGCAGGGAGATAGTGTGACAAGGAAGCTGAAATAATATGTGATGAACCCACCTCAACCCCCATTCTCCATTCATATGTGCTGTTGGTGGAGACGAGCTAAAGAATTTGGGAGTTGAAGTTGAGCCCAGGAAGGAGGGAGAGGTGGGAGGAAGATATTTTAAAATTTGGGTTTGTCATTACCCTGCTCCGAGTTGATTAACAGTAAACTAATTTCCCCTACTCTGTTTTGCCCATGACAGCAATTGCTGAGTGATCTCGCCCTGCCTTTATCTCAGCCCACAAGCCTCTCATTATATTTTCTCTCCCATGTCCACTGGAGGAGAAGAGACTTAGATACACTTTAGTGGGCACCTGACATCCAGCTAGGGTCAGTCCACCACTGCAAATATTGCTATTGATTTTTATTGGTTCTCTGCATAGATTGACATGTATTTATAAGAATTCAGGCTCATGTGCAAAAATACAAGCCCACTAAGGGTTGACTACATTTTGTAGATTTCCAAAACTTGCCCTCTCATTGGAGTAATGTGTTTGATTTAGAACCACCAGTGGGGTATGGCTGTAATTTCTCTGGCACCTTAGACCTCTTTCCACCTCAATACATCTGTTCCTTGTATTCTTTTTTTTCTCATCCTTCAGGTAATGAATAGTTTAGAGCAGACATGGAGCTTTCAGGTGTCTCTGGATCTGCCACAGAAATAATCGGGTGAATTTCATTAATTTATGTGAGACCTGGCCAGTTTAAATGACTGTAATGTCCCCATCTAAAGTTAGAAACTGTGGGTCATACTAGAAATGTTGAATGGGAACACAAGCAAAAGATAGAAATAGTTGAGTCAAATTTCAAAGAACAGATGCAGGATTATCTTGCTGCAAGGCTTCTCTGATAAAAGAGATTGTCAAATCTCTGCTGCTGTATATGATCACTCTTCTGCTAAGGGGAAGTTCAAACAACTGTCTCTGCCTTTCTTGCTCTAGATTTCAAAGCAAGACTGCTGTTTGTAGGAAAGAACTTCCTGACTCTTTTCCTAGTGTAGGGAAGAATTTTTCTCTTTTATACTTGATTACATCTCAGATAGTTCAGCAGTACATGAGAGGGATGGATGATTATCACTTCATTTCTAAGTGTTCAGAAAATTATTTAAGTGATACTAGAGTAACAAAAATTTTCCTGTCAGTCAGTGCTCAGGGGCTGAGGAAGAACGACAGGAAAATTATAGGTCCAAATGGAAGAACAGGTAAATGCTGCGATAAAGTAGAGTTCCATGATATAATTTTGAGCTTCTTCTCTCTCTTCTTGATAACAAATAATAACAAAAACACCTCAATAAATTCACAGCTAAAACTGGATTATAGCCAATGCATAATTTTCCAGTCAAATTTTGTTACTGCATCAAACTCAGAGTTTAGTAAACCACTTGTCCTTTCAACAAGTCTACCTCCTATTACACAGTACTACTCAGACTGAGAGGAAGACTTTCACAAGACCATTCCTGGCAGAGTGAAGAAGACAGCCTAAGATCACTGGGGCACTAAGATCACTTGGTCTGTGGCATTTTTGTTTATTTTGATGTGATGCTATCTCATCCTGTCTGCTTCAGACTTGCATGTGTGCATGTGTTTATCTAAAAAGAAAACAGATATAATTCTTTATGACTAAGAAAATAAGTAGAAGAGTGACTTGTGCTGGGAGTGACTAAGTGCCAAATTTTCAAATTTATTTTCATATAGATGGTTTATGTCTACTGTAGCACTTTGTTTCAGAGGAAAGATGTTATTCTGAAATAAATCTCTTTACACAGCTAGTGACTGTGTATTGTCTCATTTTTGATATATGTGAAAATGCTTCCTTTTGGAGGACACAAGCACTAACCCTGTGATCTGGGCACTCACTGAGTGCACCCAGCCTCCTACAGGGGTTTAGGGTTGTTACTGAGCATTACACAGTCTCAAACATATCTCTGCTAGCAAAATTTGGTCCAGCAGACAGGACTAAATATGATCTGAAGTAAAATCTCCAACCAGCACTCAGTACAGATGCTGGGGTCTCAGTACAAGCTTCTCCAGTCTCCTGATCAGATAATCACTCAAATGGGAAGGGAGGCCTTTAAACTCAACCACCTGTCCAGACCAAATTCAGCAATGATTTAAGACCAGGCTTTTCAGAGCTTTGCCCTGCCCAAGTCAAGGCTTGAAAATCTCCACAGACAGACTCCATACCTTCTCGGAGAAAACTAGTCTGATTTTGATCCTTTCCTATTATGCCGAAATGCTAATTCATGTAAACAAGCCATGGGAACAGACAGGCATTAGGGCTGTTCGTGACATGAACAAACTTTGTATGTCAGAGCTCTTTTTTCATTACCTTTACTCTCCCCATAAAATAACAATGGTTACTTCTTTTTGTCAAGTGTACAGATGTGGGGGTGTAACTGAGCTTGTGTTTCACCTTCTGTAGGTAGGGTGCATCGTTGCAGAGGATTTATGTAGTCCACTTCTGCATCTGCTTGTTACAGTTAATTTTCTCTGCACACCTTTGAATAATGCCATCAATAATGCCACTACACAAATGGTCATTTCTGTCAGTGGAGGTTAATGTTAGGCAAGTATTTGTCAAGAATGTTAGAAGTTTACTGTCCCTTTTGCCTCTGCAAAGGACTAGTCAAAATTTGTATCAATTTTTTGTATCAATTTTCCCCAGTCTTTATTCTGAGTCTGAGACTTATCACTGATACACAAGCAAGATTTCAGCTGAAACTATAGCATAAAAAATAAAGAGGTTTTGCAGCACGCAACAGTATTTGATGATGTTGAAGGTCATGTTTATGTAAAGAACAAGGTTAACAAGAAAGATTTTTTTTTAACAATCACTTTCATTCAATATACACCAGCACAAGACATAAGGCACATATGTACTTCTCTGCTCCTCTTTCAGCAAGCATTTTAGAAGAAAAATAATGAAATTATCTATCTTGTTAAACACTCATTCACATTTCTTTTTGTGTATGATGGGTTTCCCACAACTACTGTATAAAGTACCAATTGAAACTCACCCTGTCATATGTACTTCTACAAAATATGAACAGTGCTAAATACTTTAAAGTGAATCGATTTCCAGTGAAAGTGTTTTAACCTCCTTTTAGGTCAAGAAATAACAATTTTCCAAGCTCACTGTAACATGAGAATTAATCCTGAGAGGCAGGTGTGCACTGCATAATTCATTTAGCCTGTGAAATTTATTGAAAATACTCTTTCTCTGAACTGTACTTGAAGCTTTTATTATAAATTTTAGGTGTGGTTTCTTTAACTTGTATTTTAAGTTGTATTCAGAGTTGATTTCTCTCAGATCACCTAGAGGACTGCAATTTGCAATCTCTTCTTTTGTCAAGAATATAACAACAGAATGTGCAGCAAAACATGACAGGGGTTGCTCATACATATAAAACTTGGGCACATTGCTGAAGCAATTTGCAAGTTTAAGAAACGCATTTTCTTTGTGTATTCAGAAGAGCAGAATACTTAGAAAAAGGACATTCTGACTACCGTCAAGGATTTTTTGTGCTGAAATTCTCTTCCTAGATGCCTTGCATTCAAGATTCACTACATTGAAGAGTAACAGCACAAAAAGCACAGTTCACACTGTTGACCCCATCAACAGCTGGTGGTACCGGGAGAGAAATAATTTACAGTAGTTTATCAAGTGACTCTAACCATGCTACCATTAAGAAGACTTCATTCCACATGTCAATTAAATATTTTTGCTATTTCTCTTACATCCTTATCATCATTATTAATCCTTGAATATATTTTATTTCCTTCATAAAATAGTCATTTGTGTTTCATTCTTAAAATATTTATTCCTAGAGGTTATTATCACTGTAAGTAATTGAGATCAGGTGTTTGGTACAACACATGGCTCTGTACTAGTGAGAATTTTTTAATTGATTAGATGGTGCCATTACTTTCTTTCTACTAATGAAATAAAGTGGCGACTACTGCCTCTTGTCCATGATCATTCATGCTACAGACAGCTGGCTCCTCACACGATACACGTCACATATTTTTAGCTCTAGATTTTCACAAACTTCAAATTTATGGGAAAATATTCAAAAGACATAAACGAACCTGTGAAGGTGCCTAGGAGTTGGCAAGCTGACTTCCAGTGGTAGTTTTAAAATCCCCTTCTGAAAATGTTTGGGGGTTTTTTCCTCTAGGTCCTTTTTTCTCTTTCATGTTATGCTTATAATAAAAAGTAATGTTTAAAAAAGTCAGTTTTAAGGAAAGCAATGATATGGTAGACCTGTGAATTGTCTTGTTGCAGAGACAAATTTCCCATTATGGAATGACTTTAGATCTCTTATTTCACATAGATTGAAACACAAAATGAAACATCAACATCAGCAGGTCAATAGAATGTAAACACCAATCTTAAATACGTGGAAGGCAATTACATCATAGTTGTTCAACTGTATAATTACTCTATACTGTATGTAGAATTTGTGCAGATTCTTTGTAGAATCATGAATCATACCAGGAGGACAAGAATCTGACCCAAAATTTTCCTACAAGTATCTGCACTTGTTCACAAGCTCCATATTGACATCAGTGGACTTTGTTAATCTGTTTTCTTTCCCTCTGAAAATTATCTGTGATTTGGTTCCTCACCTAAAAAAAACCCCAGTAAACCTTCTTGTCTCAAATATAATTGCTAATTTGCAGTTCCAATCTTAGTCCTTTTCTTAATACATAACATACATTCCTTATTCCTGATGAGGATCCTTGGTCTGTGGTAATTTGTTTATTTTTATGTGATGGTATCTCATCCTGTCTGCTTCAGACTTGCATGTGTGCATGTGTTTATCTAAAAAGAAAACAGATATAATTCTTTATGACTAAGAAAATAAGTAGAAGAGTGACTTGTGCTAGGAAATCAGACTGTCATCCTTGCAAACTGGATTAAAATCTCTCACAAGTAAGAGAGAGGAAGTATGAGTTTTCATGTATCTTCTCTCTTGGATTTCCTTTGCTCTGAATTAAGGATACTTGGCTGTCAATGAAGTATCAGTAAAGGCTGAAGATACCCATTACTCAAAGAAAGTGAAATACAGCCTGTTACTTCATGAAAAATGTCCCTACTTCTAATCTGTATCCATTTGCCTGCTATTTCCTAGATCCACTGCTTTACACCCGCACATACCTATAAAGTAGTCAAAACATATGTAAATATATTTTCAAGACACAAGCTGAAGTTTGTGTTACTCACTGGAAGTTACTGCTGCTTGTAGATCAAATCTGGCAGTTCTTAGTCAAAACTTTCTGTAGTCATTTCAGATTTTTTCTTGCATAAAGATTCAGTGTGGACTACAGTTAATGGATCTTTTATTATATTCTTCTGGTGATAGCCACTTTATCATACCTCTACTAAAATTGTTACATTTTAGCTCACTGATTAATTTCAAAAGCTCTAGTATTTAAAGAAGTTGTCATTATAGGCTAATGTACTTGAAATACTTCCTCTACTTTTGCAATGTTAGCTTGCCTATCTCCTTTGAAATGAACAATTAATTAAAAACATTGCTATGCACACTTCCAAGTACTATAAAGTTGTCTGAAAGAATATTGGTTCACCTGTTTTCCCTGAATAATCTGTTACATTCAATTTCCACCAAATTTCATGACAAAGTAATTAATATGCATAAAAAATAGCAATGGAAGGAAGAAATGTAAACCAAATACAAATCTAATCTTCTAAATGTATTACACCTGATTCCTGTATGTGTGACATTGCAAAGTGGGTGTAAAACACCACTTGAGAGCTGGAAATCAGGTCCATGGTTTCTTTTATAGACAATGTGCTTGAATATCAACTTTTCATACCACTGGAGAGACAGGTCTAGCAGAGTCAGCAGCAGAGCCAATGTTCCAACCCAGATATTTAAGCTATTGCTAAAAAAGAAAGGTTATCCACACTGTTTAATGGTTGGCACCTCCCTGTAGCCTCACAAACATTCACTTCCCAAATAACTGCCAGGTGTGGCAACATGAAGCAGGGATTGCTTTGAATACAAGTGCAGGTGAGACCAACCTGTCCTCAGAGAAAATGGAACCCATTCTGGTGGAAGTATTGCCAGACACTTGTAACTGGGGCCAAAAACAGGGCATGCCCTGGTTTTTGAGCTGGAGAAGAGAGAGATGACAGAGAGAAAGGCAAATGAACTAGTAGAGACATACTACCTTTGGACCTAACAGAAAGCAACAGGATACAATACTGTCTAAGACTACCTTTGACTATGTTTTAAAGAAAATATTTGAAAATCATCTTTATGGGTCTGGCATATTTCTCCATTTACTAAGATATAGTTTGAGACTGATTTTGATATTTCCTACTGTACAGTAACCCCAAAGCTATACCTTAATCGACTGATATGAATGTGAAGTGTGAGTGTGGACTGACATGAGTATGACTTCTAGTGAAATTTCAGTGCATAAGCACTGAAGCACAGAGTTAAAGAGCAATCAGTAATGTATACAAAAGTACAAAATTTCACGGAGAAATCTCAGCTTAGGCCAACACAAAACCTGATAAATAACACACCAAGTTTAGCTACATTTTTATAGGAACCCTGGCTTTTAAAGCAATGTAAGTAAATAATTTTTCATCCTACTATATTAGTAACAGGCCTACTAGAATAATAATTATGCACTTGTTCTATCTAATCATATCAAATTTTTGTTGTTTTCCAATTAGAGTAGCTACATTTCTCCTACACAGAGGCACTGCTTGCAAGAAAAACAAAAAATATAATCAAACTTTTATGTCAGTTAAATGCATATGTATGTACTTTAAAATATGTATTAAATCTCATCTCCCAGAGATTGGCTGACTTTTAGGTTTTTTCTGATGTGTATCATTTCCAGGTAATGGGCAAGGTAACCCCTCACTTGTGGATTGCAGAAAATCAGCAACTGACTGTCATTAGGTGTCAAGATGAAAAACTACTTTAAGTGGATTGATGGAATCCCTTCTCAAGTTTACATTTTTTACAGCAATAGAAAAAAACTGTAAGATACATAATACCATGAAGAGGTAGCAAGAAAAAAGAAAGAACAGCTCTTTCCTACATGCGTTTCTTTCTTTTATCACCAGCTTATCAAGAAATGACCCATCTAAAACTTCTAGTGAATAATAGGAGATAAAATGAGCCTTAATACATTGCATTATTGAGATAGGACATGAAAAAATTAGGTTTTCCACTTTACTAGGTACACATTGCACCAAAATTGTTGCAATTTCTCACCTCAAAACTGTTATGGTCAGACCTATCAATTTTTTAAGTAGCTTTTCAACCATTTATTTCCTAACAATGACTTCGATGTCTAAAAGTAGATAGTGTTTATTGCAAAGCAAATTTTCAGAAGAGGCAATATTTAGTATATCAATAAAGTTTTATTCTTTCTTAAGCTAGTGATTCTATATTCTCTCTCTATTTGTTCCTGTATAAAAATAAAATAACTCTACTGAGTTCCCCAATTGCACATAGCTGGAATTATGTCTCTCAAAAAAAAAACAAAACCAAAAACAACAAACAAGCAAACAAAAAAACAGGTTTACAATTACAATCCTATATTTTATTCTAATTAAGCAGAATGGCATTTTTTTAGCTGAGTACATTTTCAGAATAAAGTGAAGTGTAGAAGTATTGCAGTGCAAGACTTACAGTTTTTACCCATAAAACTTACTAAATTTAGCATGACAAAGCCTTTAAAATTCCTCAGTGTGGAATGGTCAGTCTGTTAGCAATGTAGAAGACCACAGCTCATGGTCCATTGAAGTCCCAAAATATCTTCTGCAGAACAATTAGCTCAAGCTCTCTCCAGTGCTTCTGCTATGAAGCCTCTTTACACCTTAGTATCTCTGGGAATATTAGAAACAAGAGAATGTGGATGTAAATGATTAAGGATAATTTAGAAGCTAGGATGTCCTTGGCCACTTTAAGTGCTAGGAGACTGTTGAAGATCAGGTTGAAGAATCCTTGTTTCTACAGTTATGCAAAGTTTGGTCATGGCTTCAATTTTTTGCTGAAGGAAGTTCAGAAATTGGCGAAAGAGAAGATTACTAGTGAGGACAGATTTAGTTGAAGTAAATAATCGTTGTTGCTATGGGTATCAAAGATGGGACTGATATCTCTGATATCTTAGGAGACAGTCGTAAGGTTGTGTTCTCAACGTGGAAAATCTGAAATCCTGATGTTCCAGTAAGAAAGAATTTCTGTTATCCAGCACTACCCAAAACAGTGGCTGTATTGATGTAATCATTTCACATACCCATCACTAATGGGACTCCTCCTCACCTTCTCACATAAGCAAGCATATTCCATGCAGGGCAGAGTGTTCTTCCATAAGCAAGTCCCATACAGACAGCAGTACACTCACTGAAATGCATGGCAAAAATGCAAAAGGAGAAGCTCAAAATAACGTAACCCAAAAAGACTAAAAAGATGCCCCTATAGCAAGACTGCATGCAAAGCAGTGCTACGTAAGGGTAACACTGGAGAAAGGTTACCAGGTTGCGCCTGCTGCCTTATTGAAGTGGATAATCATGGTGCCGTGTGCCAAGTGCAGTAACTGTCGATAAGCTAGATACCTGATACTAATTCCAGATGTACATTAAGCCACTTCAAAGCCTTTATCTATTTCCTGATGGATATGGTATCCTACGCTACCTGAAATTCTTTGTAGTAGACAGAGAATTAGACAGAAAAGAAGCCATAAAGCAGCAACCACCAACAACACAAAACCATTTTTTAATTCATAGTTTCTTCATTTCTTTCTTGTATTTAGATGTTGGGATAGCACTGGTTAAGTCCTGCTGAACTGCTCTGTAGAAATAAAATAGTTGGACCTAAAATAGTTGGACCTTTTCAGGGAATTCTTTGTGATCACATGTAATAGTGCTGGTGACGTAAAGGTCTGAGAGCTATGGCACCAAAACAAGCGTTAACATCAAACCAAAAGGAAACCCACTGGATGCCTAAACTAATATCATTTATTGGAATAAGGCATTTTAACTCCACAGTTATTCTTTCAGGGTTACATTTGGTACAAATTTTCAGTCACCATGCTTGTTAACACACTGCAACAAGTTGCACTGGACATCAGAGGCCCTTTCTTAGAAATTAGTCATCATAACCCACATGGCTGACACTTAAGAAGCTATATGTGGAGTTTTCCAGATTAGGTTTTATACTGGTTTTCGCATAAGCTGACAGACTGATAGACGGTCTTATTTTAATATCAGAGAAAAAAAAAAATCATATAAATACTTTCAGCAGCTACACTAGTCTTTAATAATAACACAGTGGAAACTTCAGCTTTTCATGGCCAAATTGTCTGAAATGTAGTGGGTTGTGATGGCAACTACTATTTTCAGTAGTCATGAGCTGGAAGGAGACAAAATTCCACAAAACAAATACTGAAACTTCCACTCCAGCAGTTCAGGCAATTTCCACACAGAGTGTTATAAACAGTAAAATAAATGAAAAAAAATCCTACAGTGGATCTGGGGTCTTGTGGATTACTTACCTAGCCTAAATAGTTAACCTTAAAGGTGAATTTCTTGCCTGGAACCCAATGGAAATCTTTGCTTTTCCCATTGAAACCTACGGCGTTTCTTCTTTGGGTAAGCAGAGAGTAACACTGAGGGAAATCAGAATATGAAAGGTTAATCAAAAACCCAAGGTATGAAAGCCACAAAAGGCACTTTTGCCTTAAATTAGAATGTGTTGCAAGCATGGGGAGATGTATAGAAACAAGCAAGAGAGAAGACAAATGCAGCTAGTAATAGGAGATGAAGGCCTGGAAATCACAGACTGGACACTCTCCTGTATAACCTGCTGTAGGTGACCCCGTCTTTTCAGGGTGGTTGAACTAGATGATCTCCAGAAGTCCCTTGCAACCCTAACTCTTCTGTGATTCTGGTGGAAAGACTGCATAAAAAGAAGTGGACAAAACACATAAGCATAGAATATATATATGTAGTCAGTGGCCTTAAATGTAATGTAACGTGGCCTTAATATAATGCTATATAGTTGTAGTTAGAAATACCTAGAAAACCAAAACTGTTCACAGAAGTACAGAATGGTGGGCTGACTCTGGCTGAATGCCAGCTGCCCACCAGAGCAGCTCTATTTCTCCTGTCCTCTACTAGACAGGGGAAAAAAATACAACAAAAGGCTTATGAGTTGAGGAAAGGATAGGGAGAGATCTCTCACCAATTGCTGTCAAGGATAGGGAGAGATCTCTCACCAATTGCTGTCACTGGAAAAACAGACTTGACTCAGGGAAGTTAGTTTCTTTATTACCAAAAATATTAATAGAGTAGGGAAATGGGAAATATAGCCAAATCTTAAAACACCTTCTGCACATTCCTCTCTTCCTTCTGAACTTACTTTCACTCACAATTTTCTCTGCCTCCCACCCTCCAATAGCACAAGGGGATGGGAAATTAGGGTTGTAGTCAGTTCAGCACACACTGTCTCTGCTGCTCCTTCCTTTTCATGCTCTTCTCCTGCTCCAGTGTGCGGTCCCTCCCACGGAAGACAGTCCTCCATTAACTTTGCCAGGATGGGTTCTTCTCCTTCCCATGGGGATGTTCATGAACTGCTCCAGCATGAGTCCCTCAAAGGGGTCGCAAATTCTTCCAGCAAACCTGTGCTCCTCTTTCTATGGGTCCACAAGTCCTGTCAGGCTCTTCTTTCTATGAAGCCAGAGCCTTCTTCAGGCAGTCACCTGTTTTGACCTGGTGTCCTCCATGGGCTGCAGGTGTGTTTGTGCTCCACCATGGGGTGCAGAGGGACAGTCTGCCTAACCTTGATCTTCAGACCAGGCTTCAGGGGAAACTCTGCTCTGGCACGTGGAACACTTTCTCCCACTCTTTCTCCACCAACCTGGGCGTCTGCAGGGTGGTTTCTCTCAAATATTCTCCGTCCTCCCTCTGGCTGCTGCTTCACTGCAGGTTTTCTCCACCTTAAATGCATTATCCCAGAACTGCTACCTCTGTCACTGATGGGCTCAGCCTTGACCAGTAATGGGTCCATCTTGGAGCTGGCTGGCGTCGGGTCTGTTGGACTTGCGGGAAAGTTCTGGCAGTATCTCATCTGCAGCCCCTTTACTACTTGCCATGCAAACCCAATAGACAGAGCAACAGTGGAGTTTTGAAAGATGAGATACTATGAAAGCAGAGAACAAGAGATGATAATCTTTAGATGTTTATTTCCAAAAGCCATTGTTCAGTTTTAACTGAAAGATCAAAGTAAAAATAACTTAGGTGATTTGAGTTCAATTACTGTTGTGTTTAATTACCCCAGAAAACTGACAAAGATACACATATGTACTGGGACCTTTAACAGCACAAATTTCAACCTGCAGTGGTTGTCCCTCAGCCAATATAATGTTTGTTTTTCAGATTTTCTGATCATTAATTCACCTCTCTCAATTAAAAAGGAGTTGTCATATATGAAATCACAGATGTTATTATCCAAACCTGAAGGTAAATTCAGTTCCAAAAGTAGTGGAGGTACACTGAACCTCCCAGATAATTGATTTTCATAATTAGAAGCCTCTTATTGATCCGTGACACACACAAGTAACCTGGCACTTGCACCAAACTCCAAGATATATATTGCTGTTCTTTAAATGTTTCTTAAATGAAAAGAATTCATAAGGAGGCAACTAAGCAAGATTATTATGGTTTCCTGCCCTCTCGATAGATCTAAAAATGAAATCTTCTTTGAGGGGCTTGGTCTCCTTCTCAAGGAAATGCCAGGGGAATTTTAATGGCCATTAAGAGTCTCAGCTACAATGCAAAAGTTGGTGTAATGTATTGGCTCTAATACAGTGCCTCTTCCCATCATAGCAGAATAGTCTGTTACTGTTACACGGTATTATGTCTATTTTCCATCTCCTTTACAAAATTTAAGTCTGTGATGTTCTCATTAAGGGAAATGATGATGGAGTTACAGAGGTCTGTGATTAAATTTGCTCAGCAGCAATCTGTAAATAACCTGCAGCATACTGTTGCCATTTTTTTGTTTGACTCTGTTACCTGCAGTGAGTGTTGACTTCCAAGTACTGTTCAGCAAAACGGAAATGGACACAGATGACTGATTGGTCCTTGTATTCTGAAATGAAAAATGATGAGCAGAGAGTCGTCAGTGGAAACCCCAGAAAAGAAACCAATTTCAAACCAGTGCATCTCCCGTGCCTATTCACCTGACTGCTGCAAATAGCCTTTGTGCTGTGCCTTGTCCTAGTCATAGGTCAATGAGGAAAACTGCCATGTGTTTAGGGGAAAGCTGATTGTTGAACACACTGATCTCTGTAGAGTGTGGAGGCACACCAAAATGACTGTCCATTCATGAGTGACTAGAGTCAATAAGGATAGAGCCCTGTGTTTTCTTCATCTAATTTTTTCTTGCCCATAGGTTGAGCTGAGTTTTTCACTGGGCTTTGACAGATTAGGCAGAACAGGCCTTCTTGACACCCCTACTGTACCAGCCAGACTTCACTGTTGGCAGGTGATTCAAAAGCTGTACTTGTGGGCTGCAGTACAACCTTGACAATAGTGGGATAATCCAGGGATATCACAGATGAAAGCAACTTTTTAAAGGTCTCTAAGTAGGTGTTTCCAGACCACATGACTTGTTTATTTTCTGAGATCTCATCATTCTTCAGGGACTGAAGAGCTGCTTCTACTCAGTGGAGCCTGGAAGGAGGAAGCATTTGGAGGTCTTTCTCACCCGCCTCTGGCAGTTTTTCATTTCCCCATTCTTTGTGCATTTGTATTCGTGGAATTTGTTATTGTTGTTTAACTTCCCAGAGAATCATTGGACTGAAGCACCTCTCTTCATTTCTCTAACTAGTGCCATTTGACCTACTAGACAATTTAATCCAGCCTCCACTTTTGAATGGGTTTTCTCACAAGTGGCAATCTCTAGCGGGGTCACTTTGAGAGGCAACCACACTGCGTGTTACCTTGCACCATAATGAGGGCAATTTCAAAAGGCATTCAATCAAAAGAAAGGGTGTTTTCTGCAAAAGGCTTGTGTCCTAGGTTTTCACTTATCCTTATCCGTTGCTGAAGCTATTGAAAAACCTCGAAATATGTCTTGTAATTGTCAGTTTTAATTTTTTCTTAGTACAAGTTGCAGAACTACAAGGGTACTCTTAGCAGCCACTTTAGAATTCTGCAAGTTTAAGGGGAGCTGAGTTGCCCATAAGGAAATGGGAAGATTCTTGTTTGCTCAGGGAGTTCTGTTCAGAAAATTCCTCTTTCCCTCTGTCATATAAACAGATAGGAATGGATGGATGAAGGAGGAAAGCCAGGCAACTGTCAGGGTACTATCCATATTAGTCTGTTTTTCGTGTGACTGGAAGACTTTGGTTTGCACAATATATCAGAGATTACAATTACGCCTCCACTGTAACAATACTTTGTCTGTATAATTGCTAATCAACAGTCCTCTGACATTCATGCTATAAGGCCTTGTGTCTTTTCACTACTTCTGCCTTTCTTCCTCTGTTTTTCTCATTTAAAGGTCACAAATGGCTGATTGATGGCTATAAAAACTTGCTGCCCATAGAAAAGGTGCAGCGTGGATGGCTGCACTGCCGCCTTGCTGCATGAAGAGCGACACGTTTCTGAAGAATGCTACTTGCTGCTGAACCTCAGCCTTGCTGCAAGAGAAGCAAAACATAAACTAGAACAGACAATGGCTTGCCCAAAATGTGAGTGTGCAAGCTCTCTGCAGTAGTTGATGAAAAGAGTACAAGGTTTTATTAAGTATTTTTGTCTACCACTCAGCTACATTGAATCTCATGGAGACAGCAGCAGATAATGTTCTATTCTTTCACTTCCAAATACAAAATTAATTCAAGTGGAAACATTGTATTCAATTTAGATGTTTTGTACCAGAATCCTAAAAATCGTCAAAGGCAGGTTCTCTTCATTTACTTTATTAGACCATTGACACAGAAAAAAACTAAAAACAAACAAACCAAACCCTAGCTCATATTACACAGACAGTAATATTGTAAAATATCTATCTCAGTGAGGTAAATAATACCTTCTTTATGTTTTACCTTTTGTTTCTACCTACATGGTACCCCATGCAGGAAAAAATGTCAGCGAATTCTTGGTATGAAACATCTCACCTGTAGCTGCTAAGACTCCGTCTTATGCTTTTAGAACCATAATACAATTTTTAGCAATTTTTTAAACTGAATGAAGGCCAATGGAGCTCCATGTTCCTGTCACCATTTTTTTCACAAGACAAATAGTTATGGAAAGTGGGATATATTTCCTTGAGGAAATGGACTAGAAATATGCAGAACTTGATATATATGAAATTAAGTTGCACTTTCAAGATTTTTTGTGTGGTTAAGACCACTAGAATTTTGGGGGATTTTGTGGTTTTTAATATATAATAAAAATCTGATGGCATTGAGGAAAATAAGAAATTAGACCATGATATGTATTCTTTGCATCCAGCTAATCCTAATTCACAGAAAATAACAGAATTTATAGACCAAGCGTGCCATATATACTTAGCAAATATGGTAACACTGGTGAGAAAATAAATTGAGCTAATCATTAAATAATAGTTCTGAAGATGTGCAGTTAAAACTGAGCATGTTTTAAATTTTTTTAAGGACATTTAAAAATGAGGAATGAATAAAATGTACTTTGAGACATGAAAAGCACATGAATTTCTCAGGCATTCAGGCAGTTTGGCATGAAATTATCTTACTTTCATAAGCAAAAATGATCAGTAATTTAATGTCCATATGAGATTTCATATAGTTATTTCTACTTGTATTACTCTATCTTCTACTTGTTTCACTTATGCAAATTAGCACACTTTTCCTGTCACTCCATAATAAATATAATTATAGAATTATTTACGTTGGAAAAGACTTTTAAAATCATCAAGTCCAACCATTAACCTAATTCTGTCAGGGCCACTACTAAACTATGTTCCTAGGTGTGTCACCTACACAGTTCTTAAACGCCTCCAAGGTTGAGGACTCACCCACTTTCCTGGGAAGTCTGCTTCAATGCTTGACATTCCTTTCAGTGAAGAATTTTTCCTTATCCAGTCTGAACCTCTGGTGCAACCTGAGGCAATTTCCTCTCAGCATATTGTTTGTTACCTGGGATAAGAGACTGAGTGAGACTCCCTCTCACTACAATCTCCTTTCAGGTAGTTAGAGAGACAGCAGTAATGTCTTCTCCAAGCTTTCCTCTTTTCTCAGGCCAAACAACTCCTGTTTCCCGTAAGACTTGTGCTCTAGTCCTTTTACCAGCTTCACTGTCCTTCTCTGGACACACTCTGACACTTAGATGCCTTTCATGTAGTGAGTAGCCCAAAACAGAACACAGTAAATAGGTAGACAGAATGACAGCTGTCTTCTGTCAGAAAGACTCCCACACTCACACACAAATCATTTGTGTCCCACTAGGAATACCCTTTTGTGTCCAGTATTTCAGAAAAGAGCAAGATATTTATTAAAAAGTTTGAATAACTGGGCACTCAAAGATGGTGTATATGCAATCTGAAGATCACCATATTGATAACATAATAGAGTTTCTGGAGAAACTCATGTATAAAAACCAAATAATTCCTAACATTTCTGCAGTCATAAATACAAATATCTGGCCTCAAGAAAAGATAGGGACACAATGCAAACCATGATAAACAGATCTATGTGTACCTACCAAAGAGTGAAGACAGAGGTGGAGACCCTTGGTCCTAGAAAGCTTACCCGTGGCAAGTTCCCACAGCTTGCCTAAGCTTGCCTAAGCTCTCAGCCATCACAGTCTTTATAAGGAACGTTGAAAGGAATCTGGAAAGCTCAACACCAACAGTCAACAGTCTTTTCAGTCATGCTGAGGAGATGTTGAAATACTATCTGAAATGTCATGCTGTGCTGCTTCTGCTTCATGGGCACACATGGGAGGTGGCCAGTCAGCACCCCTACAGTTTTATAGCAAGATCCATCGCACACCAACTCAGATCAGAAAAGATCCCAGATCTCTGAACACAAGGTTTCTATTTTAGGCAAAAAATTTTGTTTATCTATTCAGAACTGGCAGTCCTTACAGGAGTCATAGTTTATCAAGAGTGACAGGGTGGCAATTTCCCATTATGGAGAAAGTTCTGCCCATGAACACAGGATGCTCTACATGGGTAAATGGATAATATAAATGTTCGTGTAAGCAGATACATGGCACCTAGAGGACCAGCATTCTCTGACATAGCTCTCTTTACTCCTTTGCCTTTGATGTTTTTGGAGGTGACTATTCTATTTTCACCTGCCTAGTAAAATTATAATACCCATGGTAACCACAATTGAAATGGCACATCTCAGAGTTTGCAGGGTTTCATCACCCTGGGAAGCATCCACATGAATAATCAGCATGAATTTAGTATCAGACCTTGATATATTATTCAAGCAAAATAGCTTGTCAGTTACTTCCAGTGGATCAGAAGGTTTTTTACAAACTTCTACCTGCTTTTTAAAAGGTATCACTTATACAGGAATCTTATTCCCCAAGGCCTCACCGTGGACAAAGGGATATTTATATGTATGCTTAATGTGTGCATACATATATATATATATATATGTTATATATTGCTATATAGGCATCATCAGCTCAGGAATTAAATGTCATATAATGAAGATGCAATAGCTACTTTGACTCTGTGCTCAAGACCACTGCTAGAATTTGTCTCACTGACCCTTTGGGATAGGGTTCATTTTCTTCTTAGTAGGTGGTACGGTGATGTGTTTTGGATTTAGTATATGCATAATGTTGATAGCACTGATATTTTGTGGCTAAATAGTGTTTGTCTTAAGTCAAAACTTTTCACTGTCTCATGCTCTGCTGATAGGAACTGCACAGAAACCTGTGAGGGAACACAGCCAAGACAGGTGACCTCAATTTGGCAAAGGGATATTCCATACTGTAAACATGATGAGTTACCTGGAAGGTGGCTGACTGATATTTGGGGACACACTCTGCATCAGTCACTGGATTGTGAGCAGTTTTATTGTGCATCACTTTTTCTCTTGGATTTTGTTACATCATGATGAAGATGGTGATGATGATGATTATTATTTTCATCATTATTATTTTTATCATTACTATTTTATAATCTTTATTATTGTTTATTATTGTTGTTGTTGTTGTTCTTGATATTGTATTTGGTTGTTTTGTTTCAATTACTCAGCTGTTCCTATCTCAACCCATGAGGTTTACCTTTCTTTTCATATTCTTCCCATTGCAGGGTTGTGAGGGGAGTGATTGGGCAGCTTTATGGTACTTAATTACCACCTGGAGTTAAACCATGGTACCACTTGTCTGCCTGTGTGCAGCTGAGTGATAGCAGTCCTATAGCTGTTTGATGGCTTTATTCAGCTGTGGTATTTCCAAGGTGCAGCAGCAGAGCAATTGTCATCATGGGAGTTGTAAGGAGTTTTGATATGACCCTTGTTTGTTGATAAGAGAGGAGGTCAGTAAGTGTCAAAAGTAGGGGTTTTTTCTAGTGTGTCTCACGATTAGGTTTCATGCTCACTCTAGAACTACTACCTTTAGCAAGGAATAAAGTAATAAACCGTGATCTCTTTTCGTTTTTACTCAATATATGTGCTGAACTCCTGGGTAGTGCTTGCTGCTCTTCAAGATAACTTCCTGGAACAGCTATCACAGATACCTGCTATGACTGAGAGTATTCTCATACACTGAGCGCATGCAGCCTTGGGTACCTTTAGGTATGCACTCTTTTGCATCACATTCTAGAGTAAGATTCTTTTGTGTATAATTATATTTTGTTTATTGAATTAGACTTTGTCATACCAGCTACTCACCTTTATGCTATACCTTCCTGCACTTTTGACAGTCTGCTGGCAAATTTTATTTATTGTCTTCCTATCATTGGTGGCAGTCAAAGACTGTTATCAGGGATTATTTGACTTTGTTTTCTCAATGGAGGAATAATGTTCTGAGGATATTTTTCCTGCTGACAACTCCCCTTTTGCTGGGGATAGTTTTCCTTCAATGGTAAAGAGATAATACAATAACAGAATAGCAGAAATAGAAAAAAAAATGCTGTTGTCATATCTGACATTTTCAGCAAAAGAAATAGAGTCTGCAACAGAAAGTAGATGTTGTGCTACTTCCTTCCCTTTTTCAGCCTGTTCTTGTGAACTACAATATCCTCATTCCTGTAATGGGAGTATTTGAAGTCTGGTGATAGGAAATGTAAGGCCCGATGACCCACTACTTCTTTTCCATCTTCAAATCCTTCAAAATGTAAAGAAATAAGATGGAGTGAAAAGCAGAGTGCTGAGAAAGACTGCTACAGGTCCAGTACCACCACATTAATTACATAACAGAAAAAAAGGAGATACTATCAACAGGAGTCACTAAGTCAGTAAAATGCTATTGTTTATGTTTTAGGTTACCCTATATTTAGTGGTTTAAAACTCACTAAAAATCAGATATGTAAGAAGGGCTTTTTCCTCAAACTTTGCAATTAATTCCAAATGAGAAACCCAAATAGAATATTTGGCTTTATGACAGTCTCACTTTAATAGTTAAATAACTCCAACCATGGATAGCTCATTCTCAGAGACAATAAAGCATTCCTTACCCCAGGACAGTTAATCAAATTAAAATTGAAATTTTATACCATGTAGCTTTTTGTCTATCATGTACTCAGGAGGAAGTCAGATGCTGTGGATAAGGTACCCCAAAACTGTCTAAAGCGTGAAGTTATTTTAGGAGCAAATCATGAACCTATCACAAGTTAAGTACAAAATCCTGCAGTAACCAGAGTCATACATGAAATGCATTAAGGAATCATTAAAACAGCTCAGCAGTTAGCTGGCACTTGAAAATAAGAAGTTAGTTATACTGCCTGTGTTTCTATCTTTTACTGTGGCCTCCCCACTCAGAGATGAGTAGTTCTAAGTCCTGTGACAAAAGTACTTTGTCTTCTTTTCTGAGAAAACATGAGACAAGTGGCGTTTTTTTTTAGGAGAAACAGCATTTTTCTTTCTTCACTCTCTTCCTTTTGGAACACCTGGCTAGAAGGAAACTATTTGCAGAAGTATTTTCGTCTGACTGTGGGAGGCAGAGTGCCTACTAGCTCCACTACATTGCTGAGTAGTCATACTGCTTAACTGCGTTGTTCATCCTCACATGAAGCAGCACAGCAAACACAGGTAGAGAAGTCACAGTATGACAGAATATTCTTAGTTAGAAGGGACCCAGAGGGGTCATCGAGTCCAACACTTAGGTGAACCAAATCATCTTTACCTCTACAAGTCCCCCACAACAACCTATTCTCTAAAATACAGAGAGATAGATTTGATGAGTGGACTATTAAATGAATATGGAATCAGTTGGAGAGATGCATCCCGAGGGTAATGGTCAATGGCTCAGCATCCCAAAGGACATCAAGTGATGTCCCTCAGGGGACCATACTGGTATACCCTTGTTTAATAGCTTTATCAATGACAGATAGGAAGAGATCAAACCCACCCTCAGTAATTTTGCTGATGACACCAAGCTGAGTGATGTGGTTGCCACACCTAAAGGACAGGATGCCATACAGAGGGACCTGGACAAGCTCGAGGAGCAGGCCCATGGAAATCTCATGAGGTTTAACAAAACCAAGTGCAAGGTCGGGAAAACCCCCGGTACCAACACAGACTGTGGGACGAACAGATGGAGAGCAGCCCTGGGAAGAAGGACTTGGGGGTGCTGGTGGATGAGAGGCTGGACATGACCCAGCCATGAGCACTCACAGCCCAGAAAGCCAAACATGTCCTGGGCTGCATCCAAAGCAGTGTGGGCAGCAGGGCCAGGGAGGGGATTCTGCACCTCTGCTCTGCTCTGGTGAGACCCCACCTGCAGTGCTGCATCCAGCTCTGGGGTCCCAGCACAGGAAGGACATGGACCTGTTGGAGAGAGTCAAGAGGAGGGCCACAGAAATTATTAGAGGAAGGACCACCTCTCCTGCGAAGAAAGGTTGAGACAATTGAGACTGTTCATCCTGGAGAAGAGAAGGCTTTGGGGTGACCTAATTGCAGCCTTCCAGTACCTGAAGGGAGCCTACAGGAGAGATGGAGAGAGAATTTTTGCAAGAGCATGTAGTGACAGGACAAGGGGGAATGGCTTCAATGTGAAAGATGGTAGGTTTAATTTATATGTTAGGAAGAAATTCTTTGCTGTGAGGTTTGTGGATGCCCCCTCCCTGGAAATGTTCAAAAGCTGTTTGGATGAGACTCTGGGCAATCTGGTCTAGTGAAAGATGCCCCTGCCCTTGGCAGGGGTTTGGAACTAGATATCTTTAAGATCCACTACAATACAAACATTCTATGATATGTCATAAAATATCAAAATACATTTTGAGTGTAGTGTATAATAGTTTAATCAACTTCAGATGCAAACCACTCCCAGTATTGCTTGTCAATCAAGTACCTACATAATGACCTAACGAACACTGATTGATAAGTAGCCTTGTAGCACGGGCATCTTCCCCCACCCCAGGATTTCTTTAGTAGATATACACCTACAAATGACTGAAAATTCAACATATAAAATCTGATTGCCCTTATCTATTTATAACTTCAAATGTATTTACATTATTCTCTAGCAATCCAAAATGTGTAGGGCTACCAATAACATCCACTGGCACCTTTATGTCAAAAGCAGTATCACTTGCTGTCCCCCTTGCCAGCTGTAATGTTTAATTATGTGACCTCAATTAACCAGCCTTAGATGTAAAGGGATTTCGTGTCCTTTCAATATCCAGTATTTTCATATCACCTGTGTAAACCCCATTATTTTCCTGGCTTGCATTATAGCTATTTGATCTTCCTTTCTACTTTCTGAATTTAATTATAATAGCTTAAAACTGTCTTTATTCAACCATTAGATATAAGAATACTTTCACTCCAGTACTATCAAGCTGTCTGTTTTCTAAGGAAAGATAAGGTCAGCAGAAGTAACACCACCCCTAAATGGAGACAAAAGCACTTTTCACAGCCAGATTCCTCTCTCTCTCTCCTGCCACATTTCCAAGATCAAGGAAACTCCACTAGTTACGTAGCTCAGGGTTTCAGGGTTTACACTTGTGAGGCAACTCGATAACATTTCCTGTTTATTGGTATTTGATTCCCAGAACACAACATATAAAAACTTGCCCTGTTTAGCCACAGAAGAAATGATGGTGTTGTTTTAGCCTTGAAAGCTCCTTTGTTATATCCTCATGAAGCATAAGATATAGGGTATAATTTTCTGGCAGCCACTTTTATCAATACTTAAATAAGAAGTTAAGGGAACAAAGATTACTCTTAACTGGCAGCAAAAGATTAATACTGTGGCTGTAGGATAACCAGTTGTGGTTTCATGATGTCCAAATTGAAAAAAAAAGAAAATATTACTTCTGGTCTGTTGGAATTATGGATTTTAACAGATATGCTTATAAAACAATATGATTACAATGCCACTGTAGAGTACTAGTAAATCATTATTACTCTGTAATAGATGGAAAAAATTCGAAATATGGAGTAACATTCAATTCTTAATTTGAACAGCATTAATTTCATGGCCATCACCCTAGTTGACTGATTATCTTTGAGAAAGTGTTATTACATGAACTGAACATCTGTATTTCTAGTTAAATCAAAAAGCAGTTCAACTCTTTTGCCAAATATCTTCTTGGCACTAACCAGAAAATACATTGCTAAATT
The DNA here is from genome assembly GCA_013397795.1 of Orthonyx spaldingii. Taxonomy (NCBI): domain Eukaryota; kingdom Metazoa; phylum Chordata; class Aves; order Passeriformes; family Orthonychidae; genus Orthonyx; species Orthonyx spaldingii. The sequence goes on along the minus strand of VZTJ01006359.1, from coordinate 14,068 downwards.
CAAGTTTTGCAAATTATACTTTATTCTTTATCAATACTCTCTGGAAAGTGCAGAACATACTTTGCACGCGAGGACAGATCAACTCTGCACATAACAGTTTTACATAGGCTATAGTAGTTTATGGTCCCTCATACCACACGACTGTGATCCCTTTTCAGAAACTCACCCCACAATTCACTGATGTAAGTTACCATTCAACTTTTTACCCAGCGTACTATAACTCAAGTGCATTTTTGAACTAAAACCCTCATCTGACTGTAAAAGCCCTGTGCTTCAAAGGACCAGAGGGGCCCACATAATCCCCTGAGTATGGATCGAGATCTGTAGCCAGGGTATCAACACTGATTTTTTAGTTTAAAAGCTGTTCACCAGGATTTTATCTTTAAAGATTGGGAAGATATAGTCACTTACTGAATATTTTTTGGACATATGTGTGAATGTGCCACATAAAAACATAATTTACATGGTAAATTTGACTAAGCACTCATCAACTGCTAGAGATGTCACAGAAGTGTATTGGATTATTGTTTTTTTCTAATACCAGTTATTGTTACATTTCTTCCTCTGCACAACATTTCCAACACCACGTTTCCCTGTGCTTTAGCCCTGTGTTTTTCAACTAGCATGTAATTCGCTCAGTGAAAAATGTTTAAGAGCTGTGCTCTGTAATTATCTTCATCCTTGCAGCATTTTAAAAGAGGTCTTCTATTTTTCTCCTAGTGATTGAGCATCACATTTGCAAAAATGTCTTGGCCTATCACACAGAAGAGTTAACTCAGTAAATTCAGCAAATACAGTTTGGAGACTATGTAGCTGTAAATCTCCAAGAAAACAGGATATAGAAACTGCAATAATTCTAGCACAAGTTTCAGTTAAGAAAATTTCAAGTTAGGATTTGGTGTGGAGGGAAATAGAGATGTTTTTCATCATTCTCTGTATTAATGCAAAAGTGAGGAACTGGGACTAACTCCAGATTGGTTTCAGGTGTTTGCAAAAGAGATGTCAAAAAACACTTGAAGCTCTTAGTTTTATTTTTTGAGAAACATATGTCGCAATTATTTTAGATTTGAATGTGTATGATAGTATTTTTAAGGTTCCATAGCTAGTCTGAACTTCTTTCTTCAAAATAAGTGTATAGTGAAAGCATATCTGTAAATATTCATAATTTTACTGTCTGAGGATTTGAGAGGCACTGTTATGATTTTAATAAAACATTCATTTCTGTTGATGTTTAGAATGGTTTCTCCCAATTTCAGAAATGTTTTCACTAGATTTTGCATGCAGAGTTAGAAAAAATAATACAATATCTTTTAATTGAATTGTCAATTTGGCAGGCTTTGCAATGAGCCTTTTAAGGCACATCATTTTATAGAGTGCCATTAAATGTAATTAATTGCTTCAACTGTGTATCTCCATGTGAATATGCACATGGACTGAAACACATGTTTATATACACATGCATGTAAGTACATATTTACACTCTGAAAACACAAAGGAAATATAGCCACTGCAAAACTTTGTTTTAAAATTATGCTTTATAATACTGTCAAAGTCCTAGATAGAGATGCCATTTTCTGTCATAGCTTTTTTTGTACTTTTTCTGTTTCCCTATCCTTTCTTAAAGCATTAGTAAGGCAACTGTGAGATACTGGCATGATAACTGACACACATGATGAATTCAATGTTTAAGGCTCTTTGTACAGTTACATTCGCCTTTAACAACTTCGGCCTTTTATTTCCTAAGTCTTTCCATCTTTGGCAATTTTCTGCATGCCTCAGTTTCCTGTCTTGTGTGGTTATTTTCCTAAAAGCAATCAGAGTAAATTTCTCAGGTTGTCCTGGTCATGGGAGCAGTGAGACTGGCAGATATAACTGCTCTCATTTCACCCATTTCAGTTAGTCAAAGCAGAGGTTTCATATGAGTGCAAATCAGGTTCATCTGTATTCTTCCTCCTCTGCTGAGAAGCATCTCTCAAGACTCACCTGTGTGTCTGGGGTACCATGCAGAAAGATCACTTGCAGTATTTCAAATATCCAGATGCCCATAAATGGCTTTCTGAAAAAACACTAAAGGCTTCTACTTTCAGAGTTTGGCTAGATAAGGTCTGAAAGATATAAACACACAGGCAGCAATTGCCCACATCCTGGCAAAGCTTAAGTTTGCAGTTACCTTGCTTGAGCAACTGGCACTGCCTTCATAGAGCCTTAACTTTTGTGTTGTAAATGCTGTACATCAGAAGAAAAAAAAGCACAACTATTAACAAGAGCACGTGAGAGTCAGGACTGAAGTTGCTGTCCTCAAAGCCTCACCCCTAGCCATGACAATTCCTCCATTTTCCCTTCTTTTCAAATGGACATAAAGAGTATATTTCTTCTCAGTCTTCCAGCCACCAGAGTGAAAGCTGTAAGAACTGGCAAGACTGACGTAAATACCTACTCCTGTCTCTACCACCATTGTACTGTACTTCAAACTACTTCTGCTGACTTTTATTATCCCAAACATTGTAATGTAAAAATTTCTGGTATATTTTTTTTTTAAAGGAGCAATGGCTAAAATTCTGATAAATTACAGTGGGTATTATTTTTGATAATTTAACATAATGGCTGCAGCCTTTCCACTAAAGTAGCAATTAAGTCATCACAGTTGCCTGGCCTACACAAATTTATTGTGTCTCAGTTTATTGCTCTTACCTTCAGAACCATTTTGCCACAAATCTGACACTAAAGTCAGATATCATGCAGAGAAAACTGGTAGAAAAAGAGAAGTCTTTAACTGAAACGCTTATTCTTTAGTATATTCCACTGATACTAAGACAGTTGAAATTAGCTCTGCATCTAAAACATTGTTTCCCCCTGAAATCATTGTTGCTGCAGGTACGTCTGTTTCAGTGTATTTTCACTCTGAATAAGGAATATGCACAGGGACAAACAACCAGAATCATCTATCTGAAGCATTAAGGTACTTCAGCTGCCTTGCTTATCTTTTAATTCTTGATTTCATTAAGAGGAATTTATGTATAAGATTCCTATATTTATGTCATGCCAGTCTCTTGTTTTTTCATAGAAGCCAAGGTACTGATGCAAAAATAACTCTCATTACAAATTATTGCTGTTCTGGTTATGATGGGTTTATTTTCTTTTTTTTTTATTTCATTGCTGTGGCTGCTGCTACCAATACTAAAATAGTGTATGTCATAGAATCAGAGACTCACAGATGGGCCTGGATTGGTAGAGACCTTGAAGATCAGCTTGTTCCAACTCCCCTGCCGTAAACAGGAACACATTTCACTAGACCAGGTTGCTCGAGCCTCATCCAAAATGACCTTGAACAGTTCCAAGGATGGGGCAGCCACAACTTCCTTGACGACCTGTTCCAGTGCCTCACCACCCTCACAGGAAAGAATTTCTTCCCTAATCTAAAGTTACTCTTTCAGTTTGAAGCCATTCCCCCTTGTCCTGTTGCTACATGCTCTTGTAAACAGTCTCTCCACCTTTCTTGTAAGCTCCCTTCAGGTACTGGAAGGCTGCAATTAGGTCGCCCCAAAGCCTTCTCTTCTCCAGGATGAATAATCCCAATTCTTTCAGCCTTTCCTCATAGAAGTGTTTCATCCCTCTGATCAACTTGTTGGACCTCCTTTGGACTCTCTCCAACAGGTCCATGTCCTTCCTGTGCTGGGACCCCAGAGCTGGATGCAGCACTGCAGGTGGGGTCTCACCAGAGCAGAGCTGAGCAGAGCAGAGGTGCAGAATCCCCTCCCTGGCCCTGCTGCCCACACTGCTTTGGATGCAGCCCAGGACACATTTGGCTTTCTGGGCTATAAGTATAACTTGCTGGGTCATATCCAGCGTCTCATCCACCAGCACACCCAAGTCTTTCTCCCTAGGGCTGCTCTCTATCTGTTCATCCCACAGCCTGTGTTGGTACCAGGGATTGCCCTTAACCCAGGTGCAGCACCTTGGACTTGGTCTTGTTAAATCTCTTGAGATTGCCATGGACCCACTCCTTGAACTTGTCCAGGTCCCTCTGGATGGCATCGCATCCCTCAGTGCGTCAACTACATCACTCAGCTTGGTGTCATCAACAAATTTGCTAAGGGTGCACTTGACCCCTTTGCCTGTGTTATTAATGAAGATATTAAATAACATTGGTCCGCAAGGGACACCACTTGTCACTGACATCTATCATGACTCTGAGACATTGACCCCTACCCTCTAGATGTGACAGTCTAACTACTTTCTTATCCATCAAATCCATCTCTCTCCAATTTAGTGAGAATGATATTGTGGAGTCTGTGTCAAAGTCTTTACAGAAGTCCAGATGAATGACACCTGTAGCCCTTCCCTTGTCCACTGATTAAGTTACTGCATTGTAGAAGGCCACTAGGTTGGTCAGGCAGGACTTGTCTTTGGTGAAGCTGTGCTGGCTGCCCTGAATCACCTCCCTGTCCTCCATATGCCTTACCAGAGTTTCTAGGATGATGTGTTTCATGACCTTCCCATGCACAGAGGTGAAGCTGACAGTTCTCAGGGTCCTCCTTTCTCCCCTTGTTAAAGACGGGTACAATGTTTTCATTTTTCCAGTACCCTACAACTTCAACCAACTGCCATGACTTTTCAAATATCTTGAAGAGTGGCTTGGGAGCTACATCAACAAGTTTCCTCAGGACTCTGGGATGCATCTCATTGGGTGTCATAGACTTAAGTAAGATGCTCTTTTACAGCAGATCAACAAGGAGTCATCAGGCTTTTCTCTCAAGCCTCATATCTAATGAGCACGATGATCAAATTCTTTCCTCCCAGTTTAGCTAGCAAGTTGAATATTTCATTATTGCTTTTTAATATTCCTAAACTGATTAGGAAATAGGAAGCTAACATAACATACCGTAACAATTTGCTTTGCACCTGACCTTATGCATGGCCTTAGCCAAATCACTTGTTTTCCCTATTTGTTTTGAGTAGTGATAGTAGTGTGGACATAGTGACAGAGGAAGTCAGAACTCTCAGCACTTTTACCATGGCTTTGCAAAATGTGTTGTATGCCTTGGCTTCCATAGGGCTCTCCCAGCAACTCAAAATTAGTTATAGATCAAGTGTTGCCTAATCTCCCTAACAAGTGTGTGATATCTCAAGGAAGTTAATACAAACACATAATTCTGATAAGGACCTCCAAGTTGTCACTCTAGATTTTAAGATTATTTGAGAAATGGCTGTTCATGTACCCCCCAGCGTATAACTCCATAATGAGAAAACAGAGTCACAGAAATTGAAAAGTATTTATTTTGGTTACCTACATGAGTGTCTGTAAGTGGACTTAAAGTGTTTCCATAATTCCTTTGATAACAGAAACCTCCTCCATTCAGGAAGAAATGGCAAGAGAGATACAATCACAGCCTTGAAGGGTCAGGACCTGTCCTGCCTTGGCAATCTGTGTGCTGCTTAGTAGAAAGACATGTGAGCATAAAGACAGTCCCAGCCATGCACTGCAGGTAAGAGCATGGACGCACGCAAGGACCATGAAGTAACCAGCACATTATCAATTGGCAGCTGAGCTTACCTTATTCATGTAGCGATGCCCCAAGCTGCCACTAGAACAAACCACCTAATAAAGCATTAATATACAGCAGGTGCCTAATTATGTAGACCAAGCTACAACTGGCCCTCATTTTCATGTGAAAAATTGTGGGTTTTGAAAATTCTAGCTGAAGGCTTTACAGAAACAGTATGCTGTCACATCAAAACCCAGTCACATCAGGTAACTTGGTCCTTGGTATAATACAGGACCCAGGGGGACTGATCAGTTTAAAAAGAGAAACTAGTCTGCCCCAGGCAAAAAAATAATTCAGAGCAACACTAATTCACACTACCAAATGGAATAAGACAGCAAGCTTTCTGCTCTATCAATGATCTCATTCTCTCTTCAGCTACCCTCCTCCCCTACAGGGAGTAAAAAAAAGAAAGAAATCTGCTTCTACCAGCTACTGCAACTTCAGGGGATTATTTTTGTTCCCTTAAACTCCCGTTTAGTTCAGAACACCATTCCTACCACAAACAAAATCCTACATGTGTATGCTAGGTAAATAGGAAGCTCTACAGGAAAGAATATTTATTAGTTGTCTCTTGCACAGGTGTACTATCCCTCATTTCCAGCTAAAGGAGGTCCTATCCCAGCAGCTCATTAAAGAGATTAAATATGTTGTCTTTAATTCCTCTAAACCCAGCAAAAGGAATTCCAGATACACTAGTATTTTGCGTGTCCAACAGCAATACCAGTTCAGGCACCAAGGAAGCCCTGTTCCTGCAATAAAATCACAGAGTTACACTAGGCAGTGGGGGGTCTTTCCTTCTCCCTACCCCCATTTCCCTCACTGCAATCAACAGCTAAATTGATCTGACACTTCATCCATATAGCAAGGACCCCAGGGAGAGGGGATGTATGCAATGTGTGGAGTGCATTGGGGAAGAGAGGACCTGGGTGGGTGGCAAGGGGTGGGGGGGAAGATAAAGGGTTCAAAAGTAAAGTCATCAAAAATAATGAGAGTGTTCTGCCCAGCTTCCACGGCAGCAGAGGAGCAAAGTGCCCTTTCAAATTGGGTGTCCCAGTCCACAGCTGAAATAACTGGTCACAGAAAGCTGCAAGCAAATTGCCTTGACAAGGCTGTTACTGTTAAGAGTTCAAAGGTTTTGGACACTAGGTCAGCGGCTGCCAATCAAGCAGACAGAAAAAGCTGCTCATTGAGCCTGTGATTTCTACCTAGGCCGCTATTATCCCTGACTATTCCTGTACCTCAGCAGCTTCTCTGATTAAACTAGCCTCCCTTTTACATCTCTTTCAGAGTGAGATTCACACACTAATTAGTTGCCTGCTCTCCACTGGGATGTCAGACCCTCAGTCAATTTATCTCTATTTCAGCCTGCTCAGAGTGACTTCCCCAGTTATCAAAATTTAATCATGCCTTCAAAAATGTTGAAAAGTGGTCATTAGAGGCAAAAGGCCACAGGATACAATATTCATTTTTCTCTATCTTCCAGTCATCCAGCTGGCATCTATAATGGATATCCTGGGGGCTGTGAGAACACGTTGATTTATGCAACCTTGCTCTTGCTCTCACTGTGGTGCACCAGCCTGCTTTAAAGAACAGGTTTTAACAAGGTCTGAGGTGGGAGGACATTAATCATGGTAGCATTGTATGTGAAAAAGGGTGCTGTGTAGTCAGAAGAACCCCCTACAGCAGGGCAGTTAGATTTTTTTACCACCTTCTCAGAGATAAAGGAGAGTTTGACAATTGATTAGACCTTTCTGTAACCTTGCAGTCCTGTGAAATGATGAGAGAGAGAAAGGGAGGGGAAAGAACAGTGAGAGGGGGAGGGAGCGAGAGACAGAGAATGATTCTCATACTGACGGTCTTAAATGTGCAATAACTTTATGATTCTTGACTGAAACTGGCTATCAAAATCAGTCCCAACTCAATACAGTCTAAAAAAGAAGATCATTCTTGGAATAAGAGTCCTTTCAGCTGTACATGTCAGAGGCAATCATGGGCACCAGCAGCCTGCAGTGACTTCCCTGAATACTCTGTATTGCACAGTGAAACCCTGATAAAAATGGCATTGGATAACATCAATCCAAGCTGTAACATTCCAAAGTAGGTTTCAGCAAAATCAACAGTGATGAATTGAAATTTGTTGACAATAGGCTGGGGGCTGAGAGGGAGTGGGGTGGGGAGGGTAGTGGTGGTTTGATTATTATTCTCTCTTTTTCTTCCTTGAAACCAGAGGAATGATTTCCAAACCTTGGTGTGCGCAACTGAATGCATACATTTGCATGCGATGAGCCAATGCAGAATATGATGGCAAAATCTGAATGTGCAAGTCAGAGCCTTGCTTTGCCCATGGATGATTGCCTGGTGAGTAATGCATATGTAAATAAGTGTTGAAAACTGGGCTCACCTAATTTGTTTACTCTACCATGATGTCAGGTGTTTTTTCCCTTGACCAATAGACAGGAGTGGAGGGTCATAACTTAAGAGTGTCTGAAGCAGGGCACAGTGTGTTCTGCCTACTCCATATGTTAACTCTGTTAATGTGATTTTATCCTTAACTGCAATCCCCCTGATATTTCAGTCCTGAGCTTTACTCTCTATCAGATGCAATATTTGCCATTTTCCATAATCCTGGCCTGGGATCTCTGAAGCTGAAAAAGTCTCCTGAGCTCTCACCCTCCCCCCTTGCTGATACTTGAGACCCTGGGGGTAAATGTTCAGCACAGTATGCCAGCATTGAGCTGAACAACTCATTACTTGTATGGGGAGGAGAATGCAACTAATCCTCATATCATGCTGGAAATTTAACCCTGGATGTCATAAGACACTGTTCTTTTCCGCAGACAGAATTAAAATGAGCTGGAGAGAATGTAGGGAAAAAAGCCTCAAAAGCATTTTCCAATTTTCCCTCTTGGCATTGGTGGACTGAAAAAAGTCCCTTTCTTGGCTGTGGCCAGCCTGCCAGTCTACCACAGTTTTCTGTTTCCAAAACAAGTCACTGCTAGCCACTTCAGAAAGTGCCTGTTAAGGGCAATGTTAGATACTGATCTAGGTATTACAGGTCAGTAAAGTAAATGGCATCAGATGCTTAAAAGCTTTGGAGTCATAAAATGCAGGACAAATTTTTTTTTCTGTACAAGGACATTTCTCCACAATACCGGCTACCTAGAGAATGTGAGGATGTCTTCCAGGCTATGACTTGGTCTATGTGTTTCAAACGTGCACTGCAATACTAGATAACTTCTGCATTAGATTGCTAACCTGTGTCTTGGTCTTTCCTGCTGCAGCAGGGAGGACATCAAGCACCAGCTATTCTTCAGCATATCAGCTACTCCAGGCAAACAGTTCTCTTGTCACTAAGCAGCTCATGTTATGATATACCATGAGACATACTCAAAAGGATTTAGACTTACAATTTAAAGGGGTATATTGGAGCTATGAACAGAAGAGTATATGTGCCTAGCCACTTTAATTTCAAACCAGATCCTTTAAATGCGGGGGTACTGGTTTACACAAACCAACCCTGAGTACATTGGCCAAATGTAGTCGGACGTATTTGTCTTGGACTGTAGTGATACTGAAAGGTCACTCGATTTTCGAAAAAGATTGGGGGAGTTCTGCCCTCAGCACCTTTGCAAAAACCAACAGTGTTGGTCTGGAGAAGAAATCCTCAGTTTTCTGCTACAAGTTTTGAGCTTCCAGTCAAACATTCTACAGGCAGCACATATGTGGGACCTCTCTCATAAAAGAGGAAACAATATTTTTAAGGCAGCAAGAGCGGATCTTGAATATAAGCACCAAAAACAGAGTGTAGGTGGGTTTTACTAAAAGACAGAGCTGTCATGTTTCTTTCTTTGTTGACTCAAGATTATTCAAAGAATATTCATAAGGAAAAATATCATCTCTTTTTCTGGTCTGTTACAAGGTTAACAGTGTATGAGAAGGAAGGGAAATTAAAAATCCTGGAAAATGTTGACTGTGTGAGAGTAGTAGCCTGGTAGTTGCTAGTATTTTGGACAGCAGATATTTTCCGTCAACACCTCCCAATATTGTATGTTAACAATATAGAAACAGAAGAACTAGTTATGCTTTCTGTTTGGTAGAAATGAGTGCAAGTACGGTACTAAGTTATGGTTCTGCTCCATGTACTCTGTGGCACTGTTGGCAAGCATGAAAGCTGTAATTTTCATTAAAAACTCATCCAGATATTTGGCAGCAATTATATTATTCCTAGAGCAACTAAGTCACAAACAGAAATTTAACCCAAAAACAGTGCTCATATTAGATTTATTCAACTTTTATTATTTATCAGTGGTACAAAAAGAAAGGAACCTACAAGGATATTTAAAATAAATAAATAAATAAACCACATCACAAGGCAACAAGATACTAGTGACCAGAGAGGGTAGCAGTTCAATCTCTACTTTTATATCAATAATGTAACAGAATAAAACCAAGTTAAGACCTACAGCAAAATCCATTTACAAAATAGAAGAAAATATCCAGACTACATGGAGAACTTGAAGAAATAGCAGTACACTTACTGTATTGTAAAAAGTCTGACTCTAGCTGATGATAAAATTGGAGGAATGTGTATACATCCGTTTGCCTGTGGGTCTGCATATATGTTTATGCAGCTATAATAGCTAGTTCATATAATAGTGGAACTGAAAACTGTCAACTAAAAGCAGAAGAGCTTATGATGTATATAAAGCACTTCCAACAGGCAAAGACTTGTGCTCTATTTTTCCTACTTAAGAATGCAAACTGACATAAAATAAGTACTTCAAGAGATACCATTTTTCAACTAGAAGATTCTTAGTAATGGACTATTAGTCAGACCCAATAAATAACCGTAACAGTCATTTGCATGCTGTAGCAGTACTATAGACATAGTGCACTCACCAGAATAAAAATAAAATGCTAAAATTTTTCAAAAGTCTTAATTCAAAGCCACTCATCCCAAGCCATGTGGCCCTGAGTCACTTCACAACTCTGGAATTTCACTCAGAAGTTATCATTCAAGCAAATACCTAATCCCAAGAAGTTTAACTGAACTGCAGTTAGCAACAGGAAAACCCCTATAATGTCCTCGCAGATACTGTGAAGAGGTTGGGACCTCTTGTGCAGCTTTCAGGGAAATGGTTTCCTTTCTCGAAAACTGAATTATGAATTTTTATATTGTAAATTATAGGATGGACTAACACTGATATCCATAAAAAAAGAATTGTCAAAACAGTGCAAAATAAAAGCTTTTAGAAGGAACAACATCCGTAATTTGTCACATATTACAGACACTAGGAAAGTGCACATTCAAAAATACAAATGCTGTCCATTTCAAAAATAGCACTGAACATTGTAAAGCAAAATATTTTTTTGTACATATGAACCCAGAGATGTTTTCTTGATTATGGGTTTTGAAAGGGAAATAATACTGTACCATTATTTAATTTTTTTGAATCAGTGTCTTTATTCTTACTCCTGCACAAGGTAAAAAAGGTACAATATTAGGAGTGACTGCTAAATCCACTGAAACAACCAGACAATACGAATATTACTTGCCACAACAAAATACACATTTTCAAGATAAAATAACCTACATGTTCTAAAGTAACCCACATATAGCAAAATTATGACCCTGCTATATTTATACACATGGGTGCAGTTTTCATACACTGTTATAGTCTCATATTGTATATCTTTAAATCATGCTGTGAAAGTTTCTGTCTTCCCCTAATGTTGGCTCTAATTTAGGATGAACAACTACTCTCATAAAGAAAAACTGCTGCTGCTGCTGTTTATTAGGCTGCAGAAAGGTCTCACTGACTAATGTCCCAGGATTAAATGAATGTAGAATAATAAGAGCTGATTTATTTGTGCTCCAGCAGGATAAAGCTGCCACTGATTTTACAAGAAACTATTCATCTGAGGGCTACTATAGCTAGTAAATTGTGGCTGTTGCTGAAATTAGTCTCCAGGCCTTCGTACAATCTACAGAGTGAAGTAGCAATGCAGTAATAAAGCTATTGTGAGTACTTGGTGCATTTAAAAGGTCCCACTTTCATCCCAGTCTTAAGGGATTCTAGAAGTCACCTTTCAGAGTTTGCCATCAGAATGTCTACTGGCCTGTGCCTACAATTTACATTTCTACACTGGGAATGCATGAGAATTAAAAATGTGTAGGTGGCAATAAAGAAGAGGAAATCACATGACTGTGGGAGTTGAGCTTCTTTTTATTTTTTCTCTTCACATACCGGACTTATGTTTTCATTTCAGAATTACAGTGGGTACACAGATTTCCATCCAACCCAGAAATTTTACTAAGACCAGTAGAGTGAATCCTTAATAAGATAGCAAAGAAACCTTTTTCTTAAGGCTTCCTAAAATTTTTCTGATGTTTGCACTAAGATAATAATAAACTGAAAATTACCCAAATCACATTAAAAGATAAAAAATTAAATTGGCTGCACAGTAAGGAATTACCAGAGCCCTTTACAAAGAAGAAATAATGGGAAATTATGTAAATAAGAATTTAAAAGTGAAAATCACACTTACACAGGACTGGAAGCATTATACCCTAATCCAATAAAAGACTGAAAAGTAGCATGTCAGATAGACAACTGCAGAGATATGAATGAATGGCTGAGCCCTGTGGAGAACCCCAATATTGAAATTAAAAGTGAAAACCTTTTCATGAAATTTATAAATCTCAACACATAATTTTATTCAAAATGAATTACATTTTTATCTGTCAGGAATATTTCTTTCAGGCTAAAAATCAGATTATATTTGTAGAATGAACTTTGATTCTCTGTTTTGTATGTATTCTCTGAATAAAATACAACACACATGATTGTCCAAGTCCATAGTAACTAAATCCACTTCAGCTGGAATAAATGAACACTCATGTTCTACATATTTTGATACATTAGAGTGTGGTAGGCCCTACTTCTTTCACAGGAAAACCCTCCTGATAATACTGCTGTAATACTGTTGGCATGATACACATTTCTATGGAAATGAGTATGAGCAGCACACACCACTTGAAACTCCAACATTAATTCTCACAACTGATTCTGAAATATCAATATGACTGTTACACAAAGGGGTCACACAACCACACACATTTGAACAAGTAGAACACACACACAGAACAAATACAATCTTAAAACTTACAGTTGAGAGATAACACCTCCTATGAAGAATTCTGCCACTTCATTTTACCCTTCTTAATATTTTTGTTGCCTATTTTTGAACTGAACACAAAAGTAGACAGGATCTATTTAGGTTTGAAATTAAAATTTCGGCTGGGATTTCTTCAGGTAAAGAGCATCCATTAGTGAGTTATTCCAAAGTATTAAACAAGCTGAGAGAATCCTATATCTCTGGTTTAGAATTTGCTAGATAATGCTTCTCACCTACAGTGTATTTCATTTCTTTGTATCGTAACTATAGTGACAAATTTTATCCATAAAATGTATTGCACTCAGCACTAGAGCTTTTTGTTTTCAAATGAAAGGTTATCAACCTTTTCTTTTTATGCAATGCTTTATAATTGAGTGTTATGCCTCCCATCTTCAGCTATCCTATCCCTACTTTCTGGCATAGTCAGTCTTTACAATATATTATAAATATTTCTCATAATGTATACTTAATAGTGCCAAAAGCCCTACAGGAGAGGACTATTGTGAAGACAATACTATAAGTTCCTTTTCAGGAAGGGAGGTGACAGTGAACCATATACTTGAATGCCAGCATCCATGATAATGGCAGGAAAAGTTTCCACTGCCTCTAAGCTGAACATTTAGGTAAAATTGAACCATTCATTTCCAGAAAACTAAGATTTTTCTAGGCTCTTAGGTACTAAAATGATTACCAAGCTCAATTCAAATTTCCAAAATTATGACCTGGTTTTATACTAAAAAAAAAAAAAAAGCATTAAATTTTTTTTTCTATCGGTCCTCTACCTTCAAGAGCTTTTGAACATCTAGTTGTTGCAAATGAACAGGAACTGTGCATTTTGAGGAAGGGAAGATATGCAAGGAAATAAGCCAAAAGACACTGAGAATAAACAAGGCATCCCAGGAAGGGAAAATAAAGTTGGCACACTGACTTAGTCTCAGGGATATTTGGTGTAGTGCATGACATAGTATATTTTAAGGGAGATTTCACTGCACACGTTACATCAACAAAGTACCATAACTGCTGTTTAGAAATTTATAGATAGTAGTGTTAGTATAGCCAAAGTGTCTGTGTTGGTTGTGCACAGTCTGAGATTTTGGTACAAAAGTCACAGAGATGGCTTTTGTGAGAAGCTCCTGGAAGCTTCTGCCATGCCTGGCAGGGCCAGTTTCTATCGGGCTCTGGAGATGGACGTGCTGCTCAGTGCGACCTGTGATGAGCCTTACCAGTCTGGCCGCCTCTGGGAAAACACGGCAGTGGGGCTGGACCAGAAGAGGTGAAAGTGCAGCATATTGCAACACCGCCGCAATCCCTGGCTTTGCAAGGTGCAGCCTGCAGCAAACTCT
>VZTJ01006358.1:1999525-2024924 GCA_013397795.1 Orthonyx spaldingii | reverse complement strand
GGCGAACGGGGTTCTGCGGACACCGGCTGGCCCCAGCGTGGCTTAGGGGCGGTAAGCTGCCTCTGTCCCCGTCTCAGGGCTGCGGGTGCCGGCAGCGCCGTCGCCCAAGGGTTTCTCGGTGTTTTGGCTCTAGGGAGCCACGGGAAGGTGACCATCCATCTCCCGGCGCCGGGGCCACCCGGGCACACGCGTCGTGCTGAGCAGCCTCAGGCTTCCGCGTAGAAGCCTTGTTAGATGCGGTCCCCAAACCAACAGGAGCTCTGCGGGAAGGTGTTGCCTGTCCTCGGACAAAACCTCGGTGGGACCTGCCTGGAGACTGGGCAGGAGGGAAGGTCCGGCATCCGAACCGGGGCCCTCGCCCTGGTCATTTGCAAGTACAGGCAATGTGGTACATTTTTTACCACACTCCCGCCTTTGTCTGTGTCATACTCTTGACGTGGTTTTAATTCGTTTTCATTCATTGTTTTGAAAGCCTCTCTGAAGAACTGAGGCATTCAGGACACTCAGAGAAGCCGGATGCTCTCTGCTGGGTGCTCCTTGCCTGTTGATGGCATCTTTATCGTCACTTTTACTTCTGTGTTTTCATAAACCTATATTGGGTATTTCCGTGCCGTGACTTTTACTGCACGACTGGCACAAGTCAGCACCAGGTGGGCCAGGTGACACGGTGCTGGTGGAGCTGGGTACCACTGGTTGCTCTGCGAGCCACTTCAAACAGTCCCGAGCTCCCAGCAGCTGCCAAAACTCACGGCACTGTTGGCCAGCACCGTGTCCCATCACCGCTGCCATGTGTGCAGCACTGAACGGGCTGCAAAAATTGGATGGGGCCATTCCTGCTTGGCTCTGTTATTCCCGAAGGCACCGTGCTATGGAATCGCAGGGCCCTGCTTTGTCTCTCTGATGTGTGTCTTACTAGAACGCTACAAACCCCCAGGTTCGGTGAGAAGCCCATGGAAATGGCTGAAAAGGGCTGGAGTCAGATAGGGCAGGCACGAGGTCAAGGTTCTGCCAGACAGAGGTATTATCAGACAGCCTGGCACTGCAACCCCCGGTGAGGGGCTGCCCACTGCTGTACTCGCTCCTCTCACTCTGAGTTTTCCGTTGGTGGCTGCGGTTTCATTCAGAGTCGGCCACGGGGAAGTTTGGAGCCAGCTATCAACAAAAGTGTCCAGCTCCAGATAAAACATGGGAAATAATTGCAGAATATTGCAGTTTATTTCTCCACCACAATTTCTTTCTCTTTTTGGGGGATTTTTTTTCTTAAATTATTGCAGTATTTCAGCATATTTTAAAACCGCTTCCCGTGCCACAGACTCTCTTTCTCGGATGAGGAGAGTATTAC
This sequence comes from Orthonyx spaldingii, assembly GCA_013397795.1. NCBI lineage: Eukaryota > Metazoa > Chordata > Aves > Passeriformes > Orthonychidae > Orthonyx > Orthonyx spaldingii. The sequence goes on along the minus strand of VZTJ01006358.1, from coordinate 2,023,582 downwards.
CTGGAGGAAACGCACAGTACAGAAACCGCGCTCCCCGCGGATCGGGATGCGCCCGGGGCCGGTACATCGCGCGGGCACAGCTGCAGCTCGCACACACTCCCTGGGGACACCCCAGCGCCGTGTCCCGGGAGGAGATCCCGGGATGCGCCCCCGGGCTGAGCTCCTGGGATGCGCCCCCGGGATGCGCCCCGGCCCCGCCCTCGGCCCCACCCATCTTGACCCCGCCCCCTTCCCCATGCCCCAGCCAATCAGCGGCGGCGCCCCGTGTTGGGGGCGGGCCCTTTCCCGGCGCGGCGCTTCCGGTTCCTCGGCGCGGCCGCCATGGCGCCGCTGCCGTGCTCCCGCCGGGCGCTGCTGCCGCTGGCGCTCGCCCTCGCCCTCCCCCTCCTCGGCCTCACCGCCGCCACTGCGGGGCCGGGCCAGACCCCGGCGCTGGAGCTGGCGCAGGAGCTGGCGGAGGAGCTGTGGGGCGCGGGGCTGCCCGGCGACCTGCCCGAGCTGGAGCCCGAGTGCCGCAGCCTGCTGGCCGCCTTCGCGGAGGGCAGCGCGGCGCTGACGGGCTGCCTGGGTCGGCGCGCCCGCCCGGTGCGGCTGTGCCAGGGCTGCCACGGCCACTACCGCCGCCTGCTCGCACAGTACGGCAGCATCGCCCGAGCCGTCGGGGTGCGTGCGTAGGGCCGAGGGGGGTGCGCGGCTGCCGGGGCGGGCTGGGGGCCTGGCCGCGTTCCTTGAGGCTTCCGGGCCTGTGAGTTCGGTGCCGGGACACGTCAGGTCCGGGGAGATCCTGGGGAAGGCAGGCTGAAAGTGTTCGGCAGAGACTGGGAGTGTTTGGGAAGTGCTGCTGCCAGGGACGGCCGCCTCCTTCTGCTGTGTTATGGCACGGTCCGTGCAGCCAGCTCCCGGCGTGGCTGGGGGCAAGCAGCTCCACCTGCAGAGAAAGCTGTGCGAGTGGAAAAACTCGAGTTGTTCCTGCTGATGTAGCAGTGGCTAGAGCAGGGCTCTGGCTTACAGGTTGTACAGCACTAATGGGGAGCACTGTTAGAGCTTAGCAGCCTGGCACTTTCCGGAAAACTCAGAGTCTGTGAAGCTGTGGCGAGTGAGGCACAGCAGCTTGTGAGGAGCCATGTCACAGTGTTCTTGGCTCCAAAGCTGAAGCGAGTGTGTGGCAGCAAACTAGAAAGCTTGAGCATTGGCTGTGGTCAGTGCACCCTGCTGGTGGGAGAACTTTGACTGATGCTGGGTCTTGTTTACATGCTCCAGGCTTTGATCGTGCTTTGTTTTGGTTTTTCCCCCCTCCATTTCTTAGTGTTGAGCATCGTTCATGGCTTGTTTTGTGTGTTCTCATCCAGCTGATCCATTTGTAAAAGTTAATTCTTGGGACAATGTGAGGATGACATTAGTGAATCAGACCAAAGGACCTTTGTTCTGTAATGATGGCTACAAGTGGGTGCCCTGGTAAGAGAACGGACAGAGGGCAAGTTTATAGCAGTGTGTACCCTGGACTGTGCTTTCAGTCTTGGGATTTCTGAATTCCAAGGTTTAGAATTGCCATTGACAAGAAGAATCTGTTGCTGTTCAAGCCCAGGTGATAAACAGGTGCCACAGTGTCCTGCAAAGCATTTCAGTGCACAGTTTCCTGTCGTTAGAGAAGTATCAGTATCGCTTTTGGGTAGTTTTGGGTTGTTTTCCTATTTCCCCTCACTACCACAGTGCTTGTATTGGAAGAATGCATGCATGTTCCCTTGGTAATTGCCCTCTCCAGGGCAAATATGTAGCCACTGGTGTCTTGTTTTAGTTTGCAAACTTGTCGTCTGTTCTGTTTGTTTCTTTTACAGAAGCTGTTTCACACCAGTGACTAGGCAGTGTGAAAGTGAGAAATTGAGCGTGTAATTCCCTTGAGTACTTTTATCATGACATTTTGGCTAGGATTAAATGCCAAACATATTCCAGTACTTAGAATATGTGTGAACTCATTGCACATACTGTGCTTGAGCCCTAGCAGCCTAGGAGGACTGGTCCACTATGTGGTCTGGAAGACATCTGTTGGTTTTCCTTCTGTGTGTGGATTAACTAACTAGGTGAAAAAAGGAGGTGGCCTCTTGCAACCTCAGTCCATGATTACAATTAATCAGGTATCTGATGTTTTCTATCTTAGCAATAGTGAGAGTGCAATGTGACAGGAGCAGCCCGTTTATGTTTTGGACATCTCTGAAATGTAAAATCTTCCTCACCAGGCTAATTAAGGAATCAATCAGGCAAACTTTATTTGAGAAATGATTTGGGTCTATGTGATTCAGCTTTGGTAAAGTGCTTTTTCCTGCGTATGAGCCCAGGTGGTGAGGAAGCTTCACAGCCTTTGTGAAGCAACCAGAGTTTCCTGCATAAACAACACACTTGCATGTCTGTAGTTTAGTAGAAATGAAAGTGGGTGAATGTGGGAGTTACCAGATGTGGCAATATTTGACTTCTGCAGTTGAGCCTCCAAGGGAAAGTTCTTATTTAACCCCTCCTTCCCATTTTAACAAAGAGAGGCAGAAACTGGATCTCTTGTAAAGCACTGTAAGGAACAAGTTTCTCATTAAAGAGATTATTTTTTTTCTATGTCTCACGTCACTTATCAAAGAGGCTTTTGGCAGCTTTGGCAATTTTGAGAAGTGCTTAAGTCAATTTAGCAGCTGGACACCAGGAGCTAGAGCACAGGAGTCATCTGACTGGAGGTCATGGTTCCGTATCTGAATTCTGATCAGAATACTTCCTGTTTATCTGCAACTGCTTTTACAGTCACTGTGCGTTTTTTGTGAGCTTGGTCCAGAGAATAAATTGCTCTAAGAGTTTTGGCAGAGCCACCTTTGAGGATGGGGTGCATTGAATGGCTCACTGAGACGGATGGGCTTGGTACCTGTGTCTGGGGAGGGCGAGAGCCTGTCCTGGCCATAGGCTTGTGGGAGTGAGCACAGGCAGTGCTCTGCAAAGGATTTTGTTCCTGGTGTTGCTGCTCTGGGGAGAAGTTTGCTGCTGATACCGTATGTTGGTGCAGCGGGTTTGGAGGCTGTTTCTGCTTGGGTTTGGTTTGTTTGAGGCCAGTACCCTGTCCTCTTGTCTGACTGCACATGCCTTGAGCTGGTTCCTGGGGCCGTGGCCCAGGAATGAATGAATGTGAGCCACCGGGCAGAGAAGGTCCCATCTGTGTGCTTGTTTTTTGGTTTTTTTTTGGCATGTATTTTTGACTGACTTGCCTGCAGCCGTAGTAGTCTGCAGAGACTGTGTGCAGTAAGCTGTCTTGCTCACAGTATGAATTGGAGGATCAAAAGATTTTTGTTCCATCACTTCTGCTCTGCCTTTTCTGGAAATATCAATGTGATGTGTTGTGATTGTTTTAGATGTGCATGTGTGAAATATGTTTCAGAAATCTCCCTTTGTATTTTTAACACTTGTTTGCTTCCTTTCTTGTTTTCTTTTATTTCTAGAATTCTTCTGAGAGCCACAACTGTGCCAAAAGCATCTTGACCTCAGACAGGCTGCAGATAGTTGTGACCCTTTCGGAGTTCTTCAATGAAACCTGGGAGGCAGCCAACTGTGCAAGTACGTGACTCATTCTGGAGCTTTCATGCTGCTGTGATGACGTAGCCCCTAAAATGTGCACAGATCAGAATTGTATGTGTTTGTTTGAATACAGCCAGTAGTTAACGCACCAATCCTGAACTACAGCCCCTCCAAGAGTATTTTCTTTTGTAAGAGCCAAAATCTGAGGGCAGTAGTCTGTTGAAAAACTAGTGATGCTGCTTACTACTTTCAGGAGAGTTTTCTAGGATATTGGCTTGCTCTCATGGTGCTGTTGCTGAACTCCTAAATTCCCCAAATACTGTTGTTTTTAAAGGTCTGGCTGATTAGAGCACCTGAAGTAGGGTAGGAGGGACAGAAGTAATATGGGGTTGAGCCCATGACTGGGAGGAAAGCCCCAGAGCTTCCCTCAAACCTGGTAAAAATCTCAGCTCTTTTCTTAAAGAATAATAATTACACTGTGATTTCTACTATTGTGTTCATCGTCGAGCTATTTCCTGGGTGCTCTCCATTTCATCTCCACTGCTGGTGCTTCTGCTTCCACAAAATGGCTGTTACTGTTGCTGGGCAAAGCCAGATTTGTGGGCTGGAATATAATAGTAATATCTTGTTTTATCTCGAAGTCCAAAGATAATTCAGTCCCCCTCTTCAGGAAGCTCTTGATGATAGTCTTCATTTTTCACTTAATCAAGGCCAATTAATTCTGAAATGTCTCCTCGATGAAACGTTAGGTCAGCAGGTCTGAGATATCAATGGCAGGCAGATAAGGAAACTGCAGTGTTGACTAGACCTGTCCTTTATAGTCGAGAGCTCTTTTTGCAGGAGTGGAGTGTCTGGGGCTTGCTGGCTGTGGAAATGTTAGAAATTAAAATATGTTTTTCTTTCTCTTCAACAGATTGTTTAAAGAATAACAGTGAGGGATTATCAAATTCTACTGAAGAATTTCTGGATTTATTCAATAAATCTCTGACATGTTTTGAACATAACCTTCAGGTATTTATGCTGTATTTAAAAGAAGCACTAAATCCTCTAACTGCTACCAGAATTTTATTTATGCTGAATAAACTGCAGATGCAGACTAGTCAAATAAACTGCTGCTGAGTTTGTGAATTGTAGGCAGATAAATCCATGATTTGCAAAATGCAGTTGTTTACAGACTGAGTGCCTAAAATTAATTCTAATTGATACTCACCTTGACTTCATTTTGTATGTAATTGCAATGCTACTTCACATCAGAATTTCTGAATTCACAATAGTTGATAATTACATAGTAAAAACCAGCATGTCTGCATGCTGTAAATCTCTCTTGCTTTGTAGAATTGCTATCTTTTTACTTAGAAATTCAGTCTTTAAATATCCTTTTTATAATATGGACTAGCTCAGAAGGACCAGCTACCTTAAATTGTTGTAACATTTCTTTTGACTATTAAAATTACTCGTAGTTAAAGGTTGTCCATATTGCAAAGACAATATAACTTCCTTAGTGAAATAATTGTGGTAATTGTCCTCAGGGAAAAAGCCCTCTATAGACTAAGAAACTGCATATTCCATTTCAGTCAGAAACTGGCCAGATTTCAGGCCTCATTCAGTAGTAAAATGGGTTTACTCCAATGGACATGGGACAATCTCTGAGGAAAGTGTCTGCTTCTTTATTAATGCTTTCTATGAAATGTGCCTTTGTAGGCCTTGGTCAAGAGCAGTGGGGACTGGCCTATTGAAAACTTCCAGAGATTAAACTACAACTTAACCCAGTGGTCAGTGGGTAGCTGGTACAGCCATTGCTGGGTTGAACTATCTTCAGAGATTGTAGCTTTGTTTTCAGATGTCCTGTATTGCATTCATGAAGTGCTGAAGGCCACAGATGGAAAGGATTGCTTAGTATGGCACAGTCTGTCCCTGTCAATGTAGCTCAGCAGTAGCGACCTAACAAATCAAACCAATTTTTTTTTGTAAGGCCTTAAACTGTCATTCATTCAGAGTTTTATAACCCTAGGGGCAAGCCATTGATCTGTCACCAAATAACTACACAGAAGTGTGTAAAAACTGCAATGAAACCTACACAAGACTGAATGACCTGTATAACCACCTGCAGAGGATGAACAGGCAAGGTGGTGAGTCTGGGCACTCCGCACACTTGTGTATCGACGTGGAAGATGCAGTAAGTGTTTGTCAGTAGGCTTCATTAATCTGAGCCATTAGTGCTTTGCTTACTAGGGATTGCCTTTTCCTTTGGGCAGGGGGCAGTATGGGCAGCAGTGCCTTTGGCAGGCTGGTGTCCCATGGTGGGAGGCGCTTGGTGGGGCTGTCTTGCTGGGTCCTGTCCTCGGGCAGTGCCGCAGGAGCGTGACTGAAGCTCCTGATCTCCCAAGCACATTCCAGTTTGAGTAGCTGCACTTTTCATTTCTTGATACTGTGAAGGACATGGATTAAAAAAAAAAATCTCTTGATCTTCTGGCTTTTAATGTGAAGCTTTGCTGCTATTCTAGCTGGTGTATTAATTGATTCCTTATTACAGCAGCTGTTTCTAGGGATCCTCAGCATTGATGACATATGTTTGGAAAAAGCTTTGGTATATTGCAGGGTTGAAGTGGCTGGGCTGAAGGAGTGCTCGTCAAAAGTATGGAGTTAGCCCTGTCCACACAGACTGTCAGTGAGCTCTCTGGGAAATAGGCATGCAGCAATGTCTACATGTATCTGAGTATAGTTATGTTCTGGAAGCTTGTAAAAGTTTTGATTTGAAATCATGGCTCCATCTAAATTGTCTGTTTCAACATTTCCAGGGATTTTCTTGCTTTTGGAGAGGAGATCTATTCAAGTGCTATTTTCTGAGGTGATACTTGAACACGTGCATGTCCTGAGTATTTGCCATGCCATGCTGCACAGAAAAAATGCATGTGCTTGCTTTCATGGTTTGCTTATGCTTTTCTTTCAGATGAACATCACACGGAAGCTTTGGAGCAGGACTTTCAACTGTTCTCTTCCCTGCAGTGATACAGTCCCAGTGATTGCAGTTTCATCCTTTATTCTCTTCCTACCTATTGTTTTTTATCTTAGTAGCTTCCTCCACTCAAAGCAGAAGAAACGGATACTCATTTTGCGTAAGTGGTGGTGTTGGCATTTCACTGTTGGAGCTGGGAGGTGCCAGGGATTTGCTTGGCTCTTGTGGGAGAGGGGGCCGAGCCAGATCTGCCTGCAGCTGTGCTGACGGCGCTAATAGCAACTATTAGTCTGCTGCTGTCCCCTGAAGAAGGGTAGTAAAGAGCTTCAGCCATATCTTTTCATTAAAGTTTCTGGATGTGAACAGAGAGCTGTTTGCAAGTCTGTGTCGGATAAATAGAGGGAGTGGAGAGACTAGTTTTGTGGAATTCTTTGTATTTAATTTTCATATAATTTTTCCCTTTCTAGCCAAGCGCATCCAGTCAAATGCCAGTCTTGTGAACATCCAAGAAAAATACAGCTGAGCTGCAAAACAAAACCTGAGAACTGCTGCTGGTATACAGTGGGTACAATTGTGTTGGAATGAGGCCGGCACAAAAGAGGAGTTAATTATGGTTTAGTGTAATGATACAGAGCAACACAAGTTAAACAAAATGCTGTCTGACTTCTAAGCGAGGATATTAACAAACATGACAAGGCAGGGCTGTGTGACACTGTATGGACTCTGGTTTTGAAAAATCTGTGGTGTTTTTTTTTTTCCAGTCTCGGGCTGAAGCTGGTGTTTTTCTGTTTCTAAGCTTTTGTACTTCACATCAATAGAATAGCTACACTTTCCTTGCCTGGTATTTTCTTATATTTGTTTCACAAAAACCTGAGATTTTGAATCTTTTTGAGGTGATTTTGATAGATAGACAAAATTTGAAATAATGTTTGATGTTTCTGCTTAAAACATTATTTTTAATTTCATATGATATTCAGACTTGTGATGGAAGGAACCCTTTAAAAAAGAAAAAGTCCCCATCTTTCCTATACTACTGAAAAGTCATGCTGCTGGCATCTGTTAAAAAAGAGGCATGAAATATGCAGAGAAAGTGGTAATATATAGTGTCTAAAATGGCAACAAAAGCAACACAACTGCCAGTGCTGGACTTGAGTAGTAATTGTTGATGGCTACAGTATTCTGTTCTCTCTGAAACTGGTAGCATATTTAATCTTTTGCACACTTTAACCACTAAAATCCTTGCTTTTCAAATCTTATCTTTTCAGAGGCTAATTTTACATGTCTGCTTGGGTAACAGGATTTCACTCTCTGTTTATTATGCCATTTCCTTTCCTATTTAATTCTAATATTTTGGGGGTTTTTTTTATGTTTTTGTAGAGGAGAAGTGAGGTAAAGTCAAGTCACTGGAGATGCTGAATTTCCTGGTCTAGAGCTTGCTGTGGCTTAATACAGAGGTGTTTACAGGAACTTTGTAGGGTAAAAGTTGTGTTTTCTAGGTTATGTTTTAGCAGTAAGTGAACCAGCTGGTTCTCTAACGTAAAAACTGTTCTGAAGAACGTGAATATACTGTGTTGGGAATTGGTGAGTTTCAAGAAACAGTTTAAAAATATTATTCCTGTGAAACAGATGGATGTAAAATTCAAACTTGCAGAACTCCAAAGCTGATGGAGAAATTTGTGCAATAACTGTGGGGATGGGTGGTGCTGCTGTCAGGCTGTGGGCACAATTTAGTGGCTGCAGCAATAGTGACAGTTCAGTTTGTTATTGTATTTCTGATTTGAGAGAGTGGTGGGGTTGAAATTATTTATAGCTGTACCTGAGGTTAATGAATGCCAGAGTCTTTGCTCCAATTTTTAAATGTATTTTCTAACCTTGAGATAAAAAAATAATGGTCATTACAGCTAAAAAAAAGTATTAAATTTCTCTTGGAATCTGTGTATGATGTTTGTCAAAATGCCCCATGAAATAGTTGTATGTATTTGATTTGCTTTGGAGCCTATAATGTTGAATTTTTCCTTTGCACTAAGGCTCAAATAAATACATAACAGTGTAACAAAACAATCCTAAAGCTCTTCAAATCATTGGTTTTCTTGGTTTTATTTTATTTTTCTGTTAGGACTTGCTGTTGTTTTTGAAGTCAAGTTTAACAAGTTTATTAAACGTATGTTTAATAATAAGTAAAATACTGTGTTAGCAGTTGGTCCCACCCACATGATTGTCTTTTTGTGTTTTATCAGAAAGAAGTATCCATCTCCCTCTGTTTAACATGTGAATTAATAGATCAGCAGTCACTTTGCTTTAGGTAATTTAGAACAATGATACAAAACTGTGTTCCTCTTGCTTATTGCATACCAGTACCTTCATTCACCTGGGAAAGGCACGCTGCCTTTTAAGAAAAAAAAATATTTTTTTATATCTATTATTCTTAAACTTCAACTTTCTGGTACTTACTCAGCTGCCTGCTCTAATAGCATTACATTGATTTGGGACATCATATGATTGAGAGCTGTTCAAAGGAATCTTTCATTCGTGCAGATAAAGCCAGTTTGTATGTGCAGCATTTCAGAATGACAGCTTTTATACTGTAAGCGGTGGCTTTTTGAGCACATTCATGTTAAGTAGGTCTGAAAGTCATTACTTTTGGATATGGTGGTTAAGCACTTTAAAAAAAAAAATCAGCTTTTCTTATTTTCCTGGCTCCTAAGCCAAACGGAAATATTCATGTGACTTTTGTTGGTTTTGATTTTAAAGCAGCAGCAAAGTTTACACTTGAGATTTTTAATATTACATCTACTATTTTCTCCGTTTTTTTCTTCTCTCCCTCCCCCCCAACTTTCTAATGTTAACTTTCTTTACACAGTGTTACATTTTTGGTAGGATATTTCATATATAAATTGATTGAATTCTCTTTATACTCTATTTGCTAGAGAAATGTGGAAGCACACAGACTGTTGAAAGAGAAATAGAATTCTTTTTTGCTGCTAGTCTTTCATCTTTATTTTTTGCCTTTTTGGTATTATATGTATCAAATAGCATAAACTTTGAAATACTGGTTGTTTGTATCTTTTTTTTTTGTGGAAATAAAGAGTTCTTACTGTGGAGGTTAGCACTTTGATTCATATTTATACTTGCTAGGAAACGTGCAAAGTCCTCTCTAATAAAGATTGTCAATGGACAGTGAACAGTGTGGTTACTTAATTGCTTCATCTATAGTAGTGCTATACTCCTGCTGTTCTGGGTTTGTGTTCAGAAGCACCTGCTTATTATTCATCATTATGCTGTTTGCAGGACAACAGCATCAGAAAGATGTTTTCAAAGCAGTGCTGTGCTGTATTACAGAACAGCAGCTGCTGAGAGGGTGGAGTTTTCAGCTCTGTGGAAGCCTCCTGAAGGCTATGGAAAGGCTCCTGTTAGTTGCAACTGAGTTTCTTGGATGGGTGTGCATGAGTAAGGCTGGTGGAGATAACTTGCTGTCTCTGTGGGGAGGTTTTTGGTTGCCTGCACCGGCCCCTTACAGCTTCAGCAGGCACCGTGTTGGATCGCTGCTGGACTGCAGGGTTTACAAAGCAGCAGAGCAGTGCCTCACCATGGAGAGAGTCGGGTGTCTCGCCTGATGGCAGGAGCCGTGTGCTCTAGTGGTGGGATGTTGGTAGCGCAACGGCCAATTCAAATCTCGGCGTGTCCCTTGCAAGGGACTTCCAGGAAGACGGGGGAAATTGCATTGCCGGTGTGGTTCTGGCTGCCTGTATGCTTGGGAGAGAAACTTGAAAGGGAATCGGCACGGGAGAAGGGCAAGTGGGAGAAGTAGAGGCTTTAACTGATGAGGGGGGCTGAGGTTCCGAGAGGATGTGAGTGGGGAAATGGGGGTCTGTAAACACACCCAGGGAGAGGCTGCTAAAGTGCACAAGTGGTTGAAAGATCCTGAGAAAAGAGGGTATGAACGGGACCTTGACTGCAGCTGAGCTGGAAGGGGGATGCTCTGGCTTCTTGGTGGAAGTGAGGCTGGGGACTGGAAGGTATGGATGCAGTGCAGCTGAGCCTGAGTCCCCCACTGGTCTGTGCTGGGGTGCCTGCACAGGTCAGAACTGGGAGGGAGTAGTAGGATGACAACAGGGACTTGCTTCTGAGTTAAAAGCAACTGCTTTCTTCTGGGAGGGTACCTGAATTTTGTGATAGTGTTGAAATAATCCTGGTTCAAAGGTTCTTTACAAAGCTCCTGTTCTATTTCAAGCTGAGTGAAGACTCCTATTTAGCACTAAACAAGGGACTTCTTTAAAAGAAACCAAAACTAGATTTTTTTTGGTGTAATGGCTGCTTTTTGCCTCTTCATTAAATAACTGCTATAATCACAAAATGGCTTCTGTTTCCTAATGTTTCATTTCTTGTGCTTTCTGTCCAGTTAATCAAGTACCGTCAAATCTTGTGTTTCTGCTAATTTCTACCTTAGTTTTTGTGCCCTGAATATAGAGTTTCTCTGGAATGATAAGCTGTGTGATTAGCAAAATCACTGTACTCCTAATCAGAATGTATGAGTAACTTACCAATTTTTGTTCACATTTCATTGTGAATTTTTCCTCTGGGACTGGTGTAAGCTTTTTTACCCTGAGCTTCGTTAAGTTTGTGCAGGATGCGCATTCTGTATCTTTGCCAGAGTGAAAAGTTACACGCTGGGAGAGAGGAGCCAGTAAATTCTGCAACTTCTCTGGAGTGTTGCTTCTCCCCGCATTGTGATGGGTGTCTGTTGCTGCTTGCTGGAGGCAGCCAGGGTGATTTATGTGCAACAATAGCCTTGTGTTGTGCTGAGAGTTAAAGTGCAGTTGCTATCTTGGAGATCCTAATCTAATCTAAGGCAAAAACAACATGGAAAGGAAGAAAACAGGAGGTGATGCGATCAGTGACCACAATCGGTTATGTGGTATCTGTATCGAACACTTGCACTTGGAAAAGCGTACCAGCATCTCTGCTGACCTTCCACACATGGCATGTTCCTGGCATGGCCTGTGCCCAGGACTGGGTGTGGACTTCAGGAGCTGTGTCAGACCAGCGTCTTCTGCTATGGCAGCAGCTTCAATGCTTTGCTCTGCTAGAAAGTTGGTGCTGCTCCAGACTGGTTTCCTTCAGCATCTGCTCTGCACTGTGGCAAGGATAATGCCAGGGAGCTGGCACAGTAGGGAAAGAATATGGGGATACTCTATAGTATAGCTTTGAAAGGAGCCTGTTGCTTGAAGTATGAGCTAGGTTTGGGCTTTTTCATTTCTGTGCATCACACTTGCAAAGGGAACTGAGCAGAATAGGGCTGACCGAGCACAACGACAATGGGGACACCGCTGCAATGTTTTGCAGTGTCAGAGAGTCAAAGTTTTGTCGAGTAAATGCTAATTATTTTTTAACACTAACTTAATTAGTTGTGGTAGAAATAAGTTAAATATTTATAGGAGCTCTTATCTTCCTCTGCTTCCATCTGAGGTGAAAATAATGGAATTTTTTTTCCAAATAATTAATGAAAGAAATATACTCGCTGGTAGCTCGGTTGAATTTTTAACTTTTAATACTGAAAATTCCCCTCTGGTGCCAGCACAGTAAGTATCATGGATTGCTGCAATTAAACCAGTGCATTAAGTTATTTATAATACTCTTTCTGGGCAGTGTTCCCACCTGCTTAATCTGTGCTATATAAGCGTTTATTAGAACTGACTGTTGAAAAACGCCAAGCTAAATCAGACACTAAAAAAACCATTGAAAAATCAATATGATGCCCTAAACTGGTTTAATATGTCTTTCCTCTTCAATAATCCTACACGTTACTGATTTATTTGCTGTAATGAACATGCCATTCAACCGAAACAAGATTAGCTGCTTAAACCGCCACATTAAGCACGGAGCAACTTTAATGCTGCTTTACGTTTCATTGTAATGCTCAGCACTTACAGTGGTGTGACTTGCTCTCCTCTGCAACTCTCTGAGTTTGTGTGAGAGTCACAGAAGGCTTCCTGAATGGTGTTTGGTTAAAGCATTTTGAATGGTAAATATGGGTTGGAGAGTTGCAATGTGGCACCTCCTTCATCCAAACCTAAGTGGAACCAAACTGGTGAGCAGGATTAATGCACAAATTTATACTCCCTCCAGGATTTTTCTGGGGTTAACCATGAAATAAAAGGCTTATGTCAAACTGATCTAGGTTAAGTCAGAGAGAACAGCCACTGGCAATAAGAATATTCCTTTGGACTTAATTCAAAAAACTTTTTTCAAGCATTTCAAAGAATAGCAATTTACTGTGCTGCATCAAAAACAGACTGCAAAGGGCAGGCATCTTGGCTTTGCAAGGAAGAGTCTCCAGATAAATGTGACAAAGACAGAAGGTTTTCAAAGGAGTCTGTAGAAGGAGACAGGGAAGCAAGAGTATGGGTGCTTTACACCTGTCCAGTATTGTGTTATGTATCATAGAAAGTCTGTACTGGCCAGGTCTGAAAAGTTTAAGCTGTCCAGTTTCCGGGTAAAACTGTGTGTTCTTCTCTGCCTGCTATAGTGGCAAACTTCAACTGGGTTTTCAGTGGGTTTTGATTACTGTTTTGTTCTTTCCCTCTGTCATGAAAATGCTGGTTTAGATAATTACCTTCCCTTCTTGTTGATTAAGAAGCAAGTTGTACTTGCTGGGGCATCTGTATATTCTCCATAGTTCTCAAAATTGCAATGAATTTTCTCTTTGCAGTACAATGTTATGTTGGTTTTTCTTTGAAAGATTATGATGGGTTGCCAACATATTTCAGCAGCTTTTTGGGTCTTGGAGTCAAACTTAGAATATCAAAACAAAAAAAATGGGTTTCAAAGTATTGTAGATGTGTGCTGAGTTGAGAGCAATTACTTAAACATGTAGAAACTATAAGAAAAAAAGTAGTGCATTTGTACAGTGCCGGAGTAGGTTTTCAAATGCAGGTGGTGGTCCTCACTCCGGAAACTGCATGTTCTTTCTGGTGAATGCTGCTTTTGTCCAGGTGATCAGGCATAGAATCAAAAGTGATCTGGTAATGAGAAAGTTGAGGGAATGAAGGAAGCTGTTCTGGAGGAGCAAATGCACTCTGGAAGTGTGTTAGGGGAAGCAGCCTTACTTTGTATTTCTCCATTTAAAAAAAAAACAAACCAAACCAAACCTGAAGATGCTTTCAGAACATCTGCCTGAAAGGTGAATGCTGGGATGCAAAAAAAGGGCTTGTGAGTGCTGGTAAAGATACTAATTTGCCACTGATATGACACTTTTCCATGGAAAAACAGAATCTGAAGGCAAATGTGATGGAGTGCCCTGAGAGGAACATGCATGCTTCAAAGGGAAAATACTGTCCTCAGTAGCTGGTTTAAAACGGAGGAATAGTAACAGTCATGTTTCTGTGGAATATTGTGTGTTTTTTCTTAGTTATCAGGAGCCCCCTCAGCACCGTTTGCTGTTGTTGTCCAAACTGCAGAGGTCTAAATGATGCTTGCCTTTAGCCCCTGGGGTCTGGTCACTCTGTGTTACAGCAGGCTATGTCCCTACTGCATAATATGCTTATTTTTTTCTGCTACACAGATAAGCAACTGCCTTTATTGCAGCCACTCACATGAGCAAATTTAGACCCACTCATAAGCTCCCACAGTCATATTTTATTAAAAGAGGAAGGGATTTGTCTCATCTTCTAACTCACAATGATGGAAGCACTTGGACTGACCTGTTCGATGTCCAAGCAAGCACCAGAAGAAGGGATAGTGAGAAGGAAGGAATGAGGGAGCAGCAGTGGAATTGAGCAGGAGAAAGGAGGATTGAATAGTCCTGGGAAAGCCTCTGCCCTGCCTTGGCTTGTATAACAGGGACTTATACAACGCGTAACCCAACCTGACCCTGACCCTGCCAGTGCTCGGGGACTATATTTTTACTAAGACTAAGCTTTTCTTTTCTTTCTTTTTCCTGGAACAATTTCATTGGCTTGTAGCTTGCCTCTTGGCTAGCATGGTCAAAACAAGCTTGCTGTTTTTATCTATGATATTTAGCTGCATCCTCTACGAGTCAGGTAGCAGAGGCTGCTTTGACCCAGCAGCTGTGTCTTGTGGAGCATGTGGCTGTCTCACAAAACGGCTGGGTAGTGAGGAACCACTCCAAAAATGGAGCAGGTGAAGGGGCCACCATGCCTAGTTTCTTTATAGTGCTTTTCTCTCACTTTCCTTAGGAGATTCCGTGCACAAGCTGATCCCCAGTGACTAGTAACGGAGCAGATTTCTGCCTCTTATGCATACAGATGTGCACTTGCTTCTGTTTAAGTGAAAGCAACCCTCTATAATAAGAGGTCAGAAGTAAAAGCACATATCCTGTGCTTTCTGACAAGAATGTAGAGGAACTACAGCTCTGGGATGGGGACCAGGCTTCTCCCTCATGTTTGGGGGTTTATCCCCAGATGGGATGACTGCCCTGCAGCACACACTTCACTGTACAGCAGGCAGCAGTCTTACATATAGGTAGGTAACCTCAAGAAAAAAGCAAAGCACACACAGACGTGCTCTGCCTGGTCCCTTGCCTTCTCAATGCTTTTGCTGCTGCTGTGTCTAGAGGTCTGTAAGCAAAAAGGACACATCACGGGGATTTGGATACACAAATCCTTGGCCTCTCACCACAAGTATGCCAGATATGACCCGTGTGCTCTGCGCTTGAACTAACTCTTCTGAATCAACCATAAGATCTTGAAGGCACTTAAACTGGGAAAACACATCTTTTTTTTCCCCTGTTCTGGTTTCTATTTCTGAACATTCTGATTCAAGATCTGCACTTTTTTTTTTCTCCTGAAAATTTATGCTCACACAGCTGTGACAGCTCAGTAAAGGAACAGCACTATCCTTTATGTGATTGGGGCAGAAATCAAGCTGTGAGTTACCTTCATGGTCTGATATTATGAAACTCTCATATTGTTACATTGGAAACTCGTTCAGAGGGGACAGTAAGCATAAGACGGCATGGACAGAAATAGAAGTAACAGATGAAAGTGTCTAAAATAGATTTTAAATATTTATATTTTTTTTCTTTTTCCTTTTAAGTGCACCTTCTTGATTTCAGAGTCATTACTTCTTAGCTCCTGTGCCATGAGTCAGACAATCTGTGAGATGGGGGTGCACAGACTGTCTACTGTTCTCACTTCCAACATCTGAGAGGGGAGATGAGGTAAAAGGAAAAAAAAAGTAGAGACTGTTAGACCTGAGGCTAAGAGACCCCATCTTACTCACTGGTAGAAAAAAATGTGTATCTGCTAAAAGGGGATAAAAAGAGCATAAATTCCAGTCAGATGTGCCTCTTGTGTAAAATGACTAATTAAATGACATTGGTATCTTAAAAATAGACCTTGCTTTAATGGGAAAATATTTTAGAGGTCATTTAAAATGAAATCAAAACCCCAGGAATGATGAAGAAGGTATGACTGTCTGCCTGGGCTTTGTTATTTCTTAGAAGTAAATCTCATTTTGCGGACAGCTTTTAAGAAGAACAGTAAAGCCTGGCTCACGTACAATAGGCAGGCTCATACAAACAAGTGTGGGCGGGGGCTCACAAAGGGGCTGCAGAGGTCAGAAAACAAGTGCTGAGTGGTGTGTAAATGAATTTAGCCTCTCCTGACCCTTGGGCAAACCCTCCTGGCCACGTGGAAGCAGGAGCCTTTCTGTCCTTGCCCCACTGTGGAGGAGGAAAGCCGCGGGCTCCCTGCACACAAGGGCAAACCCACAGCTGCCTGAGCCTGGCAGGAGCCCGGGAGGAGCCAGGCAGGTCCCGGCTGGGGGAGCAGGAGCGCAAGGGGGCCTCTTCCGTGCATTTCTTGTGTTGCTGAAATACAGACCCCAGGCATTTGTAGCTTCCAGGCACTGGATTTGGGGTGACAACTGCCTATGAACAGTGCCCCTTGAAGAACATAGGAGCTGCTATAGTGGGTCATCTCTAGTCCAGGAGTCTGTCCCCACTGTGTGGGCCAACTCTGGCACTGTGGGTAGGACTCATCATTTTTTGTTCATGCTTTCTATGCCGGCTGGGTTTTCCTAAACCTTTGCTGTTTCCTTTCTGCAGTTTCCCCAGTAGCACATATGCCCCAAATAAGTGTTTGTCAAACCATGTCCTCGAACACCTGCAAGACGAGATTTTTAAAAATTAGTTTATATACTGAAAACATGAAAAGGATTAATGCAAAGGGGAAACGTTTGATCTTTTTCACCAAATAACCATATCAAAAGCTCTTTTCAGCCTTTTGTTGAAACATATAAAAGTCATGAACTCCTTGGCTGCTAGCCAGTACATCAGAGTATTGCCCAGTGTAAACTAATGTCACTCTGTCAGTCTCCAAGGACATGAACTGACTCTTGCTATGCCTGGATGCAGCCTTCAAGGATTAACAAGGTGTTTGTATGTCTGGTAACACTGTGTGTGCTGTACTGAAATGGGCTAAATGTGTATGAAAACCTGTGAGTAACTGAGAAGCTAGCTCCTGAAGTACAACAGATATTATCTCCAAGAGACTGACAGACTGTCTATCTTTGAAGTGATGAGTAAGAAAAGAAACCACATTTTTTTTCTAAAAACTTGGCAGTTTTTATTGAAAACCTCACGTTGTTCCAAATATACCCATTTTGATCTCCTGATTTGCCAGGAAAGGCTGCTCCCCAGTAAAGGAGAAGTCCCCTTCTGGTTTTGTTATAATAACAGCAAAACTCAATTATGGGAAATTTTCTATCTCTTTCCCTGAGCTGGTCCTTCAAGGAGAAAGGGACAAGTTTCCTACTTTAATATTTCACCTTTATTTTACTATAGAACTTTTCCTGCTAATTTGGAGGGGTACTGAAAATGAAAAAGTTAAACTTATGAGGGTGCTTTGCAACTGTAGTGAGGTTTATTAACATGAACAGGTAATGGCATGATCACTTGGTAAACACCAAGCCAGCCAAGGAAGGGTGCCGCAAGAAGTTGTTCATGGGAGAGGTTAACATTGATGATTTTACAGGTCCCAGAACAACCACAGTCACTTACTGTGGTCACGTGCTGCCAGGTCCGGGACTCACTGACCAGGAACCACTGGGCAGCCCAGGGAGATGCAATGCCAAGGAAATCACTGCTGAAACGGGCAGGCACATGAAGGGGAAGCAGGAGCTCCTAGAATTGTATGGTTCACTCAGGATTGGGTGTCTCAGCAGTGTTCCACTCAGGGCAGGACAGCCGACACAGCTCCTGGAGTCTGTGGAATGGGAAATACTCCTCACTGGGTCCTGTAAGTAGCCTCCTCTGCTCAGTTTTCACATAAATCCTTAGTTCTTCCCTCCTGTGCCTCCTTGCAGCATGTCAGCCATGCCCATGAGCAGCCCCTCACTTGTGCACACTCTAGGTGGTGTTTGAAGATTCATCTGTCATGACTCCGGTGGTGGTTTGATTCCAGAATCACAGCACTCACTTCATGAAGGCTATGAAATGAATCCACATCTCAGTAGTGTTATATATGTCAAATACACACTGGTCCTCCTGAAACTATCACAGAATACTTGAGGGTGGGAGGGACCTCTAGTCTGAGTCCCCTGCTCAAGCAGGACCACCCAGACCCAGTTGCCCCAAGGTGAGTCTATGCTGAACTTCTCAATTACCTGTTCTTGCAGGGGCACCTCTGAAAGTGAACCCAGCAGCTCTAGGAAGGTGCTGAGAAAGGACTGCTGGGTGTCAGATCCCATGTCCAGCTCCTTGCTGGGGCAGGATGATGTCCAACATAATCCTACAAAAACCTCTTCTTGGCCATCCTTTGTCCTCCAGGGGCTGTGGCTCCTCCTGATGCTGAGGCTCTCTGCACTGTGTTTCCTGTGGCACCTGGCTCCAAGCACAGGAGTCTCCAGGAAGGACATTTTGTGGGTTTGCTGTTGGGCAGTCCACTGTGCAGGAACTGAGAGCCCTGTATCTGCTTCAGGGGGAGCCAAACAGCTCCTTAAATGCTTGTTAACCCCAATCCAGGATAAGCACCAGACATTCCTTCATTTTGGGACCAGCCCTAAACTCAATCCCTTATAAACCATGCAAGAAGCCACTGCTGCTATTGCTGCTGAGTGACACTCAAGTGGCTATTGTAAACAAGGGATGGTTAAAAATGTGTTCTCTACATGATATTTCAAGGAAAAAAGCTCTCAATGAATAACAGGGCAAGCACATTCTGAGTTCGGTTTCCCGGGGAAAGCAAGCTTGTGTCTTATGGGGTTTGAATGCAGATTATAATTTGTAGTCTCTTGGCAAATGTTAATCAAACTGGACTTGAGGGAGAACATACAAAGAGACAGGAGTTCCTACAAGTTTCATGATAAGGATTGCTGAGAAGAGGAAAGAAATCACCTAGAAATTATCCCTCAAAGAGGTGACAGCCTGACCTCACCGTTGGTTAGCCACGACAAAATCCCACAGGACGGAGCCTGTACAAGCCCCAGGTGCAGGGAAAGCTACAGCCAGACTTTGTATCTTCCTGGGCACCACAATCAATTGATCATGGGGCACAAATGTGGCTTTGTTAGTTCCAGTCCTTGAGGACTACCTAAGCCAGCCTGCTGGTTCTGCTTTACTCCCCAGTCTTTCCACGCCACACTGGCAGCCCTGGGGCCCTCCTGGCCTTGGCACAGCTGCCAGACTGATGAGAGGGCAAAATAACCAGCCCAAGGCAGTGGTGGAACCACCTCTCTTCAGCAGAACCTCAGGAAGCTGTGGTCGGTCAGAAATGTGAGTGCTCACAGTGCTGAGTTTCTCAAATACAAGAGGATTTTCTTTCCCCTTGGTACCAAGGAGTTTTATGCTGAGTTGACTGAATAAGACCTTCCAGCAGAATAATTTCCCTGAAAGATTAGGAAAGTCAAATATTTCTTAGGATCTCTATCATGTCTGAAGTCTCTTTATCCTACATATGAATTACTTTTTTCCTTTTAAACTGATGCATGCACCAAAGCTGAACCCAATGCTTTCACTCCCAGCTGTTGCTGTTTAGCTGCTTCCCTCTCTACTTTAAAACTTTTTATATACTTCTTTTTGAAAGGTGAGAGCCTAAGAGAGGTCAGCTGGAGCTTAAGTGCTCTGCTTTTCCCTTTCATTAGTACAAGTGATGGCTACACATGGATTTCAAATGTGTTTCGGCGCTTACTGGGAGCTCTTTGCAACCTGAAGCAGGGATTGATTGTCTGTGAAGAGGCTCTGCGGTAACAAAGGCAGAAGTCAGGCAGGGAAGGTCTGACATGTGAGCTGTCAGAGGTGGTGTCACTGCCAGCTGACCCATCATAAGACTGCCGGGAACAGCCAAAGGGTGCCCTGCTCGGGAGGTTCTAGTGCCCTGCTCCCTGCTAGTTTGTGCTTGGAAACAGATTGACTAACATAATGGAGTGATTTTGTAATCTGTCATAATACCATAAGCTACAGATCCACAGACTTTGACCCCTTGCAGGTATAATGAGCTCCTTTATTCAGCTGCACATGCTCTCTCGATGGGGGAGAGAGAGGGGGGCTTTTTTCTAATTATATATCCAAAGCATATGTTTTGCCCAGAAACAAAGCATTATATTCATTAGTGAAATCCTATAAGCTAGGCTCTTTTTATTAGCCAGTTAACTAATTGACAGTTAAGAACATGTATTAATATCATGGTGTAACCATGCAGTCACTTAATCTGACAGCTTTATTAAAATCATAGCATTGCTCCTCTAAGTTGCTACAGTGAAGGGCTGCAGCATTTGCATTAGAAACAGTGGTGTTTCGAGATATAAAGCTCAGCTGTGAAAAAAAAAATCAACATAACAACACACAAAGTCTCAGCCTAGTGTTGGTCGCTGTTAATCCTTTGTCAGAATTGGAGAAGAGCACTAAAGGTCCTTGTATTGATCTTCAAAATCTGCTCAATCAATTTAAAGTAGGTTTCAGGAGCCTACAAAAACATTTGTTAGTACATTATCCTTTTTCCTTACTGCATCAGAAAATTGTAGAGCATTGCAGAGCAGAGCATTGCCCATCTGAAAGAATAACGCAAAACTCTGGGTGCAGTTTGGGCAGGGGGTGTGTGTCACACTGGGGACAGGGGGAGCCCAAGTACAAGTGTGGATGTGCACCGAGCGCAGCCCTTCCATTTGCTAGGTATTACCTTTAAAAAGATAAATGACCTGTAAATAGAAAAGCTTAGAAAATAAATACTGGTAATGGAATCAATGTCATCATGGTATGATGACATCATACAAACCAATCTTACATCCTCACCTCACCAAAGTAGCCCGTGTTTGAAAAGGTTAAGGTGGCAGATTTTTGTCATGAAGTGCTTTCATGAGGAACGAGAATAAAAGCTCTACAGAATTGCATTATTCCTTTCATTATGCTTGCACAGCCTCTGCATTTGGTTTACAGATTTTTATTACCCGGTGCCTGACATATAAGATGGAGAATACAAAACAGCTCCGAGTTTGTCAGACTGATAGCTACAGATGAAAAAAAAAAAGGAAAGAAATGGAAATCAGTGAAGGAAAAATAAATATGAAAACACATAATGGTATTTTTACAGATCTTTACTTCATACAGATTGACAGACGTCATGGTGGAAAACCCAAAAAGCTTTAAAATGCCCCCCCACTGAGCAGCAAGGCTGCCCACTGTGGGCATGCCTTGCCTGTTGCAGCTGTGAGAGTTGTGTTTGGCTGGGCTGGAGCTACTGTGTATTTACTGGCCTAGCGTGAATCACTCTGTGGTCAGGACCAGCTGGAGTGGTGGCCTGGCTTGACTCATAGCAAAGATGTGCATGTCCCCATCCCTGCTAACCTGGGCTAAATCCCTTTGATTCAAACATCTCTCTGCATTCCCTGCCCTCTGTGCCTGAAATGCCCATGACCTTTATTTTAGCTCAGCAAGCAGAGGACTGGAGTCTGGCACCAAAGGCCATCCTTCTCCTCATGCCCCGGGTACGCGGTTCAGGCAGGCACTCAGCGTGCCCAGAGCAGCTGCAGGCTGCTGATGATCTCTTCTGTCATGAGCTGGCCCAGCTCTTCACCAGGAAATCTCACAGCTGCAGCTGCCCCATATGGGGACCGCCACAGACTGGGCTGCTGTGATGCACCAGGACAGTTTCAGAGCACTTCCTGGCTCCACAGCTCACAAGAGGGGCTTCACCCCCTTCTTCATTTATTGAAGACTTCCCATCTTTTACCATGGGCAGCATTGAAGTGAGTGTTACAGAACTGTGTAGCGAGACTGATCCCACAGCCAATTCCTGTTGTATGAAAGTTCTCATCTGGAATGGTTGGGACCAAGTGGAAATTACTTTGGCTGAGAAAAATGGATTTGGGCTGGACATTTCTGATGCAGAACCAGAAAAATCAAAGTGTCTTCAAGCAGTTTTTAATTACGTTGCAGCCAAGAAGCCTGTTCATGGAAAAAAAAAGTAGTTTTTTGAAGCAAAGAAACATCTCAATGAGAAGTGGGATGAAGTCAGTGGGTACACATGAATACCAGCACACATTGATACTTTCACTGGGCAGAGGCTATAGGAGAGAGTACATGAGCCCTGTCACCTCCCACAGTCCATTGCGCCCTTTCTCTGCTGTATCTATCTAGTACTGCTGTGCTAGGGATGTTCAGGATATGTCCTGGCCTAGCCCTTTTGGAATCCACCCATAGATCTATTGTCCATCTAAATCCTTAGTCAACTTGTTGATACCATTTGTCTCCCCCAGCTTTATGTAGCTGCCAGCAATATAAATTCACTACCATCAGCCTAAAGAATGTCTGTTTTAAACCAGTCTCCTACTAGTTTCCTCCAGTTTCCCCCATGCTGATGTTTGCTGATGCAATATTTGGGAGTTGCTCTTCCACTTGGCTGTTGTTGCCAAAGATTTGTAAACCTCCAACATGTCCTTTGTCAGCCACCTCCTCTGCAGAATCCCAGCCTGCTTCCTTGCTCCCCATAAGATGATCTTCAGGTGATTTCCTTGATCATTTCAGTTGCCCTTCCGAATCACTCCTCTAGTTCTATACCAAGGGTGTGGATCAACAGGTGTCTGCTCCAGCCACCAATAGCAAGTGTAGGTAAGTCCAGCCAGTAGCTATAATTTTCAAAGTCCCTTTTATTTTTGCCATGATGTCTGTTAGCTATTAAGTGCTTTATAATCTTAATGAAAAACAATTTTTATCATTTGCCTTCCAACATGTTCATGTAAACTCAAACACTGTTGCCCCTTAAAAATAAACAATGGACAAGGTAAATCAGAGAACTGTAGTCAATTACAAATCATAAATGAAAGCTGATAAAAACTCTCTGGAAGTCAGCACAAGCCTCTGTGCATAATATTGGTGACCAGTGACAGGACTCAAGGGGATGGCCTGAAGTTGTGCCGGGGAGGCTTAGGCTGGATATTAGAAAAAGGTTCTTCACCCAGAGGATGACTGGGCACTGGAACAGGCTCCCCAGAAGAGTGGTCACAGCACCAAACCTGGCAGAGTTCAAGACATGTTTGGACAACGCTCTCAGGCACATGGTGGGATTCTTGAGGCTGCCCTATGCAGGGCCACAAGCTGGAGGCTATGATCCTTGTAGGTCCCCTCCAGCTCACGATATTCTATGGTTCTAGTTCATGATTCATTGCATTCATGGTTTTACAACTATTTCTTGGACAAATCTTGCACAGGTAGCAGCCAGGCAATGGTGTCGATGTGAATTTTGCCTGATCACTTGGTAGCATGATTGAGATCTTAATGAACAAAATGTCAAGGAAAGCCTCTCTTAAATGTTCAAACAACATCCATTAAAAAAGCCCAGCCATGGTGAACAGATGGCTGCTGTATATTGGAGCAGACTTGTGGGGAGGACCATAATATCACACTTTCTGAGCAGTTTCTGAGCAGCAGAGGAGTAAGCAATACCTCTAATGCGAAATCAGAGGTAAAATGAATTAGGTGGTGATAACCCTTGAAAAAGAAAAGGTATTTTGTGAGTTTCTGTGCAAAGACCATTTGAGCTCTAAGCTTCATAATCAGCTTGGAAAATAGTTTAACCCACAGGAATCTTTGTGACTTCTGTCTTCCCCAGTTTGCAAGGCCAACTATCAAAACAGATACAGTTTGGAAACCTTTGAGTGACAAGCAGTGAGCGTAATTTACAAATGATTTGCTGTTTCTAAAGGCAGTGCTATTGCATCATTTTTAGGTCATGTTTAACAACATGGCATAAAATAGTTAATATAAACAGAAATGGGAAACTCAGAGGGAAAAAGGGCGGTGTGGACTTTTCAGATAATCCACTTACTGCACCTTTGTTGTGCCTATCCTCATAATACCCCTGAGTCCCAGTTGCTGGATTTAGCTGTAACACTTAACAACTTCCAGAGAAGCAGCAGCTGCGCTCCAGCTTTCATTGCTAATATTCCCGGGATTAGTGCCCTGTGAAGCTCTGTGGCAAAGCCTGCACCTCCTCAAGGCGGAGGCTGCTCATGGCTGCTCCCTGTGTTCAGCTGGGAGAAAGGCAGAGAAAAGGGGAAGGGGGGAGAGAGAGAGAGAGAGAGAGAGAGGAAGGAAGGAAGGAAGG